>WBMY01009130.1:128306-148434 GCA_013397315.1 Donacobius atricapilla
ATTTAAAACCTCAGTGCAGTGGGGGTCTATGCGAGCAAACAACCCGGTACTACCTTAGAAATGGAAATGGCTGGGTGTGAATTCCTGCTGAGGGCCAGGGAGGGAGTGCACAGTGCACTGTGCTGTGTTTTGGGGTCCCACCGCATAGCGAGCACTGGGACAGCTCCGTCCCAGTGAAATCACCAGCCCACTGGGCAAGACGGAAAACAGCAAAAAGGGTAAAACATGGCAAGAAGGATGCAAAAATCCGGCGGAGTGCAGTAGGCAGGGGTTACAGAGAAGCTGAAGAAAGCGGCTGGAAGCAAGAGAGAGCAATGGGGCCCGAGGAAACGCGGACGAANCCCCCGAACAAGAGGAAGCTCCGAGAAGCGGCTCCAGCAGCGCCTCGCAGCCAGCGGCTGGAGCAGGGCCGGGCGGAGCGGGGCCGCGCTGCCCAGCCGACATCTGCTCTCGGTGACAAAAGCACGGCCTGACAAGTTCATTGTGCCTCGGCACGGGGCAGCAGGTGGGAGAGGCAGCGTGAGCAGCCACCTGCTCGGCCGCCTGGGCGCCCGTCCCACGGGGCTGCCGCGGGAGCTCCGTCGCACCCCGGCCCCCCGAAGGGTGGCCCAGCCCCGGGGGGCGGCCAGCGCTGCCCCCAGGTAGGGAGGGAGGCTGACACCCACTGATGGGGGTTGTGCTGGAGCGGGGCTCTTAAAGTAGCTGTGGAAGGGTCGAGCTTTTACCTTTTATAGATTTCACTTGGGTAGAGAGCAGCATTTAATATTTTTTTCCTTCATTCCAAAATAATAAATCTCCTTTAAGATAATTTTTGTGTCTGGAATTCAGCGACATGTCATGGAAGGCTCAAACATGTATGAAAATAGATGAGGCAAAAACAAAGCAGCCGAGCCAAATCCTACACCTGTAACTCTTCCTGAACCCACCGGGCAGTGGGAGAGCTCAGCTGCTCCCAGCGCTTGGCTGGTGCCGCCTGAATGTCATTAGTGTACAATAGGGTTTGATCGGAATTGGCATCGCTCTTGCCAGGGAGTGAATGAGCTGAGGGCGACTGAAGCAGCCGAGGATGCAGCCTCCTGCACTAAGCTCAGTAAGTACTCGAGCAACAGTCAGCTCTGGTTTAGAGGCCAAAGTCAATTCTGAATAACACCAATAAAGTCGGGCTGTGCACTCCCGATCAGCCCTGCCGTAGCCCAGGCAGAGCCAGGAGGGAAATTTCCCCCTTCTCTCTGTGTAAGTGCCAGGAACAGCAGGGTCTGTCAGATTCGGGGCAGCACGAGGAACTCGCTGTGTCGTGGTGCTTGCTGCACAAGTCTTTTCGGAGCTCTTTGGTGATTCCTCGTATGCCGGGACAGAGCGTTCATAGAGCTGTTCTGATTTACCGAAAATCTGGTTCACGGGGCCCATTTCACAATCCTTTTGGCTGCCAAACGCTTCAGCGCGCGTTTCAGTTTGAGCTTTCGTCTTCCTAAGGGCACGCGTTGGGTTTCGCTGATGGCGGCTCCAGAGGCTGGTCTGGAGCGAGCCCCGCGCGGGAGCGGGCGGCGGGGGCGGCTCCGGCGGGGCTGCAGCGACCCCCGGGGGCTTCGTGCGCCCTCGAGGGCAGGGCTGCAGAGGATGCCCTCGGACTGAGCTGCACACAGCTGCCGGGCGCAAACACCGACCCGACCGCACGGATCCCGCTTCTATGGTGGCATTAAAATAGCTGGCTTGCTTCTGGTGCGACAGCCCAAACCCCCGCGAATGGGGAGGGGGAAGAGAGGCTGGAAATGTTGCTGCTTCGCGCAAAAGCCAAGCTTCACGTTGCTGGTTTTGATGGCAGATACGGTATGTCAGAGCTGGTTTCACAGGAACAGCTGCTGGGGAACTCGAAGGGGTGCAGCAGCTTTAAGGGGGACACAGCCTGTCTGTCTATCTTCCTGTCCTCCCATGCCTCTGGTCTTAAACTGGTCTTACAAAGAATTGCAAGGCTTGCTGCTTGAGCCGCGCTTGCCCAGCTCACGGAGCACAGCACTTGAGTTCTCTAATTAAAAATGTATTTCCAGATTTCAAGGGATCTCAGGGTTACAAGTTTTTGATGCCAACCTCCGGCGTTTTAAGATGTTCACTTAGAACAACAGGAAGATTTAAATGGGTGTTTAAAAAAAATCAGCCTAAGGTATTTAGAGATTTGCTTTTAATTATGAAGAGTAAATTAAAATGTAGTTGTTCCATGGCAAGGTCATCTTAATTCAGTGTCTAATTATACAGGTATTAAATTTCTCCCAAATAAAGCCTTATTTGAGCTAAGATAATTCATTTAAAAAGTAATCCAGTCTTGAATGAAATATCCCTAATGATGAAGAATCTATTCAAAATTTAAGTACTTAGTCACAGCAACTGTAAAAATTAATATAGTGCTGCTTTTTTTTTTTTTTNNNNTTGTTTTTTTTTTTTCCTGGATTGGTATAATTTAGCTTCTAGCCCTTAGTAGCACTGAGCAAACAAGTGTGCCACTGGTTCCGAGTCCTACACGGGAGACTCAGGTTTATGTCACCTCCTGGTTTCTCTTTGTTCAACTTAACAAACTGCCCCCCTCCTCCGTCTTTACTTCCAGAGGGATCTCTCCCGCTGGAAAGGTGCTTTGCTGGAAGCCAAGACAAAGTCCTGGAGCAGGGGATGCTGTCAGGAATAAGTGTGATGCTTCCCTGCTCCTGACATATTCTGTTGAACAGCTTCGGGTTTTGTGCTGTGGCTCTTCTAGAGGCTGGATTAATCTTGATAACATCAAAAATTAGCAAATAGTCTGTTACCAGGATGGCTTTATTTGGTTCCCTGGGAAATTATACAAGTGACCTTATTATATTTTGGGATGGTGTGTAACGACATCACTATCCAGAAACTAGTGGGAGACAAACTTGAGAGCTGAGACTCCTCCCAGCAGCTCTGAGAGCACGAAGGAGTCGTTTTGGCAGTGTCGGCTAAGAACTGTAGTTAGATCTTGATTATGTTAAAATGGCCAGGAGTGAAATAATTATACAGATATTTGCTTTCTCCTGAGTTTCAGCGTTTAACAGCCCATTCTGCCAAGCAAGGCTACTTCTTGTGTCAAGGATCCTGGATGCTTCAGACACGGAAAGTCTCAAGAATATTAATCTCTCTTATTTTCGAGACTCGGGAGTAGTCTGAAACCAATTAAATTAAATTTTAATTCTTGAGCTGGGTTTGTTTGCCAGTTCCATGAGCACACGCGCGGCGCCTCAGGGTAAAGCCGGCCCGGCTGTTTTGTGCTACCGGGCCGGGATGGAAGGGGGTGAGAGCTCGGGGCGATACCCGGGCCGGTCCGTGCTCCCCGGCAACGGCGTCAGACCTCACCCGGGCCGGTCCGTGCTTCCCGGGAGCGGGGTCAGACCTCACCCGGGCCGGTCCGTGCTTCCCGGGAGCGGGGTCAGACCTCACCCGGGCCGGTCCGTGCTTCCCGGGAGCGGGGTCAGACCTCACCCGGGCCGGTCCGTGCTTCCCGGGAGCGGGGTCAGACCTCGCCCGGGCCGGTCCCCACTCCCCGGGAGCGGGGTCAGACCTCACCCGGGCCGGTCTCCACTCCCCGGGCAGCGGCGGCGGCGCAGCCGGACCCCGGTAATGCCCGGGCTGCAGCTCCTCCAAGGCGCTCTTGTCCTGCCTCGCCAAAATTTATTGCTGCGAGGGCTGATACTGGATGGCTCTGAAGGCTGCATTGTGGGGCTCTGCCGCGGGAGAGGGGCGCCTTAATGGGGCATTGTGCGGGCCCCCGAGCCTGGCATGCGCTGCCGGCTGGGAAAAGTTAGCAAGGAGAAGCCTTGTTCTACCCGCGCTGCCTCCGCTGATTTACGGCGGCTCCCCTGCGCTCGGAAGTGCTGCGACATTCACCAGTAAATAGGGATGTATGAACGATTCTCTTTCCCTCCTTTCCTCCTCTTATCCTCTCTTCCCAAATATGTAAACTCTGAGCAGGCTTTGTTCTTCTTCAATGATCATTCAGTTGTCTCCAGACTGTATCTTCTGGTAAATTTATTGCTGGCTATTAAAAAAAAAAAACCAAACAAAAAAAAACCCCAACAAACACCCCCCCCCCCCAAAAAAAAACCCCAGCAAAAGCCAACTCAAATGCATTTTGCATATTAACACGTAACTCTTGTTCCTGTCTGCTCAGTTTCGAAATGGTTGGATTGCTTTTATAAAGAAAAAAATGGCTAATAAAATTGGCCTCAGCACCGTTGCTTTGCAATTCTTATGAACAGTAAAGTGCCTCTTACAGTCATTGATGTTAAAAGCTATTTCTAAATTATGGTGCCATTTATTATCTCTAGTGTCCAAAGTAAGTTTAAATGATGCTTATAATTCATGTTTTACCAAATTTCCTTTTCCCCCTGAGGATACCTCTGATTAACTTATGCACATTTAAGCGCTTTTTAAATTCTTCTTTTATTGCCATTATGCTCTGAAAATCTCAGCGATTCTCAAAAATGGGTAATAAACTTGAGATAAAATGCTGCAGTTTTAGATCAATGCTGACATATCACTGTGGTGATTTCTTCAGAGCTAAAGTGATAATGCTTCATATTTACAGAATATATACTAGGCTACCACTACAGTATTACCATTTTGTTCTAAGATGAAATGAGTAATTTACCAATTTATTAAACAGTTACATTTAAGTATTGCTTAGGACATTACCACACCAATCTGTTTACTTAGCTTGAAGACTTACCATTAAGAAACCCTGTTTATTTAGGTAAAAATTGTAATGATCGTCCCCTTCATTAAGAAACTTATTTTTCTGCAAGCCTAATTGCCTGGAAATGAGTTTCTCCTTATTTACTCTGGTGAATTTTGCTAAGACAGCTAAAACCATCACCTTTGCAAGAAGTGCTGGAAAAATTAATAATACATACATGGAACAGTTTTAATTAGTATAATACCAAATGTTAATAAAAGATTTATGATCCAGTTAAAAGTTCTAACGATCACGACAGGAAAAGGGCTGAAATGTGGTGGCAGTGATCCGTTAAAAATAAACGAATGCTGCCAAACTCTCCAAATTGAGGATAGAGGAGATTCTTTTTTTTTCTTTTCCTGCCATTATGTGAGTCCTAGCTCAATGATCTGTAAGGTCAGGCTCTGATACCACAGAAAGCAGAGTAAATCCAGAATGGCAGGAGGATAGCCATGGGGGTTATCCTGTGTGACAGCAGAGCAGGGGGAAAGGCTGCATTTAACTAAGCTGGTGCCACTGAGCTGGGAGCAGGCAGCTCCTGCCTGGGAGACCCCAACCCCAGCCAGCCCCAGGTGGGTTTAGCAGAGCTCCAGCATCACTGGCACAACCTTTTAGCCCAGTTCTAGGAAAGCAGACTGTGTTTTAAGCAGCTCAGGAGGTCAGCGGTGGAGGATGCAGACAGAACCATCTTGGCTCCAAAGACAGATGCAATAAGCAGTGGCTGAATTTCCAGAGGTTATTTCCTCAAGAGGAACACACCAAATAGACTCTCAAGTCACAAGTATCTCAGATGCACCTTGCAGCTCTGCTCGTGTGGAGCATGGACAGCCCCTGCCGAAGGCTGAGCTGGCCAGACACACAGATGGAAGAGCCCTCGCAGAGCTGGGCTGGGGAGGGAAGGCACCACAGCATCCATCCAAGTCTTTACATTGGAATGAGGATCTCAAGTGAGAGAGCCTCTCCAACTGCATGGATGGCGTGGCTGGGGAAGGAGCTGTATGGGGGGACATTTAGGGACATTGGTAACTGCTGAGACCTGCTCTGATGAGGGTATTTATACAGATGAGATAAATTAAGATGCTTGCCTTAAATCCCCTGGAATATACCTGGCTGGGCATCTCACTGGTGTCTTTGAGATGAAGCCCCAAACTATGATGCTGTAAACATGAAGACTCAGAGCAGAAGTGGATATTGCTTACTTGGATCTGTGGGATTTTGGGGCAGGACCAAGTGCTGCGTTCTTTATTGTTTTCTTGAATGCTACCTGGATCTGTTTCCCAGCAGCACTGACAGGAGTAGGACTCTTCTGGCACAGTGTGAGGATACTCAAAGCCAGTATCAGAAGCCAGCCTTGTGCTGCATGCCATCAAGGTGCTCAGTCTCAGATGGCACATGCTGGATCTCACTCCCTGTGCAGGTCCAGCAGGAGCAGAGCTGCTGCCCTGTGCACAAGTAATGCCTTACCCGGGCCAGGTACCAGTACATGCCAGCAGTGGGACTGACACAAGGGGCAGCAAGGCCAGAGGGGAGCTGGGGATGAGCATTCCCAGCAGATTCGCTCCAGCTGAAGGCCTGCCACTGGAGGATGAACGTGTAGAATGTGTAAAATCACAGAATCAACTAAGCCGGAAAACACCTTTGTGATCACTGAGTCCAAGATAAATGTCTTGCTGCTGGGGTTGGGCTTCCTTGCTGCATTGGGTGAGGCCAGTACTCCAAAACAAATAATTGATGGAAAAGTTTGTGTCAGTAAGAAGATTGGATGTCCTATCCCTGTCACAACCTTTGCTTTTGGAGCAGTGAATGGCTAAGTGGTAGTAAACCAGGAGCACTTTGTTGTTTCCTTTTATAAGTGTGCTGGGACAGGCACAGCTTGGGAAGGGTTGGTGAACTTCTCTTGTTCTTCAGCAGTAAAATCCTTTGCTGCTCAGTGTGCCAAGCCTTTCAGCTTGACACTCAGCATGCTGGAGAGGATGCATACTGTCTGTTGTGGCCTGTTTGATTCTTTAATTTCCTCTTAGGAAGTTCCCTGTGAAAAACCAGAACTGGAGTTCCAGGTGGAGTCCCTGGCATTGCCTGTGCAGCCTGGGGATGTACTTGCCCTGTTCTGGAGAGCAATTGAATGTCAAGAGATTTACTCAATTGTCTGGGCAGAGATATTATTCATTCCTAAACTTCAGAATGTGACTTTCCTTATTTGTTCTTCCCAAGGCCAGAAAAGGAAACACCATATTTATTCTTGCTAATGTAGCAATATTGATTAAGTCATAAAGCACATACAAATACATATTGACTCATATTACATTAAAGTATCTATCACTTACTACTTGTTCCTCAATAACATTGTAGTTATATAAAAAAATGCATTAAAATTGGCATTACCTCAAGGAAAGTAGGATCTGCCTTCATTATTAATATTAGGTTTTAGTGGGGGAAAAAAGCTTTAAAGAGGATGCAAGTGTTAAAAATGGAATCTCACCTCCTCTTTCCCTGAACAGTGACCAGATATTTCTGGCTGTCCCAGTCATTTGGTCGCAGGTCCTGAGTTCTCAAATCAGTACTTTGGTTGTGCTGGAAAACTTTGCTGTGGGTGATGTCCTGCATGATGGGATGAGGGGATGGATATCCCTCAGCGTCAGCACATCCCTGCAGAGCTGGGGGCTGGAAGGGGAGGGCAGGTCTGTGTTTGGCTGGGTGTTGGAGCACAGTGGGCAGCCTCCTGCCCAAAAATGTGTTTGCAACTCATCTGCTCCCACTAAACAGATGTTTAAAACCTGAACTTAAACTTGAGATCTTCAGAATCCCTACTTAATTCTAGAGGTTTCTCCCAGTGCTGTGCCCCCTGCAATTTGCCTCCTGAGTCTCTTAGGTGCCAGGATTTTGGCACAGATAACCTCACTCTGGTTGTGTGCAGCAGGCATTTGGCTGCATTCACGATGGACCCTGAGCAATGAACAAGGGTGGACAGTGCCACCATGTTTTCCCACCAGAAGCCATGTGCTTCTTCTCAGAATCTCCTTTTTCCCTGGCCCACACAATGACGTGAGGTGGTATGGAATAACCTCCAGGTCCTGGCCAAAACCAGGACAGAAAGGTAAACCTCATTTCTGGGAGTATAAATAGGGCAGAAATCACAGGAAAGGCATTCAGTTTCTTGCTGAGGGAAATCAAGCATCTTTGAACATCAGGGCTGGGTGAGGTGACTCTGATGAACACACCAGGTTGAGAAGGAACTGAGTGTACCCAGGCTCCAGGAATGCTCAGGAGGTTCCGTGGCTGCTCAAGAGGATGAACATGGCCACGGCGGGGGGGTGAGCAGAAAGAAGATGAGTGGGATGGGCTGTGCTTGCTGCTTCTGCTCTGCAAAGCCTCCAGGACCTGGAATTGTGCTGCAGGTTGATTGTTCAGAGATTTAAGGATTTCTGTTAGTTTGAAGAAGCTTGGTCTGTATTAGGATTTGGCATCTGCTTCACGCAACCTGGGATTTTGTCTGAACATGTGCTTCCTCCTCATGTACAGCGCTAAACTAGGGAAACCAGAACAGAAATTGTTTTAATACCCTTTTTTTTTTTTTTGGCAGAATGTGTTTAGCCTTTTCTGTGCAAAGAAAAACTCCAGCAAAATACTGTCCACAGGGCTATTTCATGCTTCTGCCTGCCTTTTCTTCTCTTTATAATTAGCCTAATATGATATCTGATCCCTGCTCTTTTTAGTGTTTGCCAGTCTGACAGCCCTCATGCTGTTATTTCTTAGATAAGTTAATCACTTCTTAATGACTGGACAAGGTATCTTTATTTAACTGCATAAAGAGATTTAACTTTTCCCATGAAGATGTGACCACTGGTTTATGTTTTGTTAATGACATGTAATCTTGGTGCGAGGCTCAGGTGGTACACGTCAGAGAGGGCTTGGGTGTCTGGTTTTAGAGGCTGTGAAAAAGGTGGGGAGGAGGAACTTGCTCTCTATTAATCTGATTTTACTAGGAAAGCCCTCTTGTGAGCCTGGTTAGCTGGTGCTGCTGCTTCATGGCCCAGTGTGTGGCCACAGGCTGGTACTGCAAAATCAGAAGTGGGTTTAAGTCTCACCTCACCTTCCTTGTGCTTATGGTTGAACACATACTCAAGTGCTTATTTGTAACATGATTTTAAGTGCTCGCTGCAAGATTGTTGTAAGATTATTATCTTCTTATAAACAAAATAAACATATTCCTAAAATGTGGAAGCACAAGGAGCAGTGCTCATTTAGATCCACGTGTGTTTAGTGCCTGCTGGCATGGTGCTCACTGAAGCAGGGCTGTCTGTGCTGGGCTGGAGGATGCTGCTGGGAGTGGGACTGGGGACAGGACAACTGAATTTAAAAGCCTGATCCCCTCTGCCCTAAGACAAAGGACCAAGACACAGAATGAGCTGTTCACCATTGTGAAAAAATGTGCTTTCAGGGTAAGGTGTACACTGTGTAAAAATGAGAGAAGAGAATGGGGCCAGGGAGAATAGAACAAAGAATTTATCTGAGCTCCAAGAAGTTACTGGAGATTTGTCCAGGAACAAAACTCCCAGCACCTCTGAGCTTAGAGCTCCTGAGTCCTCCTGCTCCAGCTCCACAAGCCTGTAGATGTAAGGAGGGACGGGTTTGAACTGGTTTTATCTATCAACCCCCCCCTGTGCACATGTGCTGTTGAGTTCTAGATGCAGCTCCAAGCTCACTGTGGGGCTCTGAGACTGGTTTTCTTTAGCATCATTTAGAGCAGGGCTCGTAAAAGGCAGCAGAAATATGAGATGCTCCAGCCCTGAACCCATGTATTCTGGTGCCTTCTTGGGGCTGGGTCCTCTTCTGGGGCAGGAGACAAGTACTCAGATAGAAGCCAGGCCCTATAAAGCATCTGAAACTGGCCTGCCAAAACTGAAGGCAGCAGAAGCCCTTCCCTTCTTTATTTGAAAGTTTTGTCCCTAACATTTATGAGTATCCTAAAGTGCTTGGCAGGGAATCTGTATGCTTGCCTGACAAGAAAAAGCCAGGCCATTCCTTGGAGTTTTAATTTTACTGGCTGCCTCTAATGTCAGTCTTATCAATTACGTCTTTTCTTCCCTGGTAAGATAGTCTAACAAGAAACTAAATCACAAAAAAAGCTTCTAGCATCTCCATTTTGTGGGCTTTTACCTCCATCTACAGCATGTTTACAAGAAACATTAATTGCTGGAGTGCTTACTTGCTATATGGAAAGAGCTGATTCCCAACATCTTTGAAAGCGAGGTCCTGCTCTGCTCCACAGCCTGGTCCTGGGATAAAACCTGGACCAGGCCTTAAACCAGACCCTGGAGATTTGGGCCTCCACACCGGGCACTGGGCAAGGAGAAGCAGCTGGTGAGTCACTGCAGAGGAGCAAACAGATCATTCAGCTGTACATTGGCAAGTGGGTTGTGCATGCACAGAGCAGAAATGGGGCTGCTTTGGTCAGATTTATGAGGGTTTCACACCTGGAGCAGTGTGGGTGGTGAAGTGGTCTGAGTGTGAGGAAATCCAGTTCAGAAATAGAAAATTAGATCCTAGCTGAACCCTGCAGGGGGCACAGGAATGCAGTGGCAAAGGGGAAAAACATCTGATAGTGTTGTGTACTGTAAGGAACTCTTCAAACACAACAGAATGGGAATCCTTACGGTGTGTTTAGGCTGTGCTGCTGCAAGCTGTGAGCAGGGCTGGAGCAGACCTGCCAGCCCGTGTCAAACCCACCCCCACCCCCTGCCTGCCTGTGTGTCAGGAGCATTAATACCCTCTTCGGAGATCGGAGAATGGGGGTAGCAAGAGGTCAAGTGGCTTCATTAGGCCCTGGAGGGTCTCGCAGCGGGAGCTGAGTGCCGAGCGTGGCGCGGCGGGAGCGCTTTGTCCGGCCCTGCCCTCACAGGGCCCTGCAATGCTCACACTCATCCCGCGCTTGAACTCGCGCTTAGCTCCGTCCCTCACGGTTTTGGCCGCTGGTGCGGCAGGTGCCGAGGGTTTCTGACAGGGCTCTGCAGGCTCCCGGGGTGCCTTAGGCACCCTCGCCATGGCGGGTCTCTGCTGGGGACGCTGCCATGCTCGTGGTGGGATTCAGCCTCCCCACAAATCCCGCAGGGGCCCAAGGGGCAAGAGGCATCTCTGGGCAATTCTGGCATCAACTGCAATAGTAATAACAATTAGCAATTATGCAGAGTTATATGCCTTTGGTGCCTATTACAGGCATCAATGAGGAGTTCTGTTTCTGTTTCCTACTTGTAGCTGGCCTGATCATGCATTTTAATGGCAGATGCTCTGAGATAATTAGAGCGGCTGCAGATGAACCCCGGGGGTGGTTTGCTGCTGCTGCAGCGTGGCATGGCCACTCAACCTTCCCAACCCTCCAGTATGTGCCAAGCCCTCGATGGTTGAAAGCCACGTGCCTTATAGCCTGTATTTGGAGAAGCAGGGGAAAAAAGAGAAATGTTTCTGCTGCTCACAGCAGAGTTGTCCTAGGTTCTATCTCTGGGTGACGGAATTGGATAGTGGGTTCTGCTCTGGAGCTGTGGGGCCCGTGGGGATCAGCACTGCTGTGTCCCTGCCTGCTGTGCTGTCTGCAGCTGAAGCTGCTAACAGAGAAAGTGGAAATGAGGGCTGGGAGGCTGCAGAGCTCCCGGCAGCCCGCAGCACTCCCTCTCTGCTGCCGCTGGGAGCAAACGCGCTCTGTGAGCAGAGGAAACACAGATCTGTGCTGCAGCTTCTCCTCCCTCCCTCCAGTTCCCCGAGAAAAAAAAAATAGTTAATGCAATATTACATCAGATTGGACTCTGAGGAGCAGAAAGCCAATTTTGGGGGAATGTGAGCCAACCTACATTTAACTGGGATGCTGATATTTACTGTTGCAGTGATCCGGGCCTGTAGCATGGGTGAAGTCACTGGCTGGGGATTCAAAGTCCAATTAGGCAGTGTTAATAGAGGAGGCAGCGATGCTTCATTGAGAGGAATTACTAAAATTGTACTTTCAGGACAGTCAATTAGCTCTGTTTTGACAAAGCAACAAAAAGATGAAACTGAAGCCCTTGGAAAAAAGAATGGGAGAATTCAGAGGGAACATGTCTGTTTGGGGAATCCTAATATTTTTTGTTGAAATCATTAAGTGAAATTAAATACTATTTTAAACCGAAGGGATAGAATATCTAATTAAGATAGAAAAAAGGTTTGGGGAAGGGTATTGTTGAGGGGATTAGACAAATGGTTTACAATTCATGTTGACTGAGGCAGGGCTCCCTGAATGTATTAGGTATATTAGTAACTGGGATGGGAAAAATCTCTCAACAAGCAGATCTGAAGTTTAGGAAAGGGTTTCTTTAGGGTGACTCCAAGGCTCACAGACTCCAGAGTGAAGTGTGGGAATGAAGCCAAGGAAATCAAGGAGATTGAGGACAAGGTATGCTGTTGGAGCTGTGCTGGAGCTCCCAGGCTGTGCCTGCTCCCAGTGCTGATGTAGATTTGCTCCAGCAGCAAAGGGGCTGCAGGGCTTGAGGAGCCCTGGGATGGCCAAGCAATGAGGAGGATCTGGGTGGTCCAGGGCCCCCTGGATAGTGGGAGCAAGGGAAGTCCTGCCACAGGAGAGTGCAGACAGTGGCCCCATGGTACACCCTGTTCTACAGGAGCCTTGGCTGAGCTGCTGCCAGAGCCCTGGAGAACATATGGCACAGCTTGGGTGCCTTTGTGTGCTCACTTTTGATGCGGTTGTGTTTATTCTAAAACCTTCACCTCTGCTTTGCCTTTATGGTTCCAGAACTTGGGCTGAGATCAATGTGCTCTTCCAGAGCAGGGAGTGGGGTGAAGGGCTGGGTGTCCCTCCCAGCCATTTCCATGATGATTTGTGAGACCCTTGCACACATCAATCCCTGCAAAGCCCCACTGCATGGACAGGGCTGGCTGGAACTGTCAGGTTTCTTTGGCAATTCCTCAGCAATCTGGGATAATTTTCCCATGCTTTGCAGCCAGTGTTCCCACTCTTAACACACAGCTCCAGCAAAACTATTCTGCCTAAAGACCTCTTCTAAAGAACTCCATTTTTGACTGATATCATCCTACTGCTTAATTCATTTGATATACAGAGACATTTAGTGAAATATGCATGCTACATTATATTAAAGAGAAATGTAACCTTCAATTGGTATCTGACGTGCACTTTGCAATAACTGCTATTAGTTGTCTATAAAACTCCTAGACATAATTTGATTTTATTACCAGGATATTATTTTACTTGGGAACATATAGGAGTGGTGATTGCAGGTCTTCAAGTGCTTACTGGGAAATATTTAACACAGAATGTTTTATTTATTAGCATAAAGAGACACAACGGATTGTTGGTGATTAAAGTGATGATACTGCTGCCATACTTGTCAAAAATATAGACCTAATTCAATAGAAAGGCGACAGTCAGTCTCTGTGTTGATCTATGCTGCAGCAAACTGCCTCTGAAAGCAGTACAAAGCCTGAATTGGCCTCTTAATTTTATGCTCTAGGGCATAATATAAAAAAGGGAATTCTTTCTAAGTGCCTGTAATTGCATGTTACCAGAACCTAAAATATAAGCCAAATTTTTGAAATCATAAGTGTTAAGTTTTCCATTTCAATTCCTTCCCCACCTCCTCCAAAAAAATATCATCAAGACAGAAGAGCTTTAAAATGCCTTGCTGTCCCACATCATTAATAAAATATAGAGTATACTCAGCCTTTAATTGCAAATGTACATTTTGAAAGAAAATACTTTTTAAAAAATAATTCATTTTCCTTCTCTCCTGGGTGTCAGGCACTGGAGCAGAGGCCTGCTGGCTGCGCCATACACGTCACTCTGTTCTGCAGTGATGTGTCTCAAACAACAGCAATGTCCTGCCTGACTTGGGTCTGCTTGGATGGGCTGAACTATTGTTTCCCTCCCTGAGATGGGGAAGGCTGGGAGTGAAGCAAATAGTGCAGGTCACTGTGTATTAAAAGGAGGGAGGCAGTCCCACAGCCCCTGGGTGGGTTTGGGGCCATTCAACCTCAGCTGGTGATGTTGGGGCTCCTACCACCTCTCAGAGGCTGAGTCAGTGTGGTGATACCAGGGAGGTGGGTCAGCAAGGTGGGTCCAAACCACTCAGGTGGAGCAGCTTTCCACTGGGAGTCTGGAGTGGGAAGGGCTTGTGTCCTTCCTTTGCCCTGTGCTAAAATTGGATTCGCTTTGCACAGACACAAATCAGCATTTGCCTTGAAAAAAGTTCAATGTATCTGCCCCGCCACACTCCTTGCATGGATCAGTGTTTACAACTTCACTCCTCTGAACAGATAGCAGGGGGAAAAAAATAAGATTAACCATTTTGTACACTTGATGGCTTCATTGGACAGGCAATAAATCAATAAAATTGAATTCAAGCAGATAGTGTTCAAATGCTATTATCCATCTCTCTGTTACTGAGCTTGGATCCTTGGAATGACAAAGACAATCCTTGGAACAACGCCCCTCCAGCTCCAGGATTCCCTTCCCTAGCAAACATGCAGGATTTGACCTGCGTCAGGGCTCACCCGACCCCACTGGGCAGCCCTTCACTTTGCTGCAGATTTAATCCTTTCTGTGTTTGTTACCCAAACCTCCTCCATTCTAGGTTTGCTGTTCCATGGTTCAGTCATTGCGTGCAAGCAGAAAATCATCCTAAACGCTAACGCTGGTGATAGTGTGAGATGTTGTGCTCATCATGAGAGGAGATGTCTGCTGACAGAGCCGAGGGTGGCAATGCCATGTGCTCCAGGTAGTGTTTCCAGGGCTGGAAGCAGAGGCTTTGGAGAATTCATCTGCTCCTCTGTGTGTTTGTTGCTCTCTTCCAGTAAGACCACCAGTGAAGGTCAGGCTGCTGCAGCCCCTGAAATCGTGTCCATTTATTAATTCATGCCTACTTGGAGAGCAGAGGGATTTTACCAAGGAATTTCCTGGTGCTTCCTGCCTGGTTCAGGTGTCTGTATTTCCAAAGATTCGCAGGATAGATGATGGTGCTGGGAAGATTGGTTTTTGCAGAAATTAAGAGTCACCTGTAAAAGCTTGAGATACTCAAAAGACCGAATGTAATGTTGATTAAATGGGCCTGGCTGCAGCACAGTCACTGACAAGTTACACCTTCATAAAAGCAAGGTAAATCCAGCCAAAACCTGAACACTGCAAGGACTGAGGTTCAGTTCAAGACTTCAGCTATGTTTTGTTAGCACAATGTCCCATCCCCAGGTCCTGTCCCAGCTCCTATCCCCAGGCCCTGTCCTAGGTGCTGTCTCATGTCCTGTCCCATGTTTTGTCCCCATCTCCTATCCCAGGTGCTGTCCCAGGTGCTGTCTCCATGTCCTATCCCCATGTCCTGTCCCCATGTTCTGTCCTATGTCCTGTCCTGTCCCATGTCCTGTCCCAGGTGCTGTCCCATGTCCTGTCCCATGTCTTGTCCCCATCTCCTATCCCAGATGCTGTCCCAGGTGCTGTCTCCATGTCCTATCCCCATGTCCTGTCCCCATGTTCTGTCCTATGTCCTCTCCTGTCCCATGTCCTGTCCCATGTCTTGTCCCCATGTCCTGTCCCAGGTGCTGTCCCCATGTCCTGTCCCAGGTGCTGTCCCGTGTCCGGTCTCCTTTCCCGCCCGGCTCTGGAGGCGGCTTCCTGCGCGATCTGCGGTTCCAGAGCGCCCTCTGGTGCCCGAACTCCTCCACGGCCCCGCCGGCCCTGCCCTGCCCATATCCCACGTCCTGTCCTGTCCCGTCCCATGTCCCACCCTCGGCGTCAACTCAGCCCCGACCCACGGGCGGTCCCCGGACCCACGGGCGGCCCCCGGACCCACGGGCGCTCCCCGGACCCAGGAGCGGCCCCCGGAACCACGATGGGCCGCAGGTGCGAGTCCTCAGCCTGAAACGCAAGGCCATAAACTCGACTTGAGCCCCTGGGAACTCCCAGACTTTGCATTAGTTAAGGAGGAGTTCTGCTGATCTGATGGTGACATCAGAGCCCAGAGCTGTGATGGAAATGGTTTCATGCTGCTACTGATGAGAAGACTTGGAGCATGGGGCCTTGGAGAGCAGGGGCTGTCCCAGTGGTGATACTGCTCTCACTCAGCAGGGATCCCGGCACAGATCATGGCTGCAGAACTGACCTAAGTATTCCAATGTATCAAGAAGAAACAAGTGAGACAAAATCATCCTTGCGCTATGACCAGTGGGTTCATCTGGAGGATGATATTCTTTACATAGACTAATGACATTTATATTAGCTGAGAGTCTGATCTGTGTTTCATTACATGGAATGACTTCTTTTTAAGGTCTAGTAGTTTTGGAAACATAAGTCTCCAACAATGCTATGTCCTGGAAAACAAAACTAGTTGAACCTCTGTTGGCCAGAGGCCTCAGTACCACAGGGAGGAGCAGCTGTGTTATGGGATGGTTCTAGGAGCACGATGGCTCTGCAGGGACCTTGGATGCTGGCAGCAGGCGGCAATAAAGTGTGCCAGGTCTAACAAATGAGTGTCAGAGACCCCCTCAGTTGACTTTTGCTCTTCTATGGCCAGGATATACATTGTGGGCTTGCAACTACATCTGTTTAAATTGTATCTTATAAAACCTGGATTGTGTCTGATACAACCTGTTGTGGACACCACAATGACCATGACAGCACATGGAGGGATGGCATTGTGGACCTCATGGACCCTGAGGAGCTGATCTACCTGGTGTCCTGCTCAGCTCCGGCATTGCCACATGCCACTTGCTCTGAGGGATGCCTGGACACATGGGAGGTGTTCCGGCCACACGCCAAGACCAGAACATACAAGATGATGCAGGTGAGTGTGACACAGTGACAGCACATGGGTGTGACACAGCGGCAGCACATAGGTGGAGAACAAGACAGATGGGAACTCTTATTTTGAGATTGCTGTCAGCATTCAGACTTCCAAATTTTAGATGAAATTGAAGAATTTCTTCTTGAAGAAGCTGGAAATCCTTTTTTGAAAGGAAGTTATGTGTTATTCTGAGAGCTAACATACCACAGAGCCCCAACCACTGGTAAACCCACCACCCAGTTTTTGAAAGCCTACATCTCACAGACATGCACCATTCACGACCAGGTTCCCAATTGGTTTGGGAAATGCAGAGAATTAAACATGGAATCAATGTGTTTTTCATTTGTGTCATGCAGGAACAAGGGTGCTGTGTAACCTTCCTCCAGGGATTAGTTTTCCCCACTATAGGATACAGTTGTGACATAAGCACTGAGATAATTGTGTGACTATTTTGTCACCTTTCTGTCTTTCCCTGCTGCAGGCTGCCATCAGCAGTACAACAGAGACTTCATCTGAAGTAAGTTTCCAATCCAGGTGATAGTACAAGGATGTAGGAGCCCCTGCCATTACTGAACAGTGTTCCACTGTGGGATTGCCAAAGCTGGCTGCACCTGGATTAAAACAGCCAGCCAAAACATCCTAAACATCTGCGCTGTGT
This sequence comes from Donacobius atricapilla, assembly GCA_013397315.1. Taxonomy (NCBI): domain Eukaryota; kingdom Metazoa; phylum Chordata; class Aves; order Passeriformes; family Mimidae; genus Donacobius; species Donacobius atricapilla. The sequence goes on from WBMY01009130.1 coordinate 145,522, forward strand.
GACCAGCCTCAAAACTGGACTCTGTTCTGGATGCGGGTCTGGCACCCAGCACTGTGGGGCCCACTGAGCTGGAGCCCAGCCTGGGTCCAAGTGCTCTTGAGCTGCAGGTGCTGGGAACATTTGTCTTTGTGACATCAGGTCACACTGAGTGCTCAGCCAGCCCAGGGTCTCCAACAGTGCCTGGAAGAAATGTGTGAGAGCAGACTAAGATTACAGTGATCTTTTCCCCAGAATATCTTCCAAGCTGTTCAAGGATTTATTGAGCCACAGAACAGTGTCTTTTGCCTACTCTCCCTTGCTGCTTTTTCTTTTCCCATGAGTGTGTCTGATGCTCATGAAGTTCTGATGTCCCCAGCATCCCGTGGCAGTGACTTGCACAGCTCTACTATGTGTTGGCTGAGGATCTGCCTCTTTATTTTTTTATATTTAATCTGCCACCTACAAGTTTCATTTTATGTTCTCTATTTCTTGTATTAGGGGAGATGTCAGGCAGTTGTTTCTTGTTCTCCATGCTTCTTGTTATTGAATTGCCCTTTATTTTGTCTTTTTTTTTCCCCCAACATGACTATTGCTACCTACAGTAGTCAAGATGTGGTTGTACCCCACACTCCTACAGACCTAATGATATTTGCTGGCTATCTCCCAGAGATTCCTACCATTCAATTTGATTTTTGACATTTGCAATGCTTTGCACAGATCATAGAGCTGTGTATTACATCTCTAATCTCACACTTGTGATCAGGGATCCAACCAGAGCCCATTGTTTCATCTGTAGGATTTTCAAAACTGTTGCCTGAAAAAATCTGATAAATGTTCATTTGTTCAGTAAATATCTTCGTCCAAAAGCCTGCTGAAGCCTATAAGCACACACATATATATATATATATATATATACACACATTCATATCAAGTGATCTGTGGATGTTTTTTGTGCAGGAGCCAGTAACCCACCCTGGAATGCTGCTGTGATGATAAAACTCCATCCTGCTGCCCCAGCTGGACATATTCAACCCAGCCTGCAGAGTGGTTTAATACTGTTGCTTACATTAGATAAGCTCAGGGAAGTCCAGGAAATAAACTGATTCATGTGTATGGCCTTAAATATACATCATGTGCTGCATGGCTTTGAGAGCTGTGATCCAGATCTGTGTGTATAACCACATAGCTTCAGATTCCTGGTTTCCAAGAGTGCCCTCTAGCACAAGCTGGGAACAGGGAACTGTTTTAGCCTAACGATCAAGTAGAAATACAAGAGTTTGCCACATATATCCCACATAGTACAGTTTTCCTGGCCGTGACCTTGTTGATGCAGGAAGTGCTTGATGTATCAAAATTGCTTAGCAAGAGTAGTCAGAAACTTGGTGTCTCTTCTGTTTCCTCCCCTGCAGTACCTTGAGCCTGCAAGATGCCCTGGTGAAGAGCCAAGGAACTAAGAGAAGGCAGTAGTGAAATTTGCACATTGTCCCAGCTAGGAAGAGTAGAGGCATAAAATGATACTACTATCAACATGATACCTTCAGCCTTTTTATCCACCACAGGTGCCCTGGAGGCTCTTGTGGAGAGGGTGAAAATGCAGCAGTGCAGGAGCTGGGACGATAACAACCCATCAACCTCTCCAGGTTTATCTGTGGATCCAGCAGATTTTTTTTTTGTGGGGTTTTTTTTGAGGGGGTGTGATGGAGAAAAGAACAGAAGGGCCCACTGCACTTTGGAGGTGTGAAGATGTGCTCAAAGTTGAGAGATCAGAAATAATGTTGGCCAAGCTTTTGACTCTCCTGACATCTATATTATGAACTGTGCATGCCTGTGGGACCCTAGGGACAAAACACTACCTTTGACTGGTGTACTTGAGGTCCTTAAACAACATGTTGACTGAGGTCAGATGTAGCAGAGAACCAAGGGAAGGATGAGAGGGATTATTTTCTTTCCCTGGGCAGATTTATTTTAAATATGGAATCTACCCAAGAAGGCAGGTAAGATTCTCACTGAGTCAAATGGGGTCTAGAACACAACTCTGCCACGTAGTTCTGGCCTGGAATTTAGTTTGGATCACACCATCCCAGCTCTGAGCTCTGTGACTGTGGCCAAGGACAATCAGTCTCCTAATGCAAGACCTACTAGTAAACAAGCCTCTAGTAGGAAGGGTGTAGTAGGTACACACAGACAGGCAAACCTCCCCTGAGACACCTGGGGCATGGATGAAACTTGGGAGAAGGCAGGCAGCCGTGTGGGAAGCTGATTTGAGATCACTAGATGGTGCTGTCGACCTTGAAATGGGAACTGAGAGTGCTGACATGAGGGAACATCTTGAACTTGTAGCCAGATCATCTGCCCCAAGTTACAGTTGATTAACAGCATCCTGCATGTTATTCAAACACCAAATGCACTACCTTAATAATATACATATATACATGCAGATATGGATACAGTCACAGTGTCATGGGTAGTTCACCCTAAAACAAGGTCCCCTTGAGGTATACGTCGAGTGTCTCCATCCTTTTGCATCACCCAACAGGTGCAATCTGGTCCCTGAGTGAAGACAACCCCACGGATGGGACTGTCTTTGCTGGAGGCAGAATTAACCCAAACAGTTTTTCCCAGCATACCTCTCATGTGTACCACTGGAACCTTATCTCCATCAGTTGTTTGCAGGGGCTCAGACTGGACAGGGCCTGCTCGGTTAGTGGAACCTCGGGTGTTCACTAACAATGTGGCCTCTGCTAAATTAATCTCCCAGTTCTTAGAAGTCCTCCCACCCAGTGCCTTCAAGGTGATTTTAAGCAGGCCACTGTGCCATTCAACTTTCCCGGCTGCTGGCGCATGATAAGGAATGTGGTACACCCACTCAATGCCATGTTCTCTAGCCCAGGTGTTTATAAGGCTGTTCTTGAAATGAGTCCCATTGTCTGACTC
>WBMY01009132.1:0-27384 GCA_013397315.1 Donacobius atricapilla
TAAAAAATATATACATATATTTTGGAGGGTTTTTAGTAACTTTTATGGTATGGGCTGTAAGCAGGTATCTGAACCCAAATATTTTATCCTGTAGTACTGTTCCACTCATTCATGAGTAATTTATTTCCACGATTTTTTTAAAGTAGGTTATTAGACTAATAGGCACATACTGGTACTTTTTCAATTATTTTCACTTACACTAAAATAAAATTCCATTTAAAAAGAGAATATGTTTAATGTGTCATTGAATGAGAATATAACTCTCTTAAGATAATGGTCTTTTACTTGCTGCTGTATCCATCAAATATAAAGGCAACATGAAAAATTAGAGTAATAAAAGAGTAGATCCTTTGCTTTAGTGAGAGACTGTGAGCTGCCCTGGTGAACATTAAGAAAATAATTACCTTCCTAAAACTATTTAACTTTAGGATGGCGTGTTAGTGGGCATCAGACTGATCTAGAAAAAGAGATGATTGGGGGAGGATTTTTTTAAAATTACTTTCTGATTAATTTATTTAGTATGACTGGGAACCCATAAATACATAGTTTGAAGTAAGCAGCCTTTGACATTGATGTAAAAAAAGTCTCATGTCGTTTTCCAGTTTTAGATTTTCTTGGTGTTTCAGCTCCTGGAATCCTAAATGTAAATTTAAACCTGTGATTCCAGGAAAAGAAAAAAGACTCTTAGCATTAGAGTTAGAAAATGAAAATGGTGGAAATATTAGTTAATGTAACTTAAATGTTCAAAATCCAAAAAGCAAATGAAGAGTCCAAAATTTATTTTGGATTTTAGTGGGGACGTGGATGCAGGGCTCTGCTAAACCAAAGGATATCTTAGCTCTTTAGGTTCAAAATAGCATAAAGATTCTACTCTGTCTCCTTCTCACATCTTCCAAGCAGGATATAGATTTTTAATAAAAGCTCTGTGAAAACTGAAAGGCGAAATAGGTGTTCTGAGCAGCTTTAATCTTGTCTTTTGAATTCATAAAAAGAAGATAGCTATTTGTCATTTTGTTTCTCATGTTGTATTTCTAGCTTCACTAAGTACACCACTGAGCAGCTTCACGCCAGATCTAAATGCAAGGAAAACCATAGCCTTTCTAAAAGAAAGTCTCAGTTGTGGCTAGGAGAGTCTGGGGAAGGAGAAGGACCCATTATGTCAACTTAGTTTGCCTTCATAGCCTCTCTTTGAGTCATCATTGGCTCTGCTCCCACCTTACCTCTGGTGCCTGAGGAAGAAGGAGATGCCATTCCCTTCTCAAGTCATCATGAGATTGTCCTGGGTCCCTGCCAGGTGTAGCACAGTAAAGGTGGGAGGACCTGCAATGCAGTGGGGCTTTGCTCTGCAGTGACGGATGCAATTTCAACCCGACCCCAAGGAGTCTCCCAAGCCCAGCTGAACCCTTTCCTTCAGTGAGGCAGCACGGTGCCACCACTCCTGACAGTGGGGATTTGTCAACTGTGTGTGGGGGGGAGGTTGTCCAAGAGGGTATTTTCTTCATATAATATGAACAATTATTTAAAGTGCTCCCAAATTTAGACACAATTACTTGTAGGTAAAAAGAAAGGATACTGAGTTAAGATTTCTATAAGAAGGAGCTTTTAAGAGTGAAGTTGGCTTCTTGCTATGCTTGGTGGGACCAATGACCATAGCCAACAATTTTTGGTGATGCTCTGGTGAGAAAGAGCAAGATCATTTCTTGCCTCTTTCCTCCTGGCCACCTCCTGGCACTGTGCTAGTTAGATGGGGCAAGAGCTGTCCCTGTCTCTTGCCAGGACCCGGACCCCCAGGGCAGAGTGGGAGCTGCAGAGATGCTGGGAGTGTGGTCACTACCTTGGCTTTTGGCCCCATCTGGGGAGTTGCCATCACCAAGGATAAAGGATGTAACGATGTAAGAAAAAGGACAGGAAAAAAGCATTATTCCCAGTGTGCTGGAGGAAGAATAAACTGTAATATAATCATCCCTGTCACAGATGGAATATTTTACAAAGTATTCTGTCTATAATATAAGAAATATGCTAAACATCTCTATTATGTAGCATTTGAAATATAGAAATAAAAATAGAAGCTGAAAGGTAGAGCTATTGCCTCTGCTGGGTTTATAGCATGCTGTCAATGGAAGATATTAACCCTAAAACCTCCTGAGGGCAGGTTGTTCACTGTGGGGGAAGTGCTGGAATAGCCTTAATGGTTAATAAAACGTAGCAAATTGAAGTTTTTACCACTATAGCTGACCATTATTTTTTAAATTCTGTAATAAATGATTGAGCATGGGATGGTAACACAAACTATTGTGAAAATCAATCTGCATGTTAAATCCCACTTTTGTTTTGATTGAGGTGGAGTCAGTTATTAACTGCATGATCAGAGCACAGACGCTGAGTCCTATTCTTTCCTTAATTGAGAATTGCTGTTACAGATACTTGACAGTGGTTCATAGTGGCAATAATCCCCTTTGAAAATGCTTGTTATGCTAGTCATAAGTAGCTTGCCGGGGCACTAACCCCAGCTTCACCTCTGATGGTTAGGAAAAGAATCTGGTTGGTAGTTGATGATGTTTAGTGATATCCTGCTAGATAATTTCCAACTAGCAAAGTAAAAAAAAACCACAACTTTTAAAATATTTTACCTTTGGTTAGAAAGAAGGTGTGGGCTATGAAAAATACTGTAACTCTCACTGTTCAAAATGAAAATTCATTGCTTACTGAGAGTGCTGACTTAAAAATTTTTGCATGTCTTTTGTTGATCTTGCAGGCTGATGCACACGACCTGCTAATGCGATGCTTGGCTTTCCATACAGAGCCACTCATCCATGTTATATGAGAATGAAGCTTCCTGGTTTGTACATGTACTGTGTCACATTCCTCTGGTTTTCCAACAAAGCTTTTAATTGGTATGCTGTGACTAATGAGCATGAAGTCCCAGAGGAAATGGAGCAGAATTTTCCATTATCCACCAAGAAGCTTCAAGCACATAGATTATCAGGGCTTTAACTCCAGGATAAACCAGGGTCAAAGGCTCCGAGTATAATGGAACCTCATAGCTTAATATTTTGCTTCCATAACATTAAATTAATAGTTTCTCAGCAAAATTGTATTGTCTGTCTGATGGCACTGTGCAAACTATAACTGGCATTTCACTTGGACATCACATCAAATCTCTGACCCTTCACTGTTTAAGTTCCCGTAACACTTGAATACTGATGTCCTGCTTTTGTTCCGGTTTGGGTAATGATGTGCCGCATACTTTTGAGGGATAAATCTCTCCTCAGTTTCAAGCAGAGATCTTATTCTTCATTCTTCCTCTGAAAAACTATTGCACAGTGTTGCTGACATAGGATTGCTGCCATATGGTGCACCCGAAGTGGTTGCATTTTGGGTGTGGGGGGTGTTTAGAGCTCTCACTCCAGCTTGAACAAGTTCAGGACCTCTTTGCTTTCAAGACTAGATGAGATTGGATGTAGTGAGACAAGTGTACCTATAGGCTACCTCTGCTAAGTAGAGCAAAGTAATTATCTTCTGTGCCTTATGTTCAGGACACCTATTAAGCGTCCCCAACAGGCACAGTATCAAAGAAAATTTAAATTAACTGAAAAGCATAAAAAGGTATCCAGATTGTTACTGGAATTAGTGTGAGAAATTGTGGTTAGCTTTCCAATAAAGTATATGGAATAACATTTTTTTACCAATTCACTCTTTTAGTAATTAACCCAATATACAATTAATAATTTCCTCCTTTCTAATAAGTCTCAGTGTGAGTTATGCTTTGCAGTGAAACCGCTAACCCAGAGAAAGAAAAAAAGAGATTTTTTTTTTTTAAGGTTAGTTTCAGCAGGGTCACTACCCTGAGCTGTCATGGTTCAGTGTGTGGCTGTGCAGAGGTTTGTGGGGACAGGGACTGGAAGTGAGCAGCTGAGGGAAGAAGGGATGTCTTCTTGCAGAAGCATTACCACCTCATAACAGACCACCTCATCACTCCTGAAGCTATGGCTTATGTCTTGGGAGCCTGGAATTAAAATCAAATAAACCTAATTTATTTTATATGTCAAAATTCCTCTATTGCAGAAAAACATCATGGTACTGGTGGGAGCTGTGTGGGGTACATTGGTCCTTCTTGTGCAGGTGGTTCCTTGCATTCAGCAAGCTGTGGCTGCAAGAAAGCTGCCTTTCATTTGCTCCTCTCTTACACATTTGGTTTGCTTCATTTCCTAGCTGGTGGGCTACTGTAGACCTTCTCTGTTCTCATTCTGTGAGGGAGTTTCCAGAGGTGCTGTCACCTCTTGTGCTTAGTGTCTCTGAGCGCCCAGTGAGTTCCCAGTGTGTCTGGGTTGTGTGAGTGTGTGTGTAGCAAGGAGAACAGGAGGAGCTCTGTGGTTCTGTGCATCTTTTTGAGAAACAATAAGGAAATTGATGCTCCAGAAGTATCTTGGACAGTTGTTTCACATGACAGAATTGGTTTATTTTGTTTGCATATTAAAGAAATTCTGTATTAGCACTGTATTATAGAACATTAAGGTTGTATTATTAGATTCAAAGGTTACTAGGTGCAAATACTAAGACCAATAAGTACATTGTATATTCAGATTATGATATATTGTCTTTTTATCCTGTGAGGAAGGGGTTTATGCTTCCTCTGCAATCAGGAGTTCTGCGTGCACTATTAACAGCAGATAGCCATAAATAATTGCCTGTCCTTTTCTTACCATCACAAATACCAAGGGGACAAACTAACAGCGGGACCAAAACATGGTACCTGTTACCGCTTTAGACCCCACAGAGAAGGGGAAGGGGAGTGGAGTTTAAAGGTTTGGTTACATTCCAGATGCAGGCAAGAGAGCACAGCTGATGTACTCCAGGGTGGCATGGAGTGAGTGTTTCCATTTACTCATCCAGGTTGCTGTACTTCAAGTACAAAAAATCAAGGAAGTTGAGATGAAGGTCAGTACTGCCTTTCATTTTCATTTGACAGATCCTGTAAAACCCAGAGCTGTGGATGTCTGTTAACCACAATTACACTGCAGGTTGTATTCAGTGACCCAGCAGTATTGCAAAACGTGCCCGAGCCTCACCTGTGGAACACCTCCTGGCTTTCCAGAGAGCAGAGTGCCTCACAGCCCCTGGGCTGGGACACAGATGCAGCCCTGCTGGGCTAACAGGGAGGGGAGGGTGCCAGAGGCTGCTGGAGCTCCCCAGCCTACCAGCTTGGAGTTCAGGCTGCTCTGACCTTCTGGCATCTTGCTTTTGTTTGGGAACCCACAAGTGGGAGGAGAATTCCTCTGTCCAGTCCAACTCCCTTGTTGTCCCAAAGGGTGTTGAATCACACTCACAGATTTGCTGGTTTCCAACTCAAAAATCACCTTCATTTTCATTCTTACTATGCACATTGGAAAGCTGTTTGGTCCACCATTCCTTTCCCTAGCCAGAATTGTTGCATTTCTGCTGTGCAAAGAACAACAGCCTTTACCACTCGAAACACCTCCTGTAATGAGAGGGTGGAAATATAATAGCCAGCCTGTTTCTCTGTGTAGGAAAATGTTTGGGAAAGTCTCCCACAATCCCCTTCTTTTTCTGACCCCTTGTGCTGCCATGACAATCTAGAGAAGCCACATGGTTTTATTTTCATAGGGATGAGAGGGAGGTGATTAAAAGTATGCATTGGAACCTATGCCTTGGTGTCTCATGTGAAAAATATTATCCAGCAGAACCTTCAACCTTGTGCCTTGAAAAAACAAACATGTTTTCCTACCAACTTGAATAGGTACCCAAAGGCACAAAAACTGTAAAGAATTGTCAGGCAACAGCAAGAACCTCAAAAATTGCTCTTCCCAGATCCCACTACTGTATTCCCCAGAAAAATTACACTTTTTGACAAATGGGATTTTGGCAGCTGTATAGAAATGACCTCTTTTTAGTCAGTAGTTCAGCTGTTCAGAGAAGTGTGTATGGAGTGACACTACTACTTAAATAAAATAAATGCTAATATATGCTAATGCCTAATAATTTCACATTTGTATTTTTGGCTTTATTCTAGTCACAAAAAGCCTTAAAACGTTCTTCTGAATTTTATACTTACATTTTAGGGAACAATAAAGCTATGACCTTTAAGATCATCATTGCTTTATGAAATGAAGGTAAAGGTGTTTGCTTTTTTAGTGCTTTGGGAGATATCCATATTCTAGTAAAATATACCACACTAGTTAATCTAGATCTTCAGTAAGCAAATGAAAAAGTCAAACTTTTTAAAAGAGTGAGAAATGCCTGAATTTTTCACATCTCTCTGAAATAAGATGCAATGCCCTACTTTTTAGTGCTTGGTTTGTTGAAAAGATCAGAAGTACAGCCCCTATTGACTTAGTCCTGTGTTGAGTGTAAATTCACACAAAGAAGAGCAATTTAACATGTGACTGACCTTTTTCAGTGCAAGATGAAGAAATGCGCTGTTAAGGTTACTGGAGTGTGGCAGGATGTTTAATCAGCTTCTTTGCTTTAAAGAACAGTAGGAAGGAGATGATGTATTAAAGATGATAGCTTCTTGTAGATTTTAACTCGTAATGCCAGGATCTGAGTACAATAGCAGATTAAATCTCTGTAAGGGAACTTCCTACTGGACTTTCTATTTTTAGATGTTTGTGGCTGCTTCTTCCTTTACTTCTTACTAGTTGGCTTGTGCTCCCTTGGAGAGGTGAGTTGCTTTCTCTGAGATCTACTTCCAAACACTTACAGTGCATTTCTGTTAAGAGGAATTTTTTTCTCAGCTTTGTAGGAAAGGCAGAAGAAGACAGCATAAATGGAGCCATGCACTTTCCTGTTGTATTTCAGTGCATGCATGAGGTAAATTCATGGCTGTGAGCACTAAATTTTTGCAGCAGTCTTAGCATGTGTGTAACAGCACAGCAAACTTTCATGTAATAATAACAAATCAACACAGATTTGCTTGTGCAGCTGGGTAAGCAGGATAGTCTGCTGTTCTGTGCTTTCAATTCATCCCTCATGTTTGAAAACTCCCCAGAGGTGTGTGTGTCTCCTCTGAGACCTGTGCATATCCATCCAAATCCGATGGCTTCACCTGGCTGTCTTTTCTCTCTGACCAACATGGATTCATTCCAGAATAGCTCTTTATTTTAGGAACAGCACCTTTTTCCTCTACTGCCCCCATGCCCTCTCTTGAGAGATCAATTTACAATAGGAATCCTGATTCTAATCTATCTCAGAGATAGCACAGCTGAGGTTATTATATTAAGTTAATTACAGTGAGACCTTCTTCCTCTTCTCCACTGTTCATCTTCAGGACGTTGCAGTTCTGTGCATCAAAATCCACCACTCTGCTCCTACTATGATCTTTTCAGAGGTTCACATATCTTGCATTTCACTGTCTTTCAAAGGTCCATTTTTGTCACCATTCTGCTCTTGAGGTTGGACTAGAGGATCTTTAAAGGTCCCTTCCAAACCAAACCATTCTATGATTCTATAATTTCTAATTCAGGCAATAGTTTTTGCAAGTTTCAGTAAGCACTTCTTTATTTGTAATTTGCATTTTTGGGTCATATGTTTACTACCAATTTTCACCTTTTGCCAGTCAATGATCCTTAATTTTAAAAAGGTATATTTAACACAGTAAAACTATTATAATATTAAAGAAATATTCTCTTATTAATCTTGCATATTAAGATGATTTTTTTTTCACTATAACAGATTTTCATTTTACTGTTTTTTAATGAAGCAGTGGGGTAGGTTGGCACTGGCTAAATGCCAGGAGCCTACCAAAGTTTCTCTATCACTTCCCTCCTCAGCTGGATAGGGGAGAGAAAATGTAATAAAATGCTTGTGGGTTGAGACAAGGACCAGGAGATATCACTCACCAGGTACCATCCCGGACAAAACAAACTCTGCTTGGGGAAATTAGTCTAATTTATTACCAATCAAATCAGAGTAGGATAATGAGAAGTTAAAGCTTAAAACACAACCCTCCCTTCTTCCCAGGCTTCTCTTTATTCCAGATTTTCTATGCCCCACCTCCAGCAGTGCAGGGAGATTGGGAATGGGGGTAACAGTCGGTTCATCACACGTTGTTTCTGCTGCTGCTTCTTCCTCTGGGGGAGGACTCCTCACACTCTTCCTCTGCTCCACCATGGGCACTCTTCCCAGGGGAGACAGTTCTCCACCACGCTGACATGAATCCTTCCCACCACCAACTGCTCCAGCATGGGTTCCCAACAGGGTCACAAGTCCTGCCAGCAAACCTGCTCCAGCATGGGCTCCTCCCTGCATGGGTCCACAGGTCCTGCCAGAAGCCTGCTCCAGCACAGGCTTCTCAGGGGGTACAGCTGCCTTCAGGCATCCACCTGCTGCAGTGTGGGGTTCTTCATGAGCTGCAGGTAGATCTCTGCTCCCCCATTGACCTCTATAGGCTGTAGGGACACGACCTGCCCCACCACATTCTTCACCATGGGCTACAGGGGAATCTCTGCTCTGGCCCCTGGAGCAGCTCCTCCCTCTTCATCTTTACTGGTGTCTTCAGAGTTGATTGTCTCACATATTCCCACTCCTCTCTTCTCTGGCCACAATTGCTTCTGTGCAATAACTTCTTTCCCCTTCTAAAATACATTATCCCAGAGGCACAGCCACCATGGCTGATGGGCTCAGCCTTGGCCAGGAGTGGGTCTGTCCAGGGGCCAGCTGGAATCTGCTCTATCAGACACGGGGAAAGCTCCTGGCAGCTTCCCACAGAAGACATCCCTGTAGGGCCCTGTCCCCCCACTACCAAAACCTTCCCTAGCAAACCCAATACAAGCAGCTTCCCAGACTTCTATCTCTCTGATGTTTTCTTTTTCTTTGGCTGTTCAGCTTTTGCTTGCTTTTGAACCCATCGGTGGAATTCTCTTTATTCTATTCTAGTGGGCTCTTAAATGATAAGTTTTTTACTTGGTTAGTTTGACAAAAGTACTCCAAGTGCTGTGTAGCTTTTGTGTCATTTAATAATTGGTGCAATTTGTCTTTGTGGGAATGCAGCCAGATCAGAGCAAGAATTTAATTTAAATAACTCTAAAAAGCTTGTATTCTTAGAAACTTCTTTTTAAGGCCATAGGAATGAATGTTTTTTACTGACATTCAGCAGTCTTTGTTTGGCTGAGTCTCAAGTGATGCCCATGTCTTCAGGATCAGACCTATTCCCTGCCTCTTGGAGGCAGTGAAATAGTGATAGCTGGCAGCACCCACTCAGAATGTGTTTTAAATGTCATAAGTCCGAAAGAACTACCTGAGCACTACCTGGGTTCTTGTCCTGTGGTCTTAATCTACTCTTGAGCTAGAGATGCTCCAGGTACTGTGCTGTCACCACAGAACTAGCATAATTTCACTTGTATTTGTCACCAGGCTCTCCTTAGACTGTACTGTTTTGTTCCTGGCTCCCTCTTGCCAGGGTGGTGCCCTGGATGCCGGTTACCAGGCTGATGGAGATGGGAAAACCTCATCTGTGAGAGTAGAGGACAGAGCTCCAAGAAGCATGGTGGTGTGAGGAGAAGCGGTAGGACTGCTGCATGTTGGATATGGGAAAGACTCTTCCCTGCTCTAACTTCTAGGTATCTCTTGACTCCCTCTTGGACCTGGCTCAGCTTGTCTGGAGGATGGAATTAAAGCTGTATTAAATTTTTGCTCTCTGTGTCATAAGGATTGTCAAAACCAGAATTACAAGAATTAGTTTATTAGTTTAAAGAATGGTGTTGCTGAGATAAAAGCATTAGCTGCATCATTGAAACAAATCTCCCCAATGCCACTGACACATTACCACTGGAGAGGGCACTTCTGAAAGGTTACAGCGGGTTATTAAGGGACTGCTCCTGAGGAGTGCAAAGATAAACCTTCCAAGGTTACTTCTGTAGCAGCAAAATGCACATGCACCACAAGAGTGAGTTGTTGCAGGTTACACCTCCACTTCCTGGAAGAGAATTAAGACAAAACAGGGACACACCAAGTTTTTGGAAGAACTGGACTGAAAGTTCTGAGTCTCTAAGCTGTGGTGTGTGATCCTGGCAGTGACTGCTTCTCCCCACCTTCGCCTTGGCTGTGTCCAGAGTGACTCTGAGAGAGGAGGCTGCAGTCAGCATGGATTTTCATTTAAAAAAAGAAAATTATTAACAGGAAAGTATTACCTTCTGTAACTTCATAATCAGAGAAAACATGATGAGTAAAATCAAGATATGGTAAAAACCATTACAAAAACTTCAATCACTGCTAAATAGCAATTTCATGCAAAACAGCTGTAGCCTCTTATTGGGTCCTTGTACTATCCTCCTTCCATTTCTCTTCCAAAAGAGGCAAAGTTCATGGGTGTAAGAAGGGTAGCTGCAATTTATTCCCTTTATTCCCCGAAGATACTTTTTGGGCACTGTGAAATGAGTTTTCAATTTTGCAGAGCCCTGCAACAGGCCACACAGTTTGGGACCCTGCTTTAGGAACCATTGTCTTGGACTTTAAATGTGAAATCAAGACAGCATCTGTTTGCATTTAGTCTGCTGTTTAAATGAACATGGATTTTGGTATGGCAACCTAATTACTCTGAGACGGCACTCCTTTTTCTCATATGAAACAAAAATCATCAACTGAATAAATCTGTAACAAATTTTATTGACATTTTGGGAGGTGCAAGTATTGTTAGTGTCAATTAAAAGTATTGTCACACGCTTTCCCAGGACAGAATTTCAGTATATCAGTGCATTTTCATCCCTGCTGCCTCTATGGTAGGAGCATTCACTGCTAATCAGATGGCAGATAGCCATGAGCCATCAAACACCTCTCTCAGTGTTCATCCCAGGAGCATTTTTTATTTCCCTGCTTCCTAATGAAGGATTTCTTTGCCAGAAAACTTGTGGAAATATTTTTCCTGTATTTCTTCAGACTTTTCCCAGTAGAGAGTATCTTTCAATTTCAGCTCTTTTCCTCTGTCATGTTGACTCCAATGCTGTTCTTTCTGGATTTCCTGCATGCTTTGTTTTTCCAAGTTTCTGTTTTCAGTTTGTGATGATTCTTTTGCACTGATGGAGCATCTGCCCATAATTTGTGATTTTCTATTGTGAAAAGCCATTTGTTACAGTGAGGCTTTGATTCAGTGATGATTTGTAGTTCAGTCTGTTATTCTCAAATATGACTGACTTCTAGTCATGGAACTTCAACCCCTAAATGAGCAGCCTGGGCTCCTGATACAGTAAATAAAACCTGCAAAGAGGAGTCCAGAGTCTCATCTTCCTGATCATTGATCAGATGGTCTTAAATTGATCAGGTATGGGGGAAGGTATGTCATTGGAAAAGACTTTCTTTGTCTCTTGCTTTATATGGAAGGTGATGATCCTGTTGTGCTGTTACAGTTCTTCAACCTCACATATTAGTATTAAAAGGCTAGATCATGGTTTCTCTGTTTTCCAAGTGTGCAGCAAGGTTAGGAAAAGATATGAGGAAGGGATTGGTAAATCCAGGAGTGGCATGCTGTATTGAAGAAGCCTGTAATCACCAATCCAATGCTATATAAAAATCTTGCGGAGAATGTTTTTTGTCAACATGGTTTCCACAGAAGAGTCCTGAGAAGGTTGTGAAGGCTGAAGTGCTCACAGCACAGTTGAGTTTTCAAGATTTTATATCAGATCCCAGGGTGAAGGCATGGAATGGACAGGGACAGTTCCGGCCTTCCACCTTTCTTAAGATGCTGAGGCTGCAGCATCAATCTTCCAAAATCCCTTAATGATACAGAGGAATCTCTGAGAGGGAGTTTTGCAAGCTGTAGTGCAAAGCCCTTTTCTTTGGCCTATAAGGGAGGGGAGAGGTGTTCCAGGCTGAAGAAGTGAAGAAGAGACAGAGAACACTACCTTTAAGAAAACCCAGTGAACTTAAACACACCCTGAAACCAAAGGACCCTTTATTTTCTCAGTTGCTGAATTCAGCTAATGCCCACCTTTCATCATTGCTGTACCAAGGCTGATCTCAGGGTCTAGCATATGGTTTAGCTATTGATTTGGCTTCCACTTAATTGAGATCTTTGAAATGAGATGTGCTTATTTCTGCCCATGCTGTGCAGTGGACATTTATAGAGCCACTTGCTACTTATTTTGCCTTTCCCTTGCCTATTAATGACAATAAAGTTGTTAGGAGGCTGTTGCCACCTGAACCTTTTTGTCATTGTCTGTCTTCTGACTGTTGACCCTGCCATATGGAGTGAATTCCCAAATCTTGCAAGGCTGCATGGGGCAGAAATTTTCATTTAACATTCACAGCAAAAGCAATCTGCCTTCTATTGGCATCCATAAACTATCGCTGGTTTGTTTACAAGACTGGCTTACAAAAATACACACAGAGAGGGAGTGAAAACTTGTTTCCTTACTACAAGTGATCTTAACAAAGAGCTTTCCGGACTTGAAAGGCAAGACAAGCAAGCATTATGCTATGATTTAGGTTTCTGCATTAGGAAGTCTTTTAAAACAGCTCATAGAGATCTTCTTTCTGAAATGGCTGTGTTGACATTTTATAAAGTGATCATCAAATTTTGGGATGGGGGTTGTTTGGTTGGTTTTTTTTTTTTAGTTTGTGAGGTTCTTCCTGCCTGTAGATTGAGAGTTGCTTCCTTTTGCTGTTGAAGGCTGGGGTTGGAAAGGAAGACTTACTGCAATCTATTTCAAGAATAGTCTGAGGAGGAGGAAATTCCCTTCTTGTTCCTAATAACTGGTGCAGAACGTTCTGCAGGAGGAGGAGAATAGTTCAGTAAGTTAAAACATTTAAATGAAGTTTTGATTTCATACATCTTGTTATTATCTAGAAATTTAATTGCATTTTAAACATAGTATGTTTTATCTTCTTTGTTAAGGGGGAGGGGCTGTGGGTATTGTGTAATAGCTTTGAACTCAGTAAATGCTAATTTGCTGATATAGCAAGGGTGAAATGTTCAGTAAGAGAAGAAAACAATAGCAGATCCACTACCGCATGTATTGCAAAGCACCAGTCTAAGCTGCTGGAGTGCCTCTGAGACACTAGCAGTGCATTTCCATATCCAGGATCTTGGATTAAGAGACAGAGGTAATTTTGCCCATCCATAAATCGGTAATGTTGTTATCTTTTCAGATGTTTCAGATAGCCTCAGGGTACTTCCACCAACAATTTAGAATCACGGGTTCTGTTTAAATATCAGTAGAGCAATCCAAACCCTCCTTCAAGGTAGAGTTAGATACCCTAGGTGAGCGGAGTAGAATGGGGGTGTTTGTCTAGATGCATTTCTCTTTTGCTTTTATCAAAAAGAGTGCGGTGTTCAAGGCATACCTAATTCTGCACTTTATCCAGAAGCATGTGCTGTCATGCTGGGAGCAGTGGCCGTGTGGACCTGGGTATGGAGGCACAATGAAAGCCCTTGTGCTCCTCCATTTCACCAGGAAGGTGCTCCTGATGCAGTGGGGTGTGTGCTGAAGCACAGTGGGACCCCCTGGAGCCCCCTTGCCCTCTGCTTTTTCCTCATAGGGCTGACTCAGGGAGGCAGCTTGGGTGCAGTACAACAAAGCCCAGGATGTGTCCGTGCCTCCCTGCTGTTCCTTGGCTGTCAGTAGGGAATTTGTCATCATCCCAGTGGCTGTGATTCCACTGCTGCTTATGGACTCCTTATAGGAGCTGTTAAACAAATGCCAAAGAGGTTCTCACCCCAAAAGTCTTAAATTGCTGAAAATTCACATTTGTTCTCCTTTTGCCATCCATAGGGACTGAGGTTTGGTAAGCAAATTCTGGAATTTTTATGCAGTAAAACTCAAAGAAAATAATTAATTTTTAAAAAATGAGAATAAGCTGGAGATGGAAGAAACACCTTCTACCAGGTAATTTATCAAGCATTCTCTGCAACCCTTTTCAAGCCAAGAATGTTGCTGCAGGTGTGAGTTTGCTCATGAAGCTGCTTGTATACCCAGGTGAGCCACCTTCACACATTGTCCCCACCGTGTACATGCTAGCCTTTCAGAAGAGACACATTCCAGCACTGAGTGTCTCATCCTGTCCCATGATCTGTTTTGGGACTTGGACAGGTGGGACTTTTATCTTCTGCAGATGGTGTAACCTGCTTTGAATTTCTTAAAGTTCTCTGTCAGATATGTGTGCCAGTAAGTGAAACTATTAATGTTCATTTCAGTCATGCATCTGTTTCATAAGATTATTGCTATATCTAAGTGAAAATCAAGTATTTAACGGAGAGAGAATTTCTGCCATGCATTTTAAAGTATCATTTATTATATTATGAGTAATAGCCTGAAACTCACAGCAGAATTCATTGGACTGTTATATCACACACTGTGCAGGAAATTCTTGTGTGTCTTGATAGAGTTTTTAATTTAATTGATGATGAGCAACTTAGAGAGGGAGAGATATGATCTGAAACATAGATGTGCAGCATTGTGGGACTGCAAATACAGGTGTATATACGGGATAGTTCAAAGTTTAATAATTAATAACTTAAGAATGTCTGTCTTCCAGTCTATATAAATTTATTAAATTTTGAATAGTATCAAATAACTAAAGGTTATGACATTGTCCTATTTAATTTTTCTTAAATCTCTTTATTTTCCTGTAACTTTTTGCCTTGTATTTCTTGTAAGTAATACCCTGGATTTAACTTTTAAACTAAATGTTAGAAAAATTTCAGGGATTCACATGCTCAACTTTCATTTTTATTCTGCCATTGAAAATAGAGAAAAAATGTTAAATTGCTGAAAAACATGTTGGGTGCTTTTAGTATGTTTCAGGTATTCAGAAATTTTAGAACTCTCTCTTCCTTTAAATAGAACTGAATGCATTGTCATGTCCAGTGCTGAGAAGTGGCACTGCAAGGCAATTCTTTTTGCTCTTGTAAACAAGCTTCCATATGCAAGTACTTTGAAAGTGTTTTTAAAATTGTGCTACATCTGTGTCTGATGTTAAAAGCACGAAAAACAGCCAAAAACCAAGCCCTCCTAAGGACCTCAAACTGCTGTACATGTATACGTATTGAAAACTGCCTATCTCTAATTTTAATGGCAAGCATAAAACATAAATGCCTTCCTAAGCTTTCTCCATGAGCTTTACTGCTTCATCGACCTTCTGTGCCAAACTTCCTTGCGCTCACTCACAGCTTTGTTGTCTGGGCGGAGGCGGCCGTTCCCTCCCACGCTGTGAGCAGCGCTGGGTTGATGTCTCCGCACCTGCAGAGGGGCAGCGGGCACTCGGGGCTCTGCCAGCGGGCACTCAGGGCTGGGGCTCCGCCAGCGGGCACTCAGAGCTGGGGCTCTGCCAGAGGGCACTCGGGGCACTCGGGGCTGTGCCAGCGGGCACTCGGGGCTCCGCCTGCGGGGCACTCGGGGCACTCGGGGCTCTGCCAGCGGGCACTCGGGGCACTCGGGGCTCCGCCTGCGGCGCCCGGACCCGCCGCAACCCGCGGGCACGGGTGCTGCGCAGGAGGTATTTCCACGTGTGGACACGACATGCTTTTCTCTCTCTGCACGGAGAACCAGGGCGGCCAAAGCCTCCCGACTGCGGGGCAAAAACCATTTCGGGCTGTAGAGGCAGCTCAGGTGGGGGGAGCTGCTGCTGTGGTCTGCGGGCATCGTCTGCCAAAAGCCTTCGGGGAGCAGGCTGGTCCCATGTCCAGCAGGAGGCTGAGCAGCAGGAAGCACGGCCTGGCACCCGGACTGAAGGGTGGTAGGTTTGTGCGAGGAATCTGACATTGTGAATGGACTGGCACTGAGTTTGTGTCAGGGTGGCAGAAGCCCTTCTGGCCCAGCAGCCGAGTATTGGTAAATTAGGCCAGTAACAGGCTGAGAGAGACTGGACCAGCAGAGGCATACTGGTTTAAAACTTAAATTTAAGCAAACAAGGTTAATTTAAAAACAAACAAACAAACCCCTAATACACTAATTTTTAAATTTTTTACCTAATAATATTTAGAAGTATTTAGAAGTTCTGTGTAGGGAAATTGTGGTCTCATTTTAGGAGACAGCAAGGCTTCTTATAAATTTAAAATAGAAGTTAAAACACATTAATGAAGTTAGGTAAATGTGGGAACCACCTTGTGCAGATATTATGAAGCTACACCAAATTTTGCCTTGGTGGTTTAGCTTTGCCCTAAAAAACTTAATGTAGTGGATTTTAAGGGGATTTAAGTCAGCAGAATTTTTATGTCATAATTTGCAGCAAGTTGTGATTTTTATAGCTTGGTGAGATTCAGCATGGTAAGTGAAAATTTATCTGTCACTGGAAACTATATGAAAGTGAGTTTTACTTATTGATTGGATTAAAGTTGATTATCTTCTTATTTCTGTACTTATTGACTTATTTGAAGTATAGGAATAAAAATTACTAGGTTATATAACAATCATTAAATCTTGACAGTAGTTCTGTAGGAAACTGACCATGTAAATGCAAAATCAGAATGGTGTGTTTTCCCAAAGTAGTACCATATGTTAGTTGATTAACAAGTTGTAGGGTTATTAGAAGATCTTGACTGCTGGTAAGAAGATGCATCTGTTTCCTACATCTTTTATCTAATATGTGTAAAGACTTTGCCAAATCAAGTTTAATTTTTTTGATTTTGTTTTTTGTTTGTTTGGTTAGTTATGTTGGTTTTTTGTGGGGGTATATCAGCTATACATTCCTTGGGTATTTTTCTTTCTATGGGCAACACTAATACATTGTTGGGATGTAAATCTAGCACCGTTCCTGTGCTACACAGTGAAGAACTTTGAGTAACATTAAGAAGTCAATATCCCCCATGTGCAGGTATTTTGTACGATCAGTTCAAAATTCTGCCAGCATCACAGCTTGTATTCAGTCTAAAACTTTATGTTTTGTTTTGCTTTTATCTTCAACCAGACATCAACTCCAATAACTAAAGAGCAATTACAAAAGTTCCGTTTTCCTTCAGAATTTAGCAGTTTACACTGATGGCATTGCAGTGTGTGCAAAGTGCTAAGCATACCTGCCTGCATCATCATGTAACTACAAAAACAAATGTCATGAGTTTTACAGAGTAAAAGGTCCCTCCACCTCCAGAGCTATTCTGAGACCTTACATAGAGTTTTAAGTTGTTAATCAATCTTATGACACTAGCTTGGAGCAGAATTTCTTATGGTCTAGCCATAGTTTTGAGGCTGTAGGGAGAGCCAACAGCCTGAGGCTTCACCCTGAAAACAAATGAGGTCATAGAGAAAGACTGAAGATTTTAAGTTCTTTCAGGACTCTCAAAGAGGACTTTCGCTCTTCTGTGCACAAAATCAGTTTGTGGTTTCCAAAGCAGCATCTAAGAATAGCTTTAACTTTTCTTATCCAGGCCTGATGAAGTTTCTGAACTTTCATATGGGGATCTTGCCAGCCACAGGAGGCCCATAGGACATGCTTCTGCATGCTCTTCTTTTGGGATTCATTTCATTGAGGATGAGAGACAAATGAAAGTTTTAAAAATAATTTTTAAAAAAAGTGGTTTGCATGTCATTAGTGTCTCTATTGTCAAAGTCTGATTTCTCTGTTCATCTGATTTCCCCACACTTTCAGTAAAAGGCTGTAATTTGAAGCTGTGAAGGAAGTTTTAAAACAGACAATGGGTGGAATTTTCTTGGTATTTTCTCCAAGCTCTGGGACTTTCCATGGTAGGAAATCATTTAGTTTTGCAAAAATTGTCTGTATTTCATTGGCAGGACATTGAGAACAGTCGGGTCATGACCACAGAGTGAAAAGCTGGGACAAGTCTTGAGAGGAAGTATCAAGATGGGAAGTGAATCCCCTCTCCTGCTGCTGGGCTGTGTGTTTTAGGGGACAGCAGCTTCAACACCTGCAGGAGGTGGGTGCCTTCCCCACTGGTGCTGGTTGTGCTGGTGCTGAACAGCCTTCAGCAGCTGTAGCCCCCCAGGCCAGCTCTCAGCCTCTGAGCAGCCCAGCTATCCACTCTATCCAGCTACCAACAGCTTCAAAAACACAGCCTTTTTACTGTGCCTTTGTCTTCAAATAGCTTTTCTTCCTGTGTTTCTTTGGGGGTGCTAGATGAGGCAAAGTAAGGTGTGTTGTCAGCAAAATATGCTGAAGACGATGAGCCAAGAGGTGAGAGGAGCAGCAGCTGAGCAGGCAGTTGCAGGGTTCACACGTGTCTGCGTGAGAGAGGTGTTACCTCTCTGTCTGGTGCCATGTGCTGCGCAGACCTGAGACCCCCGCACAGCTCAGCAGAGCTCGGCGTGGGTGCTGCACTGTCTCCATGGATTGGAGTCAAAGGGCAGAAGGAAGCGCTGTTTGCAGCCCTTCTGGCACAGCCACAGTGGCCACTCATGAAGTGTTACTGACTGAGGTTTTAAGAGAAGGCTTCATGCCTTGGTTTTCAAAGTCTGGACGGGAATCATGCAACAGCTCCATCTGGTATGAGATTGCAAACAGAACTGTAGTGCAAGGGAAAGAGACGGTCCTCAGCCTTGTAAAACAGCATTTTATGGTAGTGAGAGTCTCCTCAGAATATGATCTGGGTTGGATTGTTTTGTTTCAAGGGAGAAGTGTTTAAGAAACTGATTGTCTAGTCTGCTGGCAGCAAAACAGTATGACAAAAAGTGTTGGGCAAAAATAGAAATAGCAAAGTCTTCATACAAAGAATCTGGAATGTGAGCCTAAAATTTAGAATTAAATGTGTGCTTGGCTCTTGAGGAAAACTGTCTACATGGGAACCACTGTCTAAAACATTGTGGAAATGTTAGAAAGAGAATTAGGAGGTATTTCCATGTATAGAGAGTACATGTTTTTTCCAAATAAAAGATAAATTTTATTTTATTCTCAGAAGTATTTAAGGAAGTATTATGCCATCCAAAAAGCCATATGTGCCGATGTTTTCAAGTGATGACCACTACCTTCACTGGAGAGCTGCCCACTGAACAATAAACGCTCTGCTCTGCTGCATGCAAGAGTCAGCTCCTGTAACGCCGGCCCTCTGTGTGCTGGGTATTTATTCTCATGTGTATGCTGCTGTA
This sequence comes from Donacobius atricapilla, assembly GCA_013397315.1. NCBI lineage: Eukaryota > Metazoa > Chordata > Aves > Passeriformes > Mimidae > Donacobius > Donacobius atricapilla. The sequence goes on from WBMY01009132.1 coordinate 18,987, forward strand.
CAGTCATGGGGAGATGTCTCAGGGGGCTAATTCACCCCATCCTAAAATAGGGGTCTAGATTTAGTGCAATGAATTATCTTCAGCAGTTCCTCTCTCACCTCTGTGGTTACTAAGTGGATACTAGGTGGATATTTGCTTGTATTTTTGATGGCTGAGACTAAGTGAGGTGTGGGAGCCTGGCGTCCCTTCAAAAGAGGGAAGGAATGAGATTCTTTGGCGGTATCTAAGGAAAAGACCCATCAGCTAGACAAGAGCACTGTTATTTTCTGTCATTTGCAGTGCCAGTATTACACATGAAACATCTCTAGAACAACCTGGCAGCCTGCAGCAAACAATCTGGCAGCCTGCAGCTACCTTTGCAGGGCCATGTGCAGAGCCCTGGCCTCTGGCAGAGGACAGATTTGGCTGCTCTACACAAACCACAGTATCCAGAGGTTGCTTTATGCAAGGTATTACAAACTGTGTGTATGCCATGCCCATGAAGATTTTATGATTTTTTTTGTGTGTTTTTAAAAATTACTTCAGTTTTTCTGGTTCAGGAGTTACTGAGATATATCACTATATATCATACGTGCAGCACTTGAGAAACAGTATTTAATCATGCAAATAAAATGTTTACAAAGAGTCTGTTTCAACAATCCCCAGGAGCTCCCTGTTACAGCAGTAGCTCCAAGTGCACAACACTCCTCACCACTCTGATGTGTTTCTGCAGTTAACACACAAGTACATAAGCTCAGATATGAACCTGCCATTGCTTTCCTTTGTGTTCGATAATTCTGTAAGGACTGCTTTCTAAAGTACTTGAAAATCTAATGAGATTTTTGTATAGGTCTCTTTCAAGTCAGCCAGTCATAACATTCTTTGAGAAATTGCTGGTAAAAAGTTTCTTACTGTGCATCACTGCTTAATATGTGCTATTCTTTGCCCTTGAAAAATGTCTCCTGACTAAAAAAAAAAAAATAGAATAACTTGTTTCCTTGGACTGAGAAAGCCTAGAGGTGGTTACATGTCTCAAACAGGAAAAATCAAAGCAAATCTCCAAGGAACTACAGGAACAAAAGCATATGATGCCTTCATAGCAAAGCTGTGTGCAGCAGTGTGAGCAGATATTCAGATTTTGTGCTTCTAAACAAGCAAATTACCAATGACCTTCCAGATCCTAGTGCTGCCTTGAGGAGTATCGTGTGCTGGTCTGCACAGCCTTGCCTACTGTACACTAGGTCCCATATCTCAAAGAAATGGGGAAGTGCACAGAAGGCTTGGTGTCATGCTGTGCTTCAGTCTAAGTTAGGACACCTAAAGTCTTCCAGAGTGACTTCTTGGTAGGAGGGATTTGATGCAGGAGAAAAGGTGATCTCAGCCCCGCAAAGCCATAGAGATCCCTTGTTCAAAAGGTTTAACAGTGTTCTACACTTGATGGTATGCAGAGCCTTGGATGCTGATGCCATGTAAGATTTACCCTGCATTGTCTGTCTCCTCTGTGGAATAGCTGAGGCACTGCAAATTCATTCTCTGGCTTCCGCTGCACTAACTTTACTGTGTAGACAATCTTCTACAATAGATGAAACATTATTTAATGTATTGTATAGCATTCATTTCCTTCCATATCCTCTCTCCAGGAGGAGATTTCTGTGTGATTCTCACCACAGGGCAGAGTGGTTTGATTAGGTATAGGGTTGCTATTTTTCTGTTGTAATGTGCTTCTATTTCCTTATGTTTAGCACATATTACGAAGTGTTGCTGTCAGCATTAGGGCTTCTTGCACCTTGTCAAGTGTAAGAGCAGTTGTACCAGGCCCAACAACCTGTCCTGAATGGTGATTGCTACCTAAAGAAGGATGTAGGGTCAAGGAAATATGCAGTTATACTTCTCAATATCCTCCCAGCTCCCAGAATATGCAATTAAAAGATCACTTGTGGGAAACTAAGGATTATGTCCTTTTTCTTAACAGTGCTCAGCTCAATGGATTTTTTTCCCATTAACTTTTTTAAAATTTTTTTAAACTTCTCTAGCAATATCCTACAGCAGGAAGTTCCCCAACTTACCAGCACTTCCATAATGCTCTGTGAAATTAACATTCACATCTATTTAGTTTTGAATCACTAGCTAACTTTGTTCATTTGATGATCCTACAGTCTGTATTAAGAGACAGTGACCAGTCTTTTTCCATTCAACTTCTGTCACTTGTATTTATAGACCCTGAAGATGTTTGAGTCATCTGTTTTCATGATGGAGAGTCCTACATAATTCAGTTGTTCCTTGTACAGAAACTCTTCTGTAACTTTGATCATCCGTGCTGCCTATTTCTTGACATTTCTATTGTATCTTTTTCTGACCTGGAGTAAATTAAAATTGCATGCAATATTCAAATGTGGGTAGACTGTGGATTTCTACAGTAGCATGATGGTATTACCTGCCTTGTTTGCTATTCTTTTCCTAGCATCTTCTAACATTTATTTGCTTTTTTAATAACTAATGAACACTGAGCTGAAATTTTCAGAAAATGGTTATAACCTCAAACTCTCTTTTTGAGCAATAATAGTTTTTCAATGTTGATGTGTATCGCTTTACATTTGTCTACTTGGGATTTCATCTGTCAATTTACTGCCTAGTCAGTGAATCTTATGAAGTCTCTTCCTTGTAACCAGCCCTTGTCTTCCCTGAATATCAGAATGTAGTCAGTAAGCTCTGCCCCCTCACTTCAGCCCTCTTTTCCAGCGCACTAATGTAAAGAGCTGCCTGAACCAGTCCACTCAGTGATTGGTAATCTACATCTCCAGGGAAATTTGGCTTTTGTTCCTACAGGGTTTTTCCTATCTTTATTCAGTTCTTTATCAACAGGAAGAGCTCCTCTTTGTTTCTTTACTAGGGATGTTGCTACATGCCCTCTGGAAATCCAAGGGAGCCATGTCTGCTGGCTATCACATGTCTGTTCTCTCACTGGGTTGGGAAATGGCAGCAGTTCTTGCTTCTGCTTTCCTTGACCCATATGATCTTGTTTTTCAGGTTCTCTCTGCAATTTTAAATTGCTTACTTCACCGTACCACCTTTGGGGGTTGCTACTTGCCTAACACATAGTCCACATGGAACCTGTCAAGAGCCCTATTGGAGAGTGACATATGCTGCTTTCTGAAGTTGGGGAAGTGTTAATGGTTCTTATTTTAGCTCCATCAGCAGAAGAAAATCACAAGCGATAGTGCCTCTGTGGCTAAATTTGTGGTTTATTGAAACTGTGGCAGAGCCCACAAGATGAGGAGAGAAAATAATGTCTGATTTTAAATTTCAGCTGTTGGCTGCAGCTGCAGCTTTCAGAAAGCTTTTCAGCCTGGTTCCTGTCCCATTTTCTCCTAGCTTCCTTTTACTGCAAAGGGAAGCTGAATTGCAACATTGAACACTCCATGACTTAGGTTTTTCAGTACGCAAACAACTTCAACTTTAACTGGCATGGCTTTCAGCATAGGTATATCAGAAGTACATTGTTTAAGAAGGGGATGGGGAACCAAAAATTTTTAATTAATTTTCAAAGTCTGAATGTGTAGCAATCCAATAGATATTTTTAAATAAATAGAATTGTTTGAATTTTCTGCAAGGTGCTGAGTCTTTATGTTAATGTTTAATTGGGATGTCTCCCTCAATGAAATAATGGCATCAGAATTCACAGTTATTTACATATTGAATAAAGCCACTATATTCTTGCAACTGGTGACAACTACTGCAAGATGAAGGGGTATTAATCTCTAACCTGATAAAAAAAAATTCTGTGACATGGCAGTCCCATGCTGATGAAGACAGCTGAGGAACTGGAAATATGTTACCTTTCCACAAGCAAGGCATTATTTGTTTCTTGGAAACACTCCTGAGATTTACATGGCACTATGAAGAAAAGATATTTAGTGATGATTTGCAAAACATTGCCACAGTCTTAATGTCTGTGACTAAAATCAAATACAGCGTAAGGCCATGTTGAAAAAGGACCTCATGCTGCCTAAGAGGCCTGGGTTAGCCATGTCTTTGAGAGGAATATTTCTCAGACTCTTAAGTCAGAAGACCACCCAGTCTTTTCCTTGCAGGGTGGGGAAAACAAACAAATTACCTTCTTTGATGGTTGGGAAAAGAAAGTGATTGATAATTACTGCCTGCAGCATTTTACCCCTAACTGTGGTATTCAGCCTGTGTTTTTTGGCTGAGTTTAGTTTAGAAGACAGTGCAAAAGAGCAGACTAAAAGCATTACGTGAATACTACTCATGGGCTGCAAACCCATCCTTCATGCCTTTGCCCTCTTCCAAGGGCACCCCTGCTTTATTCTCTGTTTTGAGAGAGTACTTACAGGAGCTTGTAAGACTGAAATGGAGGCATGTAAGTAATATTGTATCTTGTCTCAAAGTGATCTTGGTGCTTCTTTCCTTGTAGCGCTTTGCCCATAACATCCTCCAGCCGGTCAAAGGATTTAAATATCATTCCAGCTGCAGTCTTGAAGTATTATTTTGTAATGGCAGCTCTAGAGCAAAAAAAGCAAAAGAGGAATGAGAAAAAGTGGGAATTTATTACTGGACCTTATTATATTAATCATGAAATATTAAAGCAATAGTATGAAAATCATAAATAAAACTGAACAAATTACAGAGTTACATTTTAAAAATGAGTATTGGAAAGCAGAGTGTTGTAGTATTTACATATGCAGTAAAAGCTATGTTGCCAATTAATATTTAATAGCCTTTTCTTCTGGACTGAGGAAAACCTGTCATTGTCACTATTACTGCCTGCTCCCTGCACTGTGCTGCATGTAAAGGCATATGCTATGTTATGGGACACATTTCTATCTCAGTGCAGACTTGCAGTTTGTAAAGGGACATACCTAATAAAATATAACTTTATGTTGTCAGTGGAATGCTCACCTGTGAGTCATCCTGTGGTTTGAAAAGATTTTGTGTAAGAAATACAGAACAGTTGGAATTAAATTGTCTTGGGTTATGTATTTATTCATGAGAGAGACAGAGACTCTACTGCCGAAAAAGCTTAAACCTTGTATGACAGCTTCCTATGCTGACGTTGCTTATTCTTGTCTTCACCCCAGGCAGTTCTGTATGCTTCTTGTGGCCTGATGAGACAGAGCTTTGTTACTTTTTCTCCCTTTTAATCTTCTTGCACAGGAGCAGCAGACTTCCCCTTGTAGGAGGAATAAGATATGACATGAGTCATGACTCTGTGTCTCACTTGGTGTTTGGACATTTGACCCTTGCAAAACCTGAAATATTCTTTCCCTTTTTGGGAGGAGGTTGCTGCAGCCAGGGACTCCCGTTCTGGCTGGGTAGAGTGTCCCAGCCTCAGGTCTCCTTCCTCTGGGGGCTCTGTGTTGTCATGCAGCATGCAGCTGCACCAGTGTTTCCAGAGATAAATTTACATCATGTACCCTTTTCTTACTGTTAGTATATTAAGTTCAGAAGAATGGGCTCTGACAATCCCACTAGCTCTACTGCAAGGAGAAGATGAGAATACTAGAAAGTGAAAGAGGCAAAGACTTGTTTTCCAAGAAGAAAACCAAGACAAAAGGATAATGAAAGTCTTAAGGAGCTCAGCTCATGTGAGTGAGTGAGGGAGTGAGTGAGTGAGTGAGTGAGTGAGTGAGTGAGTGAGTGAGTGAGGAGGCTGTGAGATGGTTTTCCCACCTAGCACACATTCCTACAGCATTGGTGGGTCTGGCTGACAAGGGACTAAAACTGATCCTTGGAAACTGCAGTTAAGGTAACTTTGCCATGAAGAAATAAGGTACAATTTCTTAGCACTGAGAGCAATTAAACTTGAGTTAGTTAACTGTTACATAGTCTGTGAAATGAGAATAGGTGTGTTTGCAAAGCCATTTGAGCCCAGGCAGCAAGAAAGCCTGTGTTTACTGGGGGGTTGCTGCAGGGTGGAGGATTGCAGCAGTCCTGCTGCTGCTGGACATGGTATGCCCGAGTCAGCAGCTCTATCAGCCACGTCCTGTCTGCTGAAACACCCTCAAATAACAGCAGCAGCAGCTCTGTATTAAAGGCAGTGATTATAATCAACTGTCATGCTTGCACCTTTCAGCAGATAATGCGCAGTGCTCAGTAGGATTTGTTCCCTTGCATGTACATCAGGATAGGTATGTTCTGAGGTGTTTTTCCTTTCAGGTTTTCTTCTCAGGCATAAAAGATGAATTGTGCTGGAGACAGTGACTGGATTGCGTCTTTGGTTAGGGTGGTTTGGAGGTCTTTTAAGATGGATGTTTCATGTGGGAAGTAAAAGGCAGAGGGGAAAACTTTGCTCACAGTTAAGCTCCCTCAGATGGGAGCTTGATGTCCTTCACTTTTTTATGCTGATCATCTGGGTAGATCTCATTGCATGTGTGGTGGGGTTTTAAACAAATGCTAGTGCAGATGCAGTATTGGTGTCCTGAGATCTGTAATGTCTTCTTCATCTCATTTAAGCTTTTGGCCTTTGTGTGAGGATCCCACATCAAATTTAATGGCTTGTGATAGGTGGGAAATCAGACAAGATAATCAAATAGTCCCTGTTGCCCTAAAGCTATGAAACCCTAAATACTGAAGAGTGAATTAGTAAGTGTGCATCCCAGCAGAACAGACTGGGTAGGCCTGAAAAAGAACAGCAGTGCCGCTGCTGTCAACTCCAATTGCTTTCTTACTAATCAGCTGTCTTAATAATAGCATGAGCATGGGCTGGGGAGGTCAGAGGGGCACTTTGAAGGAGGTAGATGTACTTACTGTTGGAGAGGTCACTGATACATTTGCAAGTTGAAAGGCCTACATTAGACATCTGCTCTTACATATGCCTTCAGAGGCTGGTGCTGTATAAAGGGTAGAAATAAAAGCTTTACATACCACAACTTGTGACCATCTTTGCTGGGTTAGAAACCAGATCTGCATAGAAACAAAGCTGTAAGAATTTATTCTGCTTGTCTTTATCTCTTTTCAAATATTCAGATTGCCATTTGTTGTATAGTATTGCCTCTATAGTGGGGACAGGGAGCAACTGTAGTAAAAATGATTTTAAATGTCCAACTCATTAAGTCACAATGGTCCTGACCTCCCACTTGATTTTAGTCTGAGTCTTTGAAAAAAATCTAGTTCTTTCCAGTGACATTGTTGAGAAAAGTCCAATATATGATTGGGTACAGTCAGAGATGAATAAAATGGATAGTATTCCCAAAGAGTTACTTTTCAAGAAAGACCTCGAATCTTGAATTATGTGGATGCTGTGGGTTGGCAACACCGGTGCCATTGTGTTGTATTTCTAATCATTATTTACCAATTTTTTTTATTGAAATGATTTTTTTTTGGCATTAGAATATTAATCAGAAATGCTGGTTGATAAATAGGTGGTTATGGTAATCACAGCATAACTTGAACTGTACTTCATTTCTGAACCCAGTTTCCACTGAAGTATACCTTGTATTTCCTGTTAATTCAAGCAGTCACCTGAAAATCTCATAAGCTGAATGTGTACTTGGTAAAAGCTGAAATAAAGAATCTCTCATATTATTTCAAAGTATAATTGTACTTCGTGTAGAGCAGCTCCTGGTACTTTTGATCACTAAAGCATTGCGCCTCATAAATTTACAACCAGATCCTGTGACTGTCCATTAAACCAGCGATATTCAGTGTTTCAAGGAGTAAGTCTGTTCTTCTGGCACTGCTAAAAAGTTGGATCAATTTGAATCCAAACTCAACCAGAGTTCTCTTTGAGTCAATTCATCCAAACTGAACTTATCAAAACTAAAATGCTTTACACTGGGAAGAAATAGAATTTGAATGTAGAGCTGATGGACTTTAAAGCGACCTTCCCTCCTCCCTTTTGTCCACCTCCTTCAGAAACAACCCCTACACTGGTCTTTCCCACCGACATACTGCTTTTTATTCCATTAAGCTGTAGTGATTAAAATTTCTGCAATGTAAGGTATATTTTGCTTTCATGGAGTAATTTGTTTGGTACCTTACAAAAACATGATCATATTTTCTATTTTGGAGTTGGCAAGCTGATCTCTTTCCTTACCTTCCTGTATGAAAATGTGGTGTGTGAAGGAAGGGCTGTCCAAGCTGGTGGGTGTGAGGAGGAGCTGAGGCATGTCAGGCTTGCCAGCTCAAAGCTGGGTGTACTGGTGGCAGTGTAGTCATATTAATGTTAGTTTGGTATGGTGGGATGACAGCAGGAGGGTACAAAGGCTGAAATAAGGTGTTCCACTGCACAAGTCAGAAACATGGATCCTGTAATTATGCTCATTTAGCTCTGTTCCATCTTCCCTTGGGTGACAGAAAGGGAAGTCATGTTCAAGTGTACCTACTGTTATCTTTGTTGGGATTGTCCCAAATTAGAGAGAGAAAGAAATTTATTGATGAAAGTACAGAATCACTTTTTTTT
>WBMY01009132.1:33354-73711 GCA_013397315.1 Donacobius atricapilla
AAGGCTGCGGGCTCGGATTCCAGCGGAGGCTCAGGCCTGCGATCGCGTTAGAAATGCTGCCTTTCACACGGCCGCGGGGCTGCGGCGGGGCGCGGGCCCGCNTGTACTAATGGCTCTGCTATGCACACTTCCCTAATATTGGAACTTTGTGAGTTTAACTTTCTCTTTGGAGAGATTTCTGTGTGCGCCCTCCGGAGCCGGGAGCACGGGCATGGCTGTCACGGATGCGGGATCCTGCCGGTGCGAGGTGGGGAAAGCGTGTCCCCTTCCCTTTAAATGCCCTGCCAGCCTCAGCTATGGCAGAGAAATAGCTCTTCCTTCGTAAAAGTTGGTTTGAGCTCATCTTTATCTCGGGGTGTCTGTTAAAAGAGGGAGATCCACGGCAGACTGTGACAGCATTCGTTTACTTTGAGTGAAACCACTGAGGTTTGTTTTGGAACGAAGCCAGGACTGTCTAAGCGGGGCTTCCACGGCGGCTCCGCCACTATGCATTTCATACATTCACTGCTGCACTATCTATTTCCTACTAAGTGAACGAAAACTATTTCCTGGAGATTCTACATGGGCCATTCCACGTGAAACATAACATTCAGGTAGCCTGACAAACACCTAATCTATATCTATCACAGTGTTTGTGGGGCACCTGTGAACATTCCCATTTCCTGCATGTTGTATTCCTCAATGGCATTTCAGGAAAACTGGTGTTACTGCGCTTTTGTGAAACAGTGCATGTGGTTTAAAGAAAGTCACACAAGTTTATGAGCATGCGATGCCAACAAATACTGTATTAGCAATTTAGGAGAGAAAAAAAATGCTATTCCTTTTTTTTTTTTTTTAATTGGATGCTCATTAATTGGTTGATGCTCTTTTGAATTACTTTTTAAGTAAAATTACTGAGCATTGCAAATAACCTGTCTGTGCATGTTTATGTTTAGTGGGATGGAAATCTTCACTTCGAGAAAGTGTCTGACTAGGAAAAAAAAAAAAAAAGCCTTCAGTAACACATTTCTTCTGTAGGGGCTGGATGAAACTGCCTCAGATACATGTGGAGCTAGGAGAACAGAGGGCTGACCAGACTGATTCTATGGTTCCCAAAAATGTTGAGTGCTGAAAGCTCATAACCAAATGTAGTAGTTTTGGCCCCTATCCAAAATTTACATTGGAAAGAGAGCTAATTGTAAAGACAGTGAAGTAAATTAGAACAATTCCAAATACTATCACATTTACTGCGAACATAAATGTAACAGAGGTTGGTTTGACTCATGCTGTTAATTCTATATTCTTTTTAAAAATGTTAGTATTGAATGGGGTTCACTTCAATGCTCAGTTTCACTGTATCAGTATGTGTAAAGTCCACCCTTGTTCCTTTCTGAAATTATTCTGAAAATGTTCTTTTCTCATGTCACCTGGGTTGCAAAACAGGGCTATTAAAATCTTCCTAGCATTTAAAGTAATGAAACAAAGTGACTTTCCTGACCTTTGTAGACTTCATGGAGGGTGTGACTTAGAAGAATTACATACCAGGACATATCTGAAGGACTTTTTTCTTTTTCTATTTTTTTTTTCTCCCCTAGCTCACAGCCATTAATCCGTCATGACAATCTTGCTGCTAATCCTAGACACACTCCTTCTACATTGCAGACCTGGGCCTTTACTGTAGTAAAGGGTGATGTTGGTGATGTTAAGAAGTCTTGAAACTTGTTTTCAGATCAGAGAAACAAATCAAATGTAAGAGTTACTCATGCCTTTGGATAACCAAATTCCTCCCTGTCAATCAGCAAGTTTTGCTTTTAGTTGCCCTCTGAACTTGCTACTTTATTGAACAGAAAGACCTTCAGCTTTTAGCTTCTGAAAATGAGGGAGGGAGAGAGGGAGACAAACTTATCTCACACCTGTGTGTTTTCTATTGCCTTCTCTTTGCTCCTTTCCCAAGGAGGGTACTTGAATAATTTATCTTTTTCCTGCTCTTAGCACTCATCTGGGAACCATCACATGATGTTTCACACATTTCAGAGTTATCTGTGGAGATTGATTTGCTAGGCCTATTATCTTCACTTGGAAGATACAGAAAATTTACCCACAATGTTATTGAACACTCCCAAAATCCAGACAAATCTTTCTCAGTTTTTCCTCCCTCTAGCACTGTGGCATACACAGCATCTGTGGAACTGATGTGTCTTGAGATCCACAGGGGAGTTTCAGCAGCCCAGTGCTCAGCCCTCCCATTGAAGTCACTTATCCCTGTCCAGGAAGTGGTCCAAAACATTTTTTTCAGCAGTTAGGAGAGAAAAGACCCATACTGAAACACAAGAGATTTCGATTTGCAAAGAAAGTCATGCTCCTGTGTGCTGTAATGATGCAGGATCAGGATCTTGCTGAATGCCCAAGTCAGCTTTCTGGCAAGATGAGAAATTAGTTTGCATAGGCTACATTCCTTTCTGTTCATTGGTATTTATGCAGTATTTTCCAAATATATGAACGAAAAATAAGAGAATTTGTTGATCTTTCTAATACAGTATAAGAAAAGTATGTCATTTTTGATTCCTTTTCAAGGTTTCACCTAATAACAAACAGTGGTAAAACACTTCAAATATCTCTTTATTGTGCCAAATAATTAGCTCTTTCTGCAACTATTGAAATTACTGAAGTGCAGAGTAGGGAAAGACTTTGCATGTAAGAGATTTAGGACCCAAAATACACACTCATGATTTCTGGGCTGTGCTTGTCAGCATATGTTTACCTGCCTTCTTGAGGGAGTGCCTGCCATCACTTCAGTGATTGAAACTGCTGCTGTACTGTACTTTGAGGGCTTATACCGAATTGCTGCACTCAGTCACCCATGCACACGCTGACTCCCTCCAGCTCCAAGAAAATCCCTTATTTTATGTCTGTGCCTTTGTTCCAGCAGCCTAAGGGATATAACTTCTAGGTTTTTGGCACAAAAAATTAAAGATGGTAAATTCCATCCAGCCCCGGCCCACCTAGTTTCCCTCCCATGTAAAATCCATTGGAATGACTGTGCAGCTTTCAGAAACTGTTTACACTGAGTATATCTGGAGTAGCCAGGCTGGCTTCTTGCAAGCAAAACTTTTCCTGTTTGCCATTTTTCTCAAACAAGCTCAGTGTACCTGGTGGCTCCTACTCTGACTTTCCAATAAGCAGAGAGGACAGATGTTGCTTAATTGAGTTGTGCTTGAAAAAGTTGAGCGCATGTGTGTTTGTACACGAAGGTGAGGCTGCTGCTCTGAGGATTTAACCAGGATTGTGCTGCTAAGGTCTTAGAAGGTGCTAGGAAGATCACGGGTGACATTTTGAATCTGTGTGGGAGTAAGACTTCCCTGTGAACCAAACCTGCTCACAAAGTTGTGTCCAGATCTGTGCACATCAAATCACAGTGTCACCTGCAGTCTGGGCCCCTGTGCCTGCATCTGCTTTCAGGATAGGTTTCCATGAATGCAGACAAGAGGGCATTGTTGAAAATTTTGGAGCCCTTGAACAGTATAGGGGGTTTACAGAAACGTGAAGTCTTTGAGGGCTATCCAGGGCCAAGTTCCATTATGGAACCCAAGGAAATTGGCTCCCTGTGTGAATTGGTGGGACATCCAGCAGCAGCTCCACCAATGGAGGATTTGCTTTATTACTAGGGCTTGATGTTCCATGGCACGTGGCAGGCAATTGACCATGCACACTAGAAAGCTGAGAAATCCTCAGCATAAAATCCTGAGGCAAGTGGTGTGTCTACCACACACAGTGTCAGAATGACTGACTGAACCATAAAAAGAAGCGAGTAGGTGCCTGTTTCCAAACTGCGGTGCTGTATAATGGCAGCACGCGGGGGAAATGTTGCGGGGAGGATAAGCGGCTCTGAGGCAAAAAGTGTCAGACAGAGAGAATAAAGATTTATTCAAAACAGGTAGAAGAAGGAGCTCCCTGCTCCTGGGGAGGAGCTGGGAAGGGTTAACACTCAGGGGCATCTGAGTCTGTCTGGTAAAGATGAGGAAGGAAGGCCACATCAGACTTGACGAGGCCTTTTCAGTACTTCAAGCTTTTGTTAGGTTTTTATTTTTTCCTTTGCTGACAAAGGAGTGAGGGATTTTGTCAAAGGTATTAGGTAACAAGGCTCCAGTCTACAATTTTTTGAGCACCAGAGGGTTCATGTTACAGAGTTACCTGAAGATAAGCCAGCACTTACATACCCACAGTGTCTGCCTATCTCTTTATAAATGTCGTTGCGGTCTTTGGTCTTCAAGTAGATTTTAAAGTAGTAAAATCTATATGAGTGGTTTTTTCCCCCTTTTTTAGATCACACAGAACTTGCTTTTATTCTATTTCTTAAGAAATGTTTTATGGAAAAATGATGTAGAATTTTCCAGCCCGCTGTCCTGAGACGTATAAAATCCGAGGGAGATCCGTGAAATTTAAAACCAAACCACAGTCACAAATCAGGAAAAAGAGACTCCCAAACCCTCTTATTATTTCCTAGGTGTTTCAGAACATGTTGAAAACACACTGAAAAAAAAGATTAAGGATTAAAAATCTGCTCTGTCAAAAGAATTTTATCAATTTGTATGCTTAAGGATACTAGTTATGGGGCCTTTAAGTGTACTGAACCCTACTGAAGAAATCTATTTCTTCTTGTAGAAAGCATGCTGTAGATCTTAAAGGTCAGGGAATATGGGCCCTGTCAGATCTTCTTTTCAAGTCACATAGGTAAAGTTGATATAAAAGGAACATCTGCTTTAATGATACTCACTTTTCTGTGAGGCAATACTGCAATTGTGTGATAGAAGTAGAGAAGTATGTGCCTAGCTTATATAAGGGATTATTTCAGGGCCACTTACTATAATGTGTATATGCCTAATGATGCAGAACATGCCTTTGTGCACTGCCAGAGTTTTAAAAGTACCTAGCTTTCATATCAATCTTTTTCCCCATTTTTGCTACTAATGTGGATGTTGGTATTAAGTTTTTATAATATAAACTGTGTTTGATTTTGGTTCTTTGTTTCTTTTCAGACCAGGCAAAACCCAGTTTGCATGTAACATCACTAGACGATGCAGAATGTCTCCGATCTAAAGAGCTCCTTTCGACTCCAAGCAGTCACACTTCCTCCAGTTCAAAGTCCACCCGCAACATCCCTCGAAGACATACAGTAGGTGGCCCTCGCAGTTCCAAAGAAATACTGGGAATGCAAACCTCAGAAATGGACAGGAAGAGAGAGGCTTTTCTTGAGCACCTGAAACAGAAATATCCCCACCATGCCACAGCAATAATGGGACACCAGGAGAGACTGAGAGATCAGGTAAGGAAGTCAAATTTGTACCACATCTTTTGTTTAATAGTCCTTATAACTCCTACAAAACTGAGTGTTATCTCAATTACAAAAGGTGAGAACATAACAAAATATAAAACAGATTTTTGGGACGTGGCCTGCGATTCAGATGTTGCCTTGAAATTCAAAGAAACAAAATTAATCTGTTCAATATTACCTTGGAATTGTTTGTTGAAATTGACATTTCTGAAGGGCTTTTCCTTTTTTTTTAGAGCAAACACAGAAAAAGGAGTGAAGGTGAGACTCTTGATCTTAGTATATGAGTCTCAATCTGTTTTTCACAGCTGAAGGGAAAATATGGAACAGCTGTTAACTTCTGTTACACTTTCAGTATTGGCACCGCTGCCTGGGAGAAAAGAAAATACCTGCAGAGTGTGTCTGTATGCTTTAGCTGGCTCTGTTACCCTTTCATTTGCTTTCTTTTCTATTTTTGAGTTTTGTAATGCAAACAGAACAGACTTACCCATAACTATCTGCCTCCTCAGGGAGCTTTGACACCCACATTTGTCTGTCAGCAGCATACCTGAGGGCGGTGTGCCTCTGCCTGCAGTTGCTTTCCAGCAGTGAGCAGTAGATGTGGGGTCAGGGGAGCGGTGACACGCTGATGTATCTCTCAGAGCAGGTGGAGGCTGCTGACACGCCGACTTTCTGAATTCAGGGAATGCCATGCAAAGATCTCTTCCTAACTCTGGACTCTGGTTTTAAATGCACTAACAGAGTTTAATCTGTTCAGGCAATCTACCGTCTATTCCATAATTATTTTTTTTCAATCAATATCAGAATTTGGACTTTGGTTTGTGCTCATTATTCTTGGTTTAACATGATTGACAGCAAGCCTTTTTGTAGAAGTTCATTTCCCTTAGTGGTTTAAAAGTGTTTCAGCACTAACAGCAAATTAATTGTAAACAAGGAATAAAAATGAGTTGGAAAAATACTGTACTCTGTTATGGAAGCTCTTAGTGAATTCCAGGCTTCTTTGAAGGTTTGCATACTTGGGAGGCTTTGAAGATCAGACTGTTACAGGTTTGGAAACGTTGTAATTTGTTAACTCATCCCTAGAACTTCTCTTTTACAGGGTCTCTAGAGATCCCAGGTGCTATCACTGTTAGAATCCATCTGTATCCAGCTAAAATTGCTGCAAGACTTCAGCTCTAATGAGGATGATCTATTCCTTACTTTTAAACAGCTTTACTCCTTTCTTTTTAAAGTCTTGACTTTTTTTCCTCCCCACTTATCTCTTCCATGAACTTTAGTGACTGTGTGGAATGTGCTGGGTGGTGGATAAAGATAGCATACAAATTAAATAAAGGGGGTGGGAGGGGGGCGAAATCCAGAGATTAGATCTTTTGGAGTCATGTAAATATTTGGTTCCAGTGTTGCAGACACTGTTCAAACCTAGTTTGAACAGCCTACAGCATTACACCCTACACATTTTGTAATTTGAGCCTCTTCTGAAGGCAATAAATTACAGAAGGAATGTAGTAACTGCTCTTGATATTTGTTTAAAATGTGTCTTCCTTGCTAATTTATTGAGGGTAAAATTCATTCTTCTGCTTCTATTTTTTGGTGATTAGACATATGTATTATATGTGTTGTGTGTAATGAGTTTTTTAACAATTTTAAAACAAAATAACTTTAAAACTATTATTATAGCATATAAATACAGAAGACACCAGCCATTCAGCCTTACATTAAAAGGTATAAACTGATCCAAAACCACATGAAAACATGAAGAAATAAATAATACAGGTTGATTGTACAAAAGTTGCTTAGTTGGCATGTGATGTATCAACTGTCTGGCTCATCAGATGCAGTAAGACTATGATGATCATAGCATTACAGTTCAGAGGGGGGTTTTCTTACCAACTGTGTCTTTGTGTGCACACCCCGGTATCAGTATTTGGTGTGTGTGTGTTTATGTGTAACTGTATATAGATACACATAGGTATGTCTGTATAAATATATATATACATACACACACAGCTGTGTGTGTGTGCATGTATGTCTGTGTATAATGCGTGATTTCTTAGCTAGTCCATGAATAAGACTATAGTATAATTTTGCCTTGAAGGGTGTATATGTGTGTTTAGCATCCATACTTCCTTTTTTCCACCCTTATATATGTAAGTGTGTAGCAGTGGTATAGAAGACAAAGTACATTCACATGTAGTAGGTATGTATATGTAACATAATACATGTATCACAAAATTTGTAAGATGTATGGGAAGACATGATTTAAAATGTCACATTTTAAATTAAAATGTCACAATTTATTTCCAGGTTCCTTTTCTCCCTTCTTCTTTCTTCAGCTGCTCCAATATCTGGAAAGTGACAACATTGTCCATGGTGGGAATTTCCCCACTGTAGGACGCCTATCAAGGATAGTAGTTACTGCAACACCATTTTTAAATCACTCTGTCAAATGGGGCAGCTGAAACATAAAATACCCCCGTATTTACAGTCAGGAGGTAGTTCCTGGTATATCACATAATTTTCTCTTCCAGGTTGCTTTAAACCCTGTCAGCTCCACAACCAATAGAAAATCAAGATTGGTAATTGTCTGGTTTCTCCTATGTGGACATTCTTCTCTTGACCATTTTAGTCATCATTATCTGAGTATGGCAAACTGACTCCTTGTTTGCAGGAAATAAACATCAGGGAAAAAATACTTCAAGCTGTCAGATCCTACTGTATCACTTCCACCAGCAAGGGCAGCTGAATGTTGTCTGCATCTTCCACTATGTGCTAATGGTTTCCTCCAGGCTTCATTTATTCAGATAAATCCCTCCCTGGATGTGCCTCCTGAGGACCCATTTCTGCTCCTGATAATCTGCCACAAATCAGAAGTACAATCATGGCCAGGTAAAATACCAGCAGGGATTACTGATGGTTAGCTAATGTGATGACCTGAAACCTCCCAGCTGTGCACACAGATCATTTCTCCTCTGAAGGTTTGCTGCCTTGTTTGTGATACACTGTTCTGGAAAGGAAAGCTCACAGAGGCAGGGGCCATCTTTATTTGCACAATGGGCTTGGGATACTGCAGCAAGGCAAACAGCCTGCAGCTGAGCTGGTCTGTGGTAAACTGGAGCATGACTTTGAGCAGCCTAGGGGGGTGCACACATGCCCTGTGCACCCCAGCACAGGAGAATGCAGCATCCAGTGGTCACAGCTCGGTGACCCATAGCCCAGCAGCTCACCCTCATGTTGCAGCTTTTCCCCCTTCTAAGATAAGTCCACAGCTGGGCACCAGAGCTCGCTCCTGGAAGCATGTAAAGATGAGGAACAAAAGTTTTTTTAGGTAATGCAAGTTTCTGCAGGAGCTTTAAATACCTTACCTCTGCCAAGGCTGTCTCACCTGTGGTAATGAAAGGAAGGTGTTAATATAATCCCAAGGAAGTCAGAAAAAAAAGAAAGCAAGAAGGAAACAGTCTGGGATGTCTACAGTTTCAGACAGTGTGAATCATCTGCTGTGGAGCTCATGGAAGGACATGGTCACCTGCTGAGGTGAGGTTGATTCTGGTCAACAGAGAAGGAAAGCAGGAGCAAGTGTAAAAGCTGTGTCTGTAGTTGAAAGCATGAAAAGGAATCAGCAATTAAAAGGTTAAAATGCTAACCTGGCAAGGGGAGGGGGTAATCCCTGCTGTGAACCTGTTTTACAAGTCAACCCTAAAAAAACCTTTCTGAGGGGCAGAGAACAAAAATGAACATGTAGAAGTTTTTCTGAGCAGCAGCTTGTGAGCCTGGGGTAAGAAAGTGAGCTGGAAGAAGTTTGCCACAGCTTTCTTCAGTTGTTGTTTGACTAGGAAATAGGCTGGGAGGTGTGGAAGGGTCAGGAGCAGCTCTAGTGCTTCGGGCAGTGCTCCGTGAAGACGAAATTTTCTTGGCAAATGAAATTAGATTTCAATCAATTAAAAGCAAACCCCAAATCCTTCCAGTGCCTTTGCAGGGCTGATTGCCTAGAAAATGGTGGTTGGGAGTTTTTTGTTATGTTCATTTAGATCTGAACATGACAGGTAACTCTGGCGTGTGGGCAGGTGTGGCTAAGGTTACCATGGTGATCCATGATGTCATGCTTGATAGAGCATGTCAAGACAGCTAATCTAACATGTAGATGTTCAAAAAGTCCCATAGGCCAGGACTAAGCTTTATGCAAATAACAAAGCTACTCTGCAAAAGGACGAAAGAAAACACGGCTGGAGATATGGCGTGCATTCTACCTGGCAGTTTGAAGGGACTATTACAGACTTCATCATAAATTAAAACTTTTGGAACTAAAAGAAGAGGATTTCAGACCGTCTCTGGCCTCACCTGTGGAATCTCACATTTTGGTAAATAAACCTCTTTTTGTTTCTGCCCTCGCTGTGAAAAAATGCTTTTGAAATCATGGAGTTTGCTTCACCACGTTCCTGCTGGCAGTAGGGCTGAGTCAATAAAGCAAGTTTTCTGGCAGGACATGTTCCCTTTTCTCTTTCAAAAATGAGTTCTTTATCGAACGAACTAAGAATTCAGAATTATTCGAAAGGCATTGTAATGTATCATGTTGATTATATGAATCATGCTGCAAAAATTTCCTAGGTAGTGTTTTGGAGGAGAAACTAAGAACAGAGACACTGTATTTATTTGTAGATTATTGCCAGATGTCTCTCCTTTAACTCTTAAAATAGAACCCTAAAATTACAATGACATTTATTCCAGGATTTGATATCTGTTAAAATGCTGAAGCTTTTGTTTTTCACATGAATCACAGTATCAGTTGGTTAAACTGACTTTGAGTGTATGTTTTGGTATCATAGGTAACAGTCGAGCATTTCTTAATAGATTTTTTCCTTGGGTAAAAGTATGTTAGTAGAGGGTAAATATATTTGGAGGTGAAAGTCTAGCTACAGAAAGGCTATTGAGACTTTGGGATTTGAGGTATAAACAAAAGGGAATTGTCTCAGTCCCTCTGGAGAGACGGTAAACGCCCTGTGTTCTTAGTTGCAGCCACTTTCGTGCTCACATCAGTCAGGACAGATCAAGTAAACACCAGTAGGTAAGGGATGGCCCCCCGCTGGCATGGTGGGATGTGATAATGGGAAGCAGCGTTGGGGCTCCAGAGTTCACTTGGTTCAAACTGCTCCGTGTGGAATGGAAATGGGTCGCGCTGTGTGGGAAAGGGTGGGGACAACGCCCGAGCTTAAAAATGTGAAAAGAGAAAAATCGTAATGTTCTGCCTAAGACTACTGGGAGAGGTGAACTTGAGAGGAACTTCTCTTCCATGTAGATCCTCAGTAGGATTTAGGGAATGAGGGGGTTGCAGAATATGGTAAGCACATTGTCTAATTCCAGGTGAAAAAACAGGGTATAAAGGTTTTCTGATATTCTGCATTGCTTGATTAAGCAAGGTTAAATAAACATTTTTTGGAATGTGTAGTGACTTTTAAAGTGAAAGAATTGAAAGCACTACAAGTGAAGAAATCACGTTAAAAACTGACTTTTTTTTTTAGTCACAGCTCTTTTTCTTTTACACCCAGTTATATCTTGAAACTGAGTTATTAATGGGAATTTTTTAGAATTCATTTCAACTTAACCTTTCTCCCAGAGTCTGAGTTATTTAGTACTTGCATATGTACAAGTAACAATGTATAAAATGAGCTAGCATATTTTACGTTCATTACACTGTTGCTGGTTGATGCTATTGAATCGGGTAGGGAGAAATTGATTTAGTGTTAATTACTGCATGAACACTTCTTTGGTCTACGCAAGTTAAAAAACAGAGTTAAAAATTACACTCAGTTTTAAAATATGAAGAATGTGATTTTAATCTGGATATGCTGCAGATTTTTCTAGTTGGGAACATCCATTTCATTGAATTACTACTTGGTTCACATACTGCTGTATTTAACGTGTCACCAAAAAATGCCTATTTCTATTTGAGAAGTCAGCTTCATACAGCCAGAACTTGCAGTTGTGTCGGCATGGGCTGTAGGTGGTTGTGTGGGGAAAAAGTAAAGTTTCAGCAGCTGTTTGATTCCTGTGAGTTCCTGCCTCCTCTCCACCAATGGGCACTACTTCTCTGCCCTAGTGAGACAGCAGTCCCTATCGTCCCTGGGCAGTCTGTGTAACCCAGCAGACCACGCTGCATGCTGAGGAACGGGGACCCTCCCCAGTGTCCACACATGTCCCCCCTCTCACATACATCTGGTGCAACAATTTATTGCTTTCCAGGGCCGCTCTAAGTTAAGGGCAACTGCTTCTATTCTACACTCTTACAAGCATCTAAGAAAAACTATGAAAATGAACATATGCAACATGTTTATGAGGTTAAATCTCTGCTGGATTCCAAGCCCTTAGCTTTTGTTTATGGAAGGACATGAGATGACATGTCCATTTGTTTTGAGTTGCAACATGCTCTTTAGCCCACAGATAATGCTGTGATTGCAAGATATTTATAAATAGCTTGATAGATAAACGGACAAAGAGCTGGTTCATTAGCAAAGTAAAGTGGATTTACTTTGTATTCACTCATAGTGAAAATGCTGAGGAAGAAGAATTTTCCTAATAGCGTGTCTCAGTGGAAAGTCTTTCAAATTTACCCTCTAGTTTATAAAAGTAAGGCAACCTATTAAGGTCCATATTAAGCTACTAGCCCTAAGGTATCCCTGGGAGTAAATGAAGTTTAAATAGATTGTTAATACTTGCTTTGATAAATAAAGGTTTCTTCATTTATATCTATCAGTTAAAAGTAGTTGGAAAACGTGGGGTTTTTTGAACAAGCAAACGAAACTAAGCTGCAAAAACACTAATAAAGCCTTTTCTTTTTCCTTCCCTCCCCCATGCAAGCCACACACCAGTGCAGTTACTTTGCCCCAACAGGATTAGTAACTTTTTTCCCGGTGGCAACGCCTCTACATCTTAAATAGTGTGTATTGTTTGTAAATCAGAAGTCCCAGGTAGTTGTTTGTACTTACCTTTGTTCATGTGAATTTTGTACATATATTTTTCTAATCTAATTTTACGACAAGCAAAAGTATTTTTAGAATGTTTTGTATTCAGTTGACTGAGTAAATGCCTGCAGTAATCTTGTTCCAGTACCTATTATTAAATCCAGTCAGGAATCTAAGACTTTGGTATCCCTTAAAGCATATTTCAGGCAGCTGCCTTCAAAACTGTTGCCCATGGAAACCTCTCCCAGTTATTGTAGACACCTGAGATTCCTTAGGTTTCAGAAACTTAAGCTTTTCTGGCCCAAAATGTCCTGAGGCATTTATAGGTGTGTTTTTGCACATACAGAGTTTAGCCCTCGTTCTTTCTGGGTTGCCTCTGTCGATGGCTGCCAAAAGCTGCACCGAAGCAGCCAGCAGGGCCCTGCCCCTGGGGGATGGGTTCAGTGCAGCACTGGCTCCATCAGCAGCGGTGGGGAGGAGTGTCTGCACAAAGGGTGCTTTGCCAATGCTTCCTCACCCAACTCTGCTTTTAAACCAAAGCACCTCCAGCTGCTTCTTGCCCAGCTCAGGGATGAACAGCATGGGAGGCATCCTCAGGAAACCATTCTTGGTGGGGCTTCTCAGTGATCCCTAAATCCCAAAATTAATTTCAAGCCCCTTATTTACATATGAGAGCACAGTAAGTTTGTGACAGAAGTGATAATGAAGGCCTGCAAGCTCTGGTGTACAGACACTTTTGGGCACACTGGTTTTGGGCAGACGTACTCACTTGGCCATAGCTCTGGAGGTGTGTTACAGTAGGTGTGGGGAGCACTTGCCTGGCAGATGCTCACAGCCAGGCAGCAGTGTTGGGTGAGGGCAGCAGGTTGTGCTGGTGGTAATGCTGAGGTGACAGTGTAACTTCCCTGGCCCTTTGGTCAAGGCTTCCTCTATAACCTGTGATTAGCCTCGGAACTGGTGAATTTGCTGTGTCCAAAAACCATTTCTCTGCAAATGGTTGTGAATATACCTGGGTTGTTCTGGTTGCAGCTGAATAGTCCCTGTGAGCTTCTCACTGGGAAGCACTTTTGTGCTATATGCACATTGTCATTTGGGATGGGAGCATATATTTATGTCAGTCATTAGCAAAGTAAATGCACCTCTGGACTATTGCTCCTGCTTTACAGCATTTTCCAGTTGATTTTCTAACAAAGGCAGATTGCACTCAAGTCACCTGATTAACTAGTTTGGTTTAACCATAATCACTGGGATTTAAATGTCTTTTCTGGGCTCAAACAGGAGAACAAGAGTGAATAACACAAACCAATTGCTTATGTACATATATTCTAATTTCCTTTCTTTTCAAATGAGTTGAGTACACCAGGAAAAACAGTGCTATTGTTAAAATTGCGGCCAACACCTGCGACTCTGACAGCTGCCCCTGAGATGTGTGGTTTTAACATTCACCCAGTCATGGCAATTGTGCCAGTTCAGTAAATTCAGAATCTGTGGTATAAAGTTTTGCATCTTGACATAGCAAGTCAATGCAGGCACTTTTGGTTGGTCAAGAATCTCTTGAAGGGTCCTCTTTTGATCTTGTGGATTTTTGTCCCAATTAGTACCTTTTGTGATACTGCATTTAGTGTGGCCCCTTGTGCAGAGGATTGTTGTGATTCCAGTTATTCACTAGGAGATTGCTGCTTCAGTAAGCACTGAGCAGTGTCATTTGTTTCAGTTTAGGAAAGATTTTCATTGGCTGATCAATACACTGCCATAGGTGTACTTTACTTTCAAAAAAAAAGCCTAAAATTCACAATTACTTATTAAGGAAAGGAAGACAGAAGCTATTCTCCTAGGTTATTTTTAGATTCCGAAATCAGAAGACCAATAATATGCTTTTCACCATGAGTTTTGCAATTTCTTAACCTGTCAGGCGGTGGGTGTGGGATAATCAGCCATCGTGTATGTTCTGATCTTTAGTAGTTACAGATTATTTTGTCCCACATACTGAGATTTATCTTTCAAAATTATCTTTTTGGTAGTTCTTCCTGATACCTACCTGAATGTCCGGTTCTGTTTTGTATTGCTGAATTCTTGACTGTGTTAATGTCTCATGACTGAAAATTCCAGGGCTCAATTAAGTTTTAAGACTATTTCAGTTTCTAAGGGGTTTCTTACACATACCTTTAATAAACTATCTTCATTGCAATTATTTCATTCAAAAGAAGCTAAATATTTCTTCAGTCTGGAGGGAGATATCTGTCCTTTAAGAAAGGAGGAAAGCAGCAAGAGAAAAATGTCAAGAGTGGAGAAACAGAATTAAAAGGGTTTATTTTTTTTATTTGAAAGAAGTTGATTCTGATTTTAAATCCTACAGAATATGTTCATTTCAGATAGACTTCCTGCCAAATGAACATGCAGAGCCTTCTCCAATTTGCACCTATGTTGTGGGTATGTGGGCGTCTAAAGTTTGGAAACAGACCTGCTGTCAATGTTTATGTATGAGCTTTGAGCTTTCTTCCACTGTGCTTTGAAAGCATAATTTTAGCTGCATTTATTAATTTGTAGCCCTATTTTTAGTAACACAAAATACTATACATCAGACTGTTGTAATTAGTAGCAAACTACTCACAGAAGGAACAAATATTTGGCTTTGATTAGAATAAGTAAGAAGAAATGTCACTTATTTCTCATTGGCTGAACAAATAAACCATTGCATGACATTGGCTGGTTGGTTTAAATGAGAATAAATATTGTTTGTAAGGAAGAATTATTTTTTAGGCTAATGTAAAAATATAACTTAAAAGTACCCATGTACTATAAATGCTTCCATTTAAGAAGCATACCCAAAAATTTAGAACATTTATAAAATTTCCTGTAGATCTAAACAAACTATTTTCTTTTTTCTTTTTTTTACAGACGCATGATAATTTGAGTAAATTCTTGATCTAGTGATATTTTTATTGTGTATTTCCCTAAAATTCTGTAAAGAAAAACCAGCGCCAAAACCTCACAGATATGGTGTGCCAATTTCACTCTTTCATTATGGATATCACATGATCTTTATTTTTTTTAAAAAGCTATTTCATATTAATATTGTTTAATAGCTTTTCATTAAACAGACAACATTATGTCAACATCTACTACCCAGGGATGTGGGAGAGCCTCTGTATTCTTCTGTTCTTAGAATAGGTAATTACCATGATTTGTCAGGTAACTGCTGCAGGATTTTCGGGTTTTTTTAGAGGATCTCTGTTGTTCCAATTTGTTTTCAGCTGCTAGTCCAAGCTGCCATCTTTTTGGCTAATACTAAGTCCAGCACTGGGAATACAGGCAGGATGGTGCCTTCTGCCAGCCTCTGGCATGCTCCTGCGTGGGTGAGTGAGACAGGGGAGGGTTTCTGCCCTACACATGCCAGGGACTCTGCTTTACCAGAGGCAGTTAGCGTGGTGTCTGTCACTGGGGAATTTAAATGAAAACATGTGATAGAAGCAGCATCAAACCTTTCTGGAAGTCTTGGACAACCTCTCCCTTCAGAACATCGCAGAAGGGTGGGATAGGGTGGAGCAAGGAGGCACAGACCACAAAATGTTTTTCTTGGCCCTGGTGTTGCTGGTATTGATGTCAATAAAATGTTCTTGCTGACCAGGGTACAGTTGGCTCAAACCCCCAGTGGATCGTCTGACCGACATGCTCTTCCTCTGATATCAGATGCAAGCATTTAGTTTCTGGCTCATGCGTACTTCCCTTCTGTTTTATTTTTACCAAGTGTTTTCCACACCGGACACTGCAGCCGGCGACTTCCCGCGCAAGCACCTGCTGCTGCCGCGCTCCCAGCACGCCAGGCTCCAGCTCCCTCACCCTGGCAGCTGCCGGGCACTGCTGCATGGGCCCCGGGCCACAGCCTCCTAATCCCATCCTGAGCAGCTGGGTTAATCCCATTCTGAGCCTGGAACCCTACAGCAAGCAGAATCAGGTTTCTTCGTGAGGCCAGTGAATGGCTTTCAGTAAAGCAGGACCGCTGCAGGGGTCGCGTATGATACTTGGTTGTTGCTGTAGCTTGATTCCAGATATTTCACCGCAGCATTAACCATTTGTATAATTTTGATTTCTTTCATGTCTTCTTGTTGTATATGTTTTACCCTCTTCCTTCATTGCTAAATTGTGACCTCCTTGGTCTTGGGTATTAATCCTGTCACAAAAGGGTAGTTTCCAGCCCATGTGCGAATGTATTTGCTCAATCCCCACCCGTGTGTGAGCATGCAACCACGAGAAACCAGTATTTTTTATGTATGACTCATTCATACATCCGGATGTGCAATGAAGTTGCACATCAGATGAGGCTCTGCCGCATGTGCACGCCTGTGGAAAAGCTGCACCTGGAGGAAGAGGGACCTATGGCTGCTCCTGCTTCTGCCCTTCCATGCTGGTGATAGTCCACTACGGAGGGGATGGCTTTTGGGCAGGAGGCAGCCCCTCGTGCTCCTGTGGCACTACCGAGGAGAAAAAGGAACCTCTCAGCTCTTTGCTGCTCCTCTGGCGATTCTCCTGCAAGCCAGGTACAGCTGTGATAAAGAGCCACGACTTTCTTCCGTGGGGCTTGTGTAAGAGAGAATGAAAGCTTTTGGCTAGGTTGTTATGTCCAAAACATTGCTCCCTGTAAGAAGGAATGTCCTTAAGTGTTCGTTATTATTATCCTATTGTCCATACCTGTTTCTTGGTTGATTTTGAGAGGTGCAAAAAATGTTACGTTACTGCAGTAGTTGTCAGATGTTTTTAAGAGGGAGACTGACAGTATACAGAAGAAAGGCTTCTCTTGAACCACGTTGAAATACAATTTGATTTTATCTCATGGTTTCAAAATTTGTCATACGCTGTTCAAAAACCAAGATGCTTTCTGCTCTAATTATAGAGAATGTTTATATTCAGGGTATCCAGTATCTTTTTACTATAAATCTTCCAGGACTCTGGACTTTGTGGGCCTCTTCTGAATTAAAGGGTTAGAAAACAGTAAACTTATACTCTGATGATACTGGAATAGTGAAGATGAGTGAGCTGCTTTTTTTCTCATGTCTTCTCCAGCTTCTGCTGTAATATTTTGGCTTTGACATATCTTTTTTCCTCCTGCTGTGACAGCAGGTATTGGGGTTTTTTTACAGAAACCGTGGACTCACAAGTTCAGTCTTCTTTCTGCATGACTTAGACCTGTCTCAGAGACATTATTTTGCCAAGAATAGTTCCACATATAATATGTTAGATAGATTTCTTCATTGCTCTGGTATATAGGCAAAGCCAGCTTGGAATTTAAGGAAACTTTCCACAGTTTGTAAAGGGAGAACTAAGGAAATGAAGGAAAAAAAGAAAGGCTCACAAGTACTCAAACATGAGATGCTTCTCATCTAGGGTTGGAGTTTTTTTGATGTACTTTTGTGGATTTGTCACAATACCTATTAGTGAGATATTGTCAGAGAAAGGGCTGAGGGGTTTTTGTGATGTGTCACATCAATGTGATTTTAGGTGTAGCAACTGGGGCAAGTAATTCTGAACTGATACCAAACAGATTTTTTTGTTTAAGGTGATGACTCTCTGTAAGAAGACACATAAACTTCTAGATTAGATTGAGTTGCTGTGTAGCCTTTTAAACACACCAGACTAAAAGTAATTTGGGGGCAGAACTTAGAGATGTATTGAGTCGACAGGGCAAAGCAAGGGCAGTTTAGATAACCATTCAGTAGCTTATTGTGGCAAGATAAACATGGAATTCTAGGTATTTTCCACAATAAAAGAACTTACGAGGTCTTTTGATCTGTGCTTTCTGCTGCCACTTGTCAGACTTCCCTGGATGCTGCCAAAATGTCTGTGCTTTTGTCATTGTCCTCTCTCTCTCCTTTAATTTTAGGAACACAGTATTAGATTTTGAGAGCAGAATAGCTTTTCTAACTTCTAACTTCCTCTGCAAAAGCAGTCAGACTAAAGTTATCAAGCCTTTCAAGTGAGGTTTGTCTAGCCACTACTGCTTTGTTTTTCAGCTTATCTTCCCTGTGGTTTGAAAACTTTCTTATATGTCTGGGTTCTGTGATCTTTCAGAAGCCTTTTAAAATGCAGTCATAATTTCAAAATGTTCATTCTGTCTTCAGATACTTTCAGTGGGGACGAGGGCGATGATCTGGTTTTACTTACCCCAGTATATGGCAGGGAGCTATGTTTGGAAACCTAATCTTACTTACTGTTTGACTGCTCATTTAACCAGAACAGCCAGCCTGATTTCATATTGCTGTCTCTGCCAACCCACAAAATCACCTCCGTTTGTTCACCCAAATTCAGCAGACAAGCTGAGTCTGGCGGCATTCTGTTGCAACAGCCAGATTTAAGTAATTTTATCTGAAATCCAGGAGGGAGGGAAAGTTGAATAAGAGTTATAAGGGAAGAAAAGCCTGGATGAGCCAAGGAGAATGTTTTGCTTTGAGTCCTTTCTAGTTGTGTTGGGTGTTGCACTGAAGAGCAACACCATTATAATCCTTTTGAAAACTAATGACTGACACCAGGTGCAAGGTTAACAGCATATTGTGGTATCATGCTCAATAAAATCACATAGTTTGTTTTTTCCATGACTAGACTGCCTAGGTTCACAAATAAAGGGAGAATTTCCACTTCCCTTGTTTGTAACAGACAGGTAAGCAGTTATAACCATTGCTCTGCTATTTGATCACTTGAAAGCTCAGGCACCAAGAAGCATTGCAAAGAACAAATTTGCCCAGACTCAGCCTGTGCAATCTCTCTTATCTCTCCTATCACTTTATTCTCATCTAAGAAGAGGATCAACCAGTTGTTTCTCATTTAAGCCCCTGCTTCAGACAACGTTAGGCATGATGCTCAAATATCCCCCATATCTGGGGATATGTGGGGAAGTGGAGTTGGTTGTCAGCAATGTAAAAAGGCACCATTTTTCCCCATTGCCTTTCCTAAAAGCTCCATGTAAATACACAGGCGGTTGGTTTTTAATAACCAACGTCTTCCTGTTGGAAGGTTTCAGTAAGAAGGAATATGCAAACATCAGACTGACTTTGCTGTCCCAGGTGGGTGTTTGAGTTAACTGCCGTTCATTGAAGATGATTTCAAAAGCATCTGATTAAAATGTTAATACAAATGCTGTTTTTCAACACTTTTTTTTTTGACTGATAATATGATTGCAATTTGCTTCTGTAAGTCCAAAGTATACTGATCAAAAGAAAAGTGATGCTGAGATCTGGAGACATTGTGGGAGTTGTACTTCTTTTCCTCAGCCTAAGCCAAAAAGACAGAACCAAAACAAGTTAATAATTCATCATATTGGAAAATTTCTTAAATAAATACTGCACTATGAGCTCTCTTTGACTTGAAGGAGAACAGCTACTATACTTCCACTTAAAAGAGAGGGAGGTATTCCTTCTTATCAGCAGAGCTATTTCTTTCCTGACAGTTTGTGCTGGTCAGAAAGGATAAGGGATAATATCACAGGCCACATAAGAAGGCCTTTTGCCCCCTTTTCCATGATTGGTTAGCTGAGAGTCAACAGGACAAAATCTTTATTTATTTCTGTGACACGACTGCCTTGCTACTTCACATGAAAGCAGTGCAGTCTTAATCCAAGGGGTTTTGTTCAGTTTGAGTTAATCCAGTCATTAAGAAGTACATTGTTTAAAGATTTGCAGATACTCTTTCACAGGCCAAAAAGCTTCTGAGAGTTTGTTCACCCACAATATTAGATAAACAAAATTAGAATAAACCATGATACAGTTGTTCTGCTTTTTCTTTTCTTTTGCAGGGTATTCTTTTTTTCTGTTCCCTCTTATATTACAGGTTGCCATAAATCATTTGTAGAGTATGGTGACCTTTACAGAAAGACTACTAGTAGTAAGTGCTTAGGGATCATTGTCTTGATAGCTGGAAAGAGAAGACTATTGTAGCAGGAAATTATCTGAATGATGAAAGATCAAAAAAATACAGACTGTTCCCAACCTCAACCCCTGGTAGTGTAGCCGGAGGTGTGTTAGCCTCCAGTAGGGCTGGATACTGTAACAGGTCATCCCGCATGATTTTAGGCCTGCTGAGTGATACCAGCATAGTTTCTACACCTCCTCCTTGAAAACTGAAATCAAGAATATTATTTACCTATAGACACAGACAGGGGAAGGTTCATACTCTGGATTTTTCCCTGCTGAAATGTCAAGAAAAATGATCAGGGTGCTTTGAGAATTACTGGCGCCTCGGACTAGCACAGGGAGAAGTAGGTGACATTAAACATTTGAAGAAATCCATGGATTTCTTCAAAATTTGGTAATAAAGTGCGCTCACCTCGGTTGCCAGCTTGAGTTTTGCACTCAACGTTATTTTATATTTTTTGTAAATTTGTGATGAAATGGGTTCAAAATGGGTTCATTTGGGAGGAGGTAAATATAGCTAGAAGTTAAGATTTTTCATAAAGAAGAGAGTTAAATGTCATCTCTTGAAACAGTTCTTGGGAATATATTGACAGGCAGCTTTTACTTTTTTTTTTTTTTTTAGTGGGATCTGGACTTTGATGAAGAAATTCATTCTGCTTAAGCTGCCAGCAATTGCAATACAATCTTTTGTCACAGGAGTATGACATACTGTCCTAGTAGGTACACAGTATCTTGTTACAAAACCAGAGTGTATCCCAGCCAGAGAGCATATTTTAATATGACATTATCTTTTGTTTCCTCAGTATTCTTCAATAAAATAGACAAAGAAGTTTGGCAAGCAATTCTATAAAAATGTGAAGAGTGACAAGTGAGAGAATGGTGATTTTACAAAGAAAATTACAAATAAAATGGGCAAAGAAAGATTTTAGTCAGATATGTAAACATATCCTTTGGGTTGAGAGATAAAGCCAGAGGTAATGAACTGTCAGACCTCAGGAAATGTGCACAATGTTTGTGCACAGACAGATGTGTGCTCTGCTCACAGTTCCTGCTGTGAGTCTGCTGTGGTCGTGCAGAAACCTGCAGCAGCCTGCAGAGTCACTTTTTAGGGCTAAAGAGTAGAGACAATTAATGGTCATGAGCATGGTGTAAATACACAATATACATAAGTATTTGCAATACTACATGGATAAAACTTTCCCAGGTTAAGACTTTAAAAGAAGATACCGAGTTGGTATTGAAAGAACCAGCAGTGGCATTATAAACCCACAAGATCAGATGACTGTGTAAAGTTTTGCCTCAGCTTTTGAAAACTGCAATGGAGAATGGAGTAACTGCATTTGAGCAAATGTGTGATTGTGTGTCATAGTAATGCCTCAGTTGAAAAAGGACCTCTGGGTAGCATCTGAACTGCCATGCGAAGCAGAGGTTTAGATTAGATTATCCACACCCATCAAGCTGAGTCTTGAATATTGCCAGTGCAGGAGTTTCCACCCCTTCTCCAGATGGAATTTCCAGGAACAAGGTAAACTGTACCCTGGAAAATGGTGCGTCTGGAAGGGATGTAAGGAGCTTTTGATCTTTCCGTTTTCACAAGAGTTAGTGATAGTGTGATGCTATCGTAAAAGGAGAAGGAGTATTTTCCAGGAAAAGAGTGATTAGGTCTCAAAGATAACCTTACCTCTGGATGTGCATTGTGACAGGAATGCCTGCTGTAGATGTTGAACCATGGGAGCATTGCACAAGGACACCCAAAGTATTTGAGATCTCACTAAATTATTTCTCTCTGAGAACTTTGATATTTTATCCATTGACCCAATCAAAATAGAAAGCTTCCTTGATTAAGAAATGTAATTCTCTGGAAGCAGGAAAAATTACACTGAGTTTATATTGGCTTTTTAGAACAGCAATAAAAATCACAACAGAAACTCAAGGTTATAGCTGGAGAGCTGGGCAGATTCAAATCTGGAGTAATGCACAGTATTTTTCATATAGAAATGATTCATGATTCTGGCAAATTATCAAGGGAAGCAAGGGGTTCTTCATCTCTCTAAATCTTTGAACTATGACAGGTTGCTTTTCTAGCCGATATGCTTTAGTCAAACAAAAGTTGCTGATGAATAGGGGTGATTGGCAGAGACTTATTGGCTGCTCCTTGGCCCTGGTTATGCAACTGAGACTTTTGGCTATTCATGCAATTTTAATGTTTCAAGCACTGTTCATATGAAACTGAGTTTGCAAGCACTGTTCATATGAAACTGAGTTTGACCCAGCTGCTTTTTAATATAGGACTGCAATAAGAATGAGCTGTTTTAGAAAAAAAATTGGTTTAATATTTAAAAATTTAGGTTACTTGAAAATTTATGATAAAAATAAGAGTAGTAAGCAAAATATTACAAGAATAAGAGTCAGTTAATAAAATTAAGGTAAAATTAGGGTAAATAGTATTTGCCATTTACAATTAGAATATGAATATATATAATTGTTATCCCAGCCAGGATACCAATATACAGCTATCATAAACAAGCGCAAGAATGGCCTTGTGTGATTGCCACCACAAAAATGTCCCAGACTTAGACACCCTTAATTCAGAGGAGTTTTCTACTTTGACCAAAACTTAGAATTTCACTTCAGTTATTCCATGGAAAAATTCTTGCTTACAGCAGTAACAGTTTTGGCAATGTTAGAGATCCCAGGATTGCTCTGCCTTGAAATTGATACTTTTTAAGGTACCACCAAAGTCCCTCATTGATTCTTCATGTACTGTCATTTGCAAGTAATGGATCAGTAATTTTTTTCTGAACATGGACAAGACTACAGTACACCTTGAAGCAATCAAGAAATAACCCACAACCAAATTATTTTGGGGTAAAGAGGAGACAACCCCCCCCCCCTCCCGCTTCACCGGAACAAGGTTCCACAATGGATAGAAGTATACCTGAAAATGAGACGACGAACCATTTGACAATTATTTGTGGGCACAGCAGAGTGAGGAATGGGAGTCTGTCTGAGGGAAGGTGGTGACAGAAATCAGAATGAGTTTTCCAAGGGAGAATAAGAACAAAGTGACATAATCTGAGAGTGAGAAATTTCTCTTAGGACTTGGCTCAGAAACAAGAAAAGGACAAGTGCTATGTTAAAGTAATATGGGAAATCTAAGCAGAGAATAATTCTTGATCTGCTCTTGTAATCACAGAAGAATGTAAAAAAAATGAGGTAAAGAAATATATTGCACATGTAGTATAATAGGCTGGGGGCATAACATGGGTCTGTCAGAAAGGCACACACTCTTTTAGAAGGGGTTAAGGGACCAAAGCTGTGCACGAAAGCTGATTGTAGCTGGAGGGAAGCATTCTGAACCCAGTGACTGAGGTGAGTGAGTGCTGCTCAAAGTTGCTGCTGCTGAGCAGTTTAATTCTAGTAGCTGGGAAGGAGTCCCTAATTGATGTTCAGGAGGTATGTATGTCTGTGCCTGGGGAATTCAGGCTGCAGTTTGGTTTTGTGTAGCCCAGCTGCAGGTTGGTG
Source organism: Donacobius atricapilla (assembly GCA_013397315.1). NCBI lineage: Eukaryota > Metazoa > Chordata > Aves > Passeriformes > Mimidae > Donacobius > Donacobius atricapilla. The sequence goes on from WBMY01009132.1 coordinate 57,042, forward strand.
TGGGATTCTGGGGGGAACCTCATTCCTGCTTGTAAGTATCTGAAGGGTGGATGCCAAGGAGATGGATCCAGTCTCTTCTCCGTGGTGCCAAACAACAGGACAAGAGGCAACAGGCAGAAACTGAGGGACAGGAAGCTCCACCTGAAGAAATTCTTTACTGTGTGGGAGACTGAGAACAGGAACAGATTGCCCAGAGAGGCTGGGGAGTCTCCTTTACTGGAGATACTCCAGAACTGCCTGAATGCAATCCTGTGTAATGTGCTCCAGGATGACCTTGCCTGAGCAGGGAGGTTGGACCACATGACCACTGCAGCCCCTTCCCACCTGACCCACTCTGTGATCCTCATTCCACTGTATGGATAGTTTGGGCTTTGACCTAATGGTTCCAGAAACCATCTAAACTGTATCTACCTTAAAATACATGTACCCAAGAATATATAATTTCTTTATTGAAACCATCAGCAAAATTTAAAGCTTTTATAATTTACAATTTCCAATCAAGTGAGGGATAAATTAGTAGTACTGTCAGCTGTAAAGTAGCTAATCTAGCTCTGCTTTCTTTCTTTAGTGCCTCTTTCCTTCTTTCTTCTTAGATCTTGCTTCTGTTTTGAGAAAACCAAATTTGTAATAAAAACTGATAATAGCCTAAGTTAAAAAAAAGTTGCCTCTATCCAGTCTATACTTTCTATAGTCTAGACAGTCTGCATTTGTAAATATCCTGCTATTGCATTAAGCTCTAGCAAGCTTGACAGTAATAAAGAGAACTAATTTTTCCCCATGCTGCAGTGGTGGGCCTTACAGGTTTGTGTGGGTGACCCCAAGAGGTTTGCAATATCACTGTCAGCTGCATTGGCTCAACAAAATAAGCAGAAAAATTCATCTCTATGATCTTTTACTGGTGTTTAAATGCAGAGGAAGGGAATTCGTAAAAAAAAAGAAATGCAGTTGCCAAGAATTCAGAACGTTTTCCTGTTTTTTTCCCCCTGAAATTTCAGTCTGAATGAAGCAAATCAATCTCAATTTTGTTGCGGTCTCAGCAGGTACCTTTTTAAACTTTAATTTGATTGATTTATTTATTTTTGCATTAAAAAAAAAGCTTCTTGTTTTAGTGGTATTTCCTAATTTTGGAAGTAGAATTTCTGAAATGCTGTGAATAAATTTTGTGTCAGCCAAAAGGGGGAATACTGAAATGCTTTGAATGTTCATATTTTCATGAGGAGGACCCACTTTAATATACAGTGTGAAAATTTGGATCAGTTTCAGATAAATGGTTTGCCACATGTATACCTATGAGTTAAGAACTAAGTCTGTGAACATGGAAGTTCATTCCTTAACATGGTAAATACTTTGTTAAACTGAGTCTCTTAAGCTCTGCTCCCAAAACGTTGTTCCTCAAGCCCCTATATAAAGAAGCACTCTTCGACCTGAAATTTTCAAATGGATAAAATTTATATTTTGTTTCCCAGATAATTATGATCTAAAACATTCTTTATACCAAGAGTATGTTGAACTCCCTATAATATTCATTTCAACCTGTAGTTCTCTCTTTTAAACGAACTGGCTGTTTTGTTATATAAAACAGAAGTCTAGTCTACCTGTCACTTTGAATTCTCTATCTGTTGTGGTATAAATAATTGAAAGGAAAACAAGGCATCCAGAGTATGTACTAATGAGTCAAGTGTACAGTTGCTTTATTAGAGTTCTTGGTGGGGCTGAGTATTAGTTTGCTTTTTGAGCTTTGCTGACAGCTACAACACACCTGTAGGGTGTGGGTGATGGAATGAGCCAATTAATTACTGATGAAAACAGTGCACCAAAATGCACCCTGACATATGTTATGCAGTGCTGGGTTTCTGTCTGTACTTTCCTGAGTTTGGGTCACATTCTCTATAAAGTCTTCAGGCTGTGTGCAGAGGTTTGTGGCTGATGAAAAATGTGCTTCTAGTATTTCTTGATGCTTGACCTGGGTTGTCATCATTTCTGCCTGTAGTTCTCAGGCTGTGCATTGCTAGTGCCATATAAGAATAACACTATGAGAGGGGAAGACCTTTAAAATTACATGTTAAGAGTCTTGGTTTGTAAAGCTCCTAGAAAAGCATGTTGGAGTGCAAAAGTGGTTTTCTGCCATCCCCTTGACTCTACTGCTGTTACAAACCCAGCAGAATGTTCTCTAATCACCCTCTCTGCAAATTCTCCTCCTGCACTGTGTTCCACCGCTTGGTGAAGCCTCAGTTTTGTCATCTCTCCAGGCTTCTGACCATTTCTCCATGGTCTGAAGGGATCAACTTTGTCTGTGGTGTACCCTTTCTTTCCAGGACTTGTGCTTGGCTTGCATGACTCCCTCCTGCCAGAGAGCACTGAAGTGAGGCCAGCTACCAAATATTTCTCTGAAATGTGTGCATGTTGTGTATTTGAATTAACACAATCTCATATTTGTATGTAAATGGTATTTTTAAGATATTTCCTTCATAAAATACCAAAAGATTCCTTCCTCCTCTCACTGTGGTGAGGCTGGGGAGCCTGTGAAGGGGAGGGATGGCTGTGAAAGCATGAATGATTCTGGGGAAATGTCAGGGACAGCTTATGGAGCTGTGCCATCAGCCAAGTGTGTCTGCGTAGCAGTGACCTTCAGTGTCCCTCAGTCATCTTGTGCCAGTGGCCAGGGTCAGTGGAATCACCACATGACCTTTCCCACGGGAAAGCTTTCTCCCACAGCATTTCTGTGGAAGTCTCTTGTATTCAGGCTTGGAGAGGAGGGGAGTTTGGCCCTCTGTGTGCTAAGGAGTAGATTGGTGATGGCTGCCAGTTCAGCATTTTGCACAGCATAAAGCTGTTTGGATAATAAGAGGCTCAGATGAGGACAAGAGTTCATACCACTTTAAAAGTCCATGTAATTATTTGAAATACTGGAAATATTACTTGAAGGAGTGTCTCTCTGCTGTTCTGTGGCAAGAGTGAAACAACAGCACATTTGACTTGAGACCTGGAAAATATTTTCCTCTTTTTAATAGGATTGATACAACTTTCCCAGCACTTGGATTGAAAGTTGGTGAGATGCTGAGGAGCAGTTAGAGTTTTACTATTTAAGTTAACTTGTGCAATCACTTTTGTACCTGGATGGAGAGACATGATTTACTCAACTGTGCATAAGAAAATTTCCACTGTGGGAAACAAGTCTTGGAAGATGTTTACTTTTAATTCTTATCTTTGCTGAAAGTTGAGGAAACTCATACTCGTGATTTAAATTAACATCAAAATTTCACTCAATATTAAAAAAAACCAAAAAACAACATATTCCACCACGCCTACCGCTGGCAGAGAATTTTAAAGGGATTGGTATTATAATATGTGATGCTCGTTTTAAATGAAGGTGGACATTGTTTTAGGAAAACAAACCCGAGTGTTAGATCCACTTTCTGCCTTGGTTTGCAGTCATGAATATCCAAAATTTAAGGCTTTAAGCTGTGTGAATCACAGAGAATTTGACATCAGCACACAAGGATTTAAAAAGCATTTTTATGTCCCTTAAAAGTGGTGACAAGCATTGTATTCAGTGTTAATACGTAGGGAGAGTAGCATCTATTATAGAAACTATTTTAAGTTTTGTAAAGTTAACTAGAACTCATTCAGCTGGTGAGCCAGGGCATAAAGGCTTTCTCTGAAAAATAAAAGGAGAAATAGAACAAAATCTTATCCAGATAGAACTGAGCCGAAGGTGGTTCTTCAGAGCTGTGAGTACAACAGGGATGCATTTAGACAGGAAAAAGGATATCCATCTGCTAGCTGCAAACACTTCTTGGCCCCAGGAAAGACAAGCTTTAGTCTTAGCTCTTCATCCAAAGAGGTAACTTCTTCATTCATTCAATAGGTAACTGAGAGTGTGTGCAGCAGTGTTTGTGCAATGAGAGTTAAGGGCCAGTGGCCAAGGAGCCTTCCCAGCATTCCAGAACATAGCAGGTGGGATTTTGACTCATTCCTCTGACCATGCAGATGAGCCATAAGCCCTGAGGAGGCAGCAGGAATTTCTTCAGCAAAAGGAAATTGCCAGGTGGTTTAAATCCAGTATGTCCCACTCCACCCAGTTTCCTGGTGCCAGTACTGTAGGGCGAGGCAGAGGGGTCATGGCCAGTGCTGTCACTGTCGGGTGCTCTGGGGCTGCTGGCAGCTTCTGGGGGCAGCAGGGGCTTGGAAAGGCCATGGGCTACTCACAAATGTACCGGAGAGGTCAAGAGTTTATTACAGGAGCACAGAGGGTGTGACTTCCTCACCTGTCTCCCTAAATATCACAAGCTAGATTTGTGATACATGTAAAATTAGTCAGGATAATTTTGATAATTTCTGAAAAGCTCAGATACTGGTTCACTAAAAGTAGTTGAATTTGATAGGCAACCAAATAACATGGGATGAGAGCAGTGGAAAAGCCTTAGAATTACAGGTCTGAAAATATCCTTCAGGATTTCTACTGAAAGCAGAGAAAAAAAAAAAAAAGGAACGGGGTGATTTTGCTTTTTTATTAAAAAACAGCAAACAAAACAGATGGAAGCCATCTCGGATTTGTATCTTCCTAATGTGAAGCACCAAAGGGTATTTTTTCTGTTTTTCATTTTGAACGTGGGGGTGGAGATAGATTAATGGGTTTTGGTTTAGCCTCCAGTTCTTAAATGTCTTGCACTTGAAAACAGTGTTTTTCTCCTCCTTTATACCAGATGTTGCACTCTGGAGAGTAATTTCTTACTGTTTTCCAAGTTCAGTGAACTGCCTTGTATTTTAATGATGTTGGTTAGGAAATGTACCAGTTCATAACCAGTGATGTACCTAAGGCTGTTATAGACTGCAGTATGGCATCCATCACAACTGAAATGGCTTAGGAAGATGAAACTTGATCATTTTGGACAGCTGTGTACTTACACTGAGAAGAGACACTTGAATGAGGAAGGATGACACTGATTTTTTTTTTACATGGTGAGATGTTTGGGAGTTTGCAGTTATTTAAACAATTCTTCAGGATTTACAGGATCAGAATGATTCCCCCAGGTAGCAGGGCAGCTCACAGTAAGTTCAGATCATTGATGACGTGCATAAGCTATGAACGTTAAAGTAATTTAGATAATATTTTTCAGCTTTTTTTTTCTTTTATAGGGATGGCTTAGTGAAATATGAACAATTTCCTGGTGGATTTCTTTTGTTTTCTCTTTGTGGATGGGGTGTAGTGCTAGGCATTTTTCTGAAGATCTCAGTTCCAATGCCAAGTATTATTTCCAGCAAACTAATTGTGAGAGTTCATTTACTACTGCTCACTCCATTACACTTTTTCCTTTGTTTTGCAGCATGTTTCTCTGCTTGCTTCTTTTGCTTTCTTTTATGCACCCATTAAGCCCTGAACAAGCTGCTTGAATAAGTTTGCTCCTTAAGATTTTCTGCCTTTAAATCCCTCTTGCCAACTGACACATTCCTCTGTGAGATCTGTGCCTACCATGGCATCTTAGTGGACTAACAGGGCGCAGCTGCATGGCTGCTTTGCACAAGCCATCTTCCTAATTAATAGAGGCTCCCCTTAGGGATTGGAATCTCAGTTCTGTGCTCACCCTGAAGGAGCTGTCTAAAATGGATCAGATGACATGTGTCTTAAAAATGCCCACTGATTTTTAAAGGTGATAAGCTTACACTTAACACACACCCTGTGGAAATCTACAATGTAAGTGTCCTGGGTTAGTGTTAAGCAAGATCAGTGTTTGAATACTTCAGTCTTCTAAAAAGCTGTAATTAGGGCATTTCCATCTTTACTGCTTTTTCTTAAAGTTCAAGCTCTGTGAGGAAGGAGCCATCTAACTTCTTGTTTGCACAGTGCTTAATAAACAGTGGATACTGTCATGATGTTAGCTAGTTAGAGAAATCACAATTTTTAGACCTTAAAGTCAAGGCTGAGAAAAACATGTTATGGGGCAACACAAAGCATGCAAAACTCAGTTCAAAATTCAGAATTCCTACTGCAGATCCTGCCCTGTTTCATGAATAATATTGAGATACCTAAAGATTTTTAGATTTTTTTTTAAACAGCTTCCTCAATCAGGTTACAAATAGAAAGCATAAAGCACTGTATGGTGCGTTTCCTTTACATAGTGACACCATTGTGGGAGTAGTGAAAAAACCAGTAGAAGGAAGCAAAATGTGGTTGGTGTAGTTAAAAAATATATATAGAGGATATATAAAAGATCACACAGGGCATAGAATCAAATATTTGCTGGGAAGGATGCCAAAAAGACTTATGTTTTTGGTTCAGAAGTGCTTTTAGTTACATGTCTTCATCTTTTCTTTTTAATTAAAGTACTGGGGTTTTTTCTCCTACAGCCTTTCCTTCAAAGGCTTCTCATGCAGATGTTTATTAGTAAACAGCTGCTTGCAATGAAAGACCATTACTTTAAAGCCATTGTGGTTTCTAATGTTGATTGGGGGCTTGTTGTGCTTCTGTTTGTCCTAATGTAAACCAGATAAGAATATGCAAGTATTCTAAAACAGGGCAGATAACTCACAGAAAAGCTACATAAAAACCAAACAACAAGCATGATTACTCATAGAACTTCTGACCCTTAGAAATCCTTGAAGTAAAATAAATCATTGAAGTGTACCTAAAGTACATCCTAATGTGAAAGCTTTTATTATATAAAAACTATCTATACATTATCTACCTATATATTATGTTTGTGTGTGTAAAAATAATGGTTATTACAAACATGTTTAATGAGGTCTCCTGTGAGGTAGGTGCTTGAGAACACTGTGAAGTAAGATGCTTGATATTTAGGTACAACATTTTGAATTTCTAGTGTTGTCAGTTGATGTCTTGTGTTTGAAAGAAGGGATTTATTGGATATTTGAATCTCTAAGATTGAATTCCTTTAAAAATCTATATTAAAAAATGCTGTTCAAATCTATAAGATACTAATTCATTAAGTTGCAATTACAAAGTAACCACTCTCTAGTCAAAAATTTGAGGCTAGGTGCTTGGGGTTGAGTACCTGATATGTTGGTCTTTAAAAGGGGATGTTTTTGTCCAGTGGAGAGTTGAAAGAGGCTTGACATCCGGTAGTTTAACATTTTCTACACTCTTGAAGCTTGCTGAACAGTAAAAAGATGCTAAGTTACAACAGTGCTTTTGTTGGTAACCTGAGAGTATTCTCACAGCTTTCAATAATCTGAAAAATATCTCTAGGATGTGGGAAATAAAGCTTAACACAAATATGTCACTATAGCTTCACTTGATTTGCTTTACTGAGGCACAGGGGGACAGTGGCTATAATAATCCAAAAGAGTGAGCTTCTGTGAACACCAGAATTAAACTATTAGTCTGTAGATTATTTATCTTGAAAACGTTTTGGCCTTTTGAAGTGAAAAAGAATTTGTATTTTTTTCCTTATGCTCACTACTTCAAGTTGAGTAGTCATCTAGGTGTCTCCAAGAACAAAATGGTGTGACAGGACAGGGGGACAAGGTTTGTAGGAGAGCAATGATCTAAGTTAGGAAGCAGATTGAGGGACAAGTCAGTGCAGGAAGAAGTTAGATGACGGGATGAGGCGTGATGGAGGGAAGGAAGAACAGGAAATTACAGAACTGCAAATTCCTAGGGACTGAGAGAGAGTTCTGGAGCAGCATCAGTGTTTGCATCACTGTTCTCAACCAATTTCCAGGATACTTACTTGAAGCTGGTGGTGTAAATGGGCTGCTGAAGTTGCTGGACTCTTGGTCTAGTCCTGCTTGTTCCTGAAATAATCTCTAGGCCACAGTAACCCCTGGCTGACAAGGATGAAGTACCATGTAACACCAGGACAAGAAACAAGTTTGGGGAAAAAAAGTGACAACTTTGCCATTTGAGTCCCCTGCCATAAGCACTGAGCCCAGAAAGTCTCCAGCTCTCCAAACCTCTTCAGGCCGCCTTTCCCCAGCTGCTCCCCAATATTGTGCTTCAAACAGCTCTCCTTATTCCTAGAAAATTGTTTTCTTGTAATTTCTCCTTTACCATGCTATTGTTTGAATTGTTTCTTGAGGGTGCTTTGACCTTCTCCTTCCCTGACTTGGATATACAGTTGTCTTGGTTTGGAAAGACAGGTGTTTGCTAAGGAAGGCTAAATTGTCCTGCTAAATTGAGCTTGAACTTGTGAAACTTTAATGTCAGAAGGCTAGAGCAGACCTGAACAGCACAAGGAACCTAAGTTACAGTTCACTATACTATTAAATTTAAGCTTTATTGAACATAGTACAAATTGCCTTTAAAGAAATACTATTGACTTAGAATTTGCACTTTGTCTTGGAAAAGTTGTGCATGTGATAAATGAAGTCATTAGACAGAACACGGAGGGAAATTTTTCCTTTGTATTTCATCTTATTTATCCTCTTGCTCACATGTTGTACCCTTGGTCCATACTTCAGCCTGTTGGTTGGTTGATTTGGATTGTTTGGGGTTTTTTTCAGAAGAGAACATAACTGTAAATCCACCGCAGTAATATGTAACCCAGTCATTGTAAACCACTTTTCCTTAGTTGACATGTCTTGAAAGAGAAGGTGTCTTGATAATGATTTATGAAGGGGGCTGTATTTGTTATAAATTCAATTTAGAATAAATTAACACTACTGAAAAGGATATTTTTAATGCTAATGGAATTTGATGGTCTGACTTCTATTTCTCCCCAAAGAATGCATACATGTGCAATTGAAAACATTTTGTAATATATTTAACTAAGTATTCTTGACTGTTCAGTAAGATTGCTATCCAAGGTACATTTGGATGCTTATTTATGGGGGTAAAGATCTTTATTCTAGGACATGCTATTAGTGTCCCTCTGCTGGTTTTCAGCACTTTGTCAATGTGTGTTGTTTTGATTGCATAACATCATCAGAACCCAAATGAACTGGGTAAAGAGTTTAGTTGTGACCTGTGATCTCTTCTAAGTCTTACAGACTTACTCAAAACTGAAACTTCCTTTGACAGTGGTTGATAAGGGTAGTATGAGGACTTTAAATCCTTAGAATTTATTTCATCTGAAGAGCAGAAAGAATAAATTTTTCATAGCCTGCTTACTCATGAATGACTTTGACTGAGATGTATTTGTAACCCTGGAGAATGAGGCAGAGGAGTATGTCTGAACTGCTTTTGAGGTTTTGTGGCCAAGTACCTTTCTGCTTCCCTTTCCTGGAGGTTTTGTGGCCAGTGTGAAGTAACTAGGGGTATTGGCTTATAGTGATTAAGAACATTTTGTCAAACCTTTAAAAAGATGAAAATATGTAGAATTGATAATAGTCTGGTATATAGCTTAATAGCTTAGTTTAGTTACTTTTTTTTTTTTATTGTAATGTAATTACATCCAGAAGTGGACAGTTTTCACTTGTGTCTAAGATAGATGCAAAGTTGATTCTTGGTGTGAGCCTCACATAGTTTCTTCTAATTCCAACTTGAAAACAGACTTGTTGCATTTTTTTGCCACCATAAGGCTCTTTAATTAATACTTTCTAACTCCAGAGCTTCTTTTTTCCTGAGATTGTCTCAAAAGGAACATCAACCAGAGAAGACTTTAGCAGGATTTATAGATGAGTGCAGTAAGATGTGAGGGAGAAAGAAAAAAACTCATAGGTTTACAAAAATAATAAAAAAAAATGTGTTGCAATTCCAGGTCTTGGAACTCTTGTTGAAGCTCTTGTGAATGTCGCCATTTGAGTGCACTGTTCATGCCTGTGTACATCATCTTTATTTCCATCACTAAAGCTCCAATCTCACTCGTGGAACAAGCAGCAGCCTTCTAGCTAGCTTTTATTAGATTAACAGAAGGAGGACTCACTCATGTCCCCAGTGAGGCAGAGGTGTTCCCCATTTCTAGAAGAACAGAATGAAGGAAGCACATTCCTCTACTTTTTGATAGACCTTCTGGGGCCTTGTGGACCTGAAGCTGCCTCCTGGGACAGCAGTGGCTGCAGCCTTAACCTGTGTGTCCTGGTTGGCTGGCCATCACATCAACACACCTCTCCTACCACATAAACTATAAAGCTTTGGCACAGAAGGAAGGGCTAAGCGAGATAAAGTTTTATGCCTCTGAGCATTTGCAAGGTGAAATTGTACCATGCCCTGTAGTTTTGCTAGCTTTTTGGTTTGCAGGGAGTAAATATGGAGTGAGATGATTTGGAGTCAGATGATTTGATCAAAAAGAAAGGGTTGGACATACTTGTGCGTATTGCTGTGATCCAGGGTGAAGTGAGTTAAAACTCTGTTACCTGCTACTGTTGGAAACAGAAAAGCAATAACTGCAGGGTGGAAATAAAAGGCAGGTCAGAAACTGAGTTACACATCTGTATTGTCTCGCTGGGTGCCTTTGGTGCAATGCTGAGCTGTTGTTATGAAACTATGCCCTGCATTTCCTCATGTCATATTTGATTTGCAAACCTATGTGCTAGAATGGCAGGTCAGTGCCTCTTGCTCTGGCTGGGAGCACCCTCATTCCCTCTCCTCTGCAGCTGCTGAGAACCTTCCCAGAGAATGCCTTTGTCTGAGAAAGGATGCAGACACAGAAGTGACGATATGTGGAGCAGAAGCACAAATGGGAATGATTTAATACAGAGGGCAGGCAAGCTCTGTCACTCAGCCCTGTGACAGGGAACCCTTTCTTCAAGAAATTTAGTTTGGTGGTAGTGCCTGTACATGATGCTTCTGAACTTGCTGGTCCTGTTCTTCTATTTGTCTACATATCTCAATCTGGCATAGATATTCTTTGATATTGCTCTTTTAAAGAGAAAATTTGGTATCTCTTCATTTTCTAAGTGTTTATAAAGGATAGTATTGCTGAGTGAGAATCAAGGATCTTGTCACTGTCATAAAGATGCTCCAGTGCTAATGCAGAGGAAAGGTGCTTTCACTTGCCACAAAGGTGTCTGGAAGGATTTGGAACTTGATCTCTCACACACACACAGATAGAGTGTTCCAGATACGCTCTCCTGCCCCTGGTGTTTAGATTTTAAGGTCTGCTCTTCTTCTGGAACCATGTCCCTGAGACAGTGACAGGAAATTTGGGAGGATGCTAGGCAGAGAAAACAAGGTCACTTCCTCCTCTTTCAGAGTTCTTGTTCACTAAAAAATCACCGGATTGTGTCAAATTTGTTTTACTCATTAGAGACTCATTAGACTCATTGGAAAGGAAGAGGAATACCAGAACACTGTCAGTGTTAGACAGAGAGAAGTAGAAGGTTCTTATTCTTAGTGTTCTTAAGAAATTGAAGTGTAATATAAATTTTAACACCTTAGCTTAAATCTGACATACAAATCTCTATTAAGAGAATAAAAACAGGTCATCACTTACCAATGATCTTGAAAGCAGGTAGAATTAAAGAGAGGATCCTGCCCTCAAGCCAGCCAAATCCTCAAATATATTGCCATATGATGGCCACTAACAAGCTTGCCCACTGTGACTTAGATTACTCCACACCCGTTAAAAATATATCTCACCTATGTCCCCTGGGGCCATTTCATTCAGATCTCTCCAGGGTGTACTCTTTAACCAAATTTTAGAAGCTGAGTCCCAAGAAGCTGAATCCCAAGTGGCCCGCAATCCACTCTTAAAAACTGCAGTCAAAGACCAGGCAGTTTGTAGAGTTCCTGGGGGAGCAGAGCGGCCGTGAAGACAGGACCTGGTGCTGCTCCATAACCCAGGGCAGCACTGCGGTGTCACAGAGGCGGCTCCATGGGACCACCACCTCAAGGTCCCATGCACAGAGAGTCCTTTCCATCTCCTTATGCTGTAGCTGTCTCATTATCACTGTCCCTCGCAGGGACCACACCATGTGGGAGAGGAACCCAGAGTAAACCTGGGTTTTCTGACCGGGGCCGGTGCCGTGCCAAGGAGGAGGCCATCTGGTCAGCCTTGTCATGGCCCTTTCAAATCTTACAAAAAAGCTTGTAATTACATTTAATTACATAAAATAACACATGAAAGGCCAAATCTATGATCATGCATTTAAATACAGCAACTACTCTGCTTTTCTGTTTTAGTGAGGATTGTGTTAATCAAAAATACCTTACTCATCTGCAAAAATGCTTAGTCCCAGCAAATCTTGACTTTAATGACAGGAAATAATCATAAGCTACTTTATATGCAATTAAAGACACTTTCTTTTGGAGATATTTTTGTAATTTATATTTTTTCCTAAAACAAATTATCTAAAATATTATACTTTTTAGTGCCTTCAGTGCAACATTGTCTTGCATATAAATTGATTTTTTTAAATTAAACTTTTTTATGTGTGATTGAAACTTGAGACTATTTCACCTTTAACTAGGTAATTGATTAATTGGGCAGGTAACACCTGCTGGTTGGCAGTAGCAGCTAACAGTTTTGTACTACAGTTTGCTTGTTTAGGTAATGGTATTAATTTAGAATGGAAATTGACACAATTACAATGGTATTTTTGAAAATGTCTGTTTTTATGGTGGGTTTTTATGTTAATAACTAATCAGCCTGTAATCAAATGCTGAAACTGAAACAGAAAATAATTTTCACACTGAAATTTAATGTAATGCTGGTCCAGAGCTCAGTAATTTCATGGGAAGCCCAACGTTGGATTTGGACTATGGTCATAATTTTATCCATCTGTTGAAACAGAATGACAGTGTTCAAATTCAGACCGAAGAGTGGCCCAGATCTTTCACAAACAGCTGTAAACAATCAGTGGAGAATATCATGGCAGTGGTAGACTTGAAGGCTTGGGAAAATGTGTCCTGAAAGATGTGTGTCCCTGTAGTAATTGCAACCCCTGACATGGGAAGAAGAGAAAGGTATTAGATATTTTGTCTTCTTGTGCTCAAAGCGACAGTTCAGGGAAGATCCTTAACCTGTAATGAATATCTATGAGTCAGGAACAGAAATGTGACAATCCAGCAAGAGCAGTTTTGCCTGTGTGCTCCCATGGCCTTTCCAGGTGAGCTGTCCTGGTGCCATCCTCCTTAGTAAATACATGACTGGTTGATTGAGAGGATATGGCTGGGTGACAGGAGAACCATCAGCATTCTAGAGCTGCCCTGTCAGCCTTCTGCCTCAAAACCCAGCCTGCCTGTGAGGTGACTTTCCCAGGACTGTGTTGCCCTCCCAGCTGGTGACACTGCCCAAGTGCTGGTGTTGACACACAGATTGGCCACCTCCAGGAGTATTGCACTTTTTTTCATCAGTCCTGATTGAAATGTGATCTGGGGAATTTGCAGAATGAAGCTGTCAAAACTATGCAAAATTAATTACAGGTTGGATTTGGCATAAAAGCTTAGATACAGTGTTTTCCCTCAGCATTTGTACTTGCTGTTGGCAATGCTTCAGCCCATACGTCTGTGCAGATAATGCCGATAGGGGAAATCATTAATGAAACATAGTTTTACAGGTGGGTTTAGGTGAATTTTCCATCACCTTAATGTGCCTGTAGCATAACACTATATTCTTTTCTCAGCTGTGAGTTTTTTAACCTCTGCTGTGAAGCATGAGACACTGACTTTCTTTTGCCTTTATCACTTGCCTCTGTCACCCTTGCACACACGTCTGGGTAACACGCCAGGGTCCATGGGGTGTTGTGCAGTCCCCACTTGGGGTCCAGAGGTGAAGATCCCCACGGTGAGGAGTGGAGCTCCTACAGAGCTCTCCAGATTTTGCTTTCTTTGAAGCTATGAAAATGCATTGTTGAAGGAGAGAGGCCTGGGTTTACTGAACCATGTAAGTTCCAGCTGGAAGATGAAGGTATCCAGGGCCACTGGATTCCTCCTTCTCAACCTTAGGCTAGTAATTTATCCAATAAGTATAAGTAGGTAATTTCCATTCATTTTTTACAGCAGTGAGGATAATTTAGTGTAAAGTTACATGTTATGTCTGTACTGATCTAACTATCTTTTTTTTCTCTCTCTCTCTTTTCCCACACACTAGTTAAAGACTCACAGAAACAGGACAAAATTATTGTGGTGTTGGGAATGAGAAGACAAATTGTTTCACCTTATCCATTGGGAGGAAGATGGGGATATAAGGAAGGGATGGGGGCAGAAAAATTGAGGATTTGGCCCCCCTTCCAGCTATGCTGAGCTGCTAGATCAGCTGAGCCATAAATAATGTATCCTCAGCCTTAGATTAGTTCAGGATGTAATCCTTCATTTTTGCCTTTCCCAAGGAATCGCTGCTGAAGCTCTTTCACTAACAGCAAAAATATCTATTCAGACACGAGATAAGGATTTGTTTCACTTGTTCCTCCAGAGACACACAAGTAGATCCCACTCAAGTAAATGAATGTTCTGCAGACCTAATCAGAGACAGAGTAAAGTCCATGGTCCTGTGCCAAAATGCTGTATCATGAACTAAAATTCATGGAAACCTAATACAGAGTCACCATTTGTTTGCTATATTTAAATCAGGCTTTAAACATTAAATGAAAGTCAATACACCTAATAAAAGCTTGTAATCCAGACTGTATTAATAAATCTCATGCAGGTATCTTTGTACAGATGAGGGTGAAATTGTAAGTGCGTTGCCATTAATGTCATAGCATGTCTTGACTTCAATAGATCCAGGATTTTTTTGGTAATGTTTTTAAGAATCTTAATTTACTAGCAAAGTAAGTAATCTAGGATTTCCTGTTTCCCCGCAAGTCACTGATGTGATCAGCTCCTGGGACAATACTAACATGTGCTCAGCCAGATTTCTCTGTCAGCATCAGCCACCCCCTTTTTTTCATCTGCCCCCAAAGCCACTTCTCTGTTTTCACTGCCCTGCCTGCAGTCCCCCGGCTCGGCAGGTGCACTGGTGTGTTTGGCTTTTAGACTCAATTCCTAGGAGGAGAAAGCTCACATGACTGAGTATGTATCATTTTGTCTGCAAAATTATCTTGGATGATCTTATTTAAGTTTGAAAGGACAATAGCTATGCTAAAGGTCAGGCAGAGGAGGTAATCCCAATTTACACTGCCTCATGCTGCCTTGGGAAGGGAGCAGAGGCAGCACTGCCTGTGGCACAGACATTATGGCAGACCAGCTACAGCTGGCGCTGTCCCTCCTCAGCAGGATGGTGCAGGGAGTGCAGGTGGGTCTCACTGTTGTGGTGGGTTTGGGGACAAAGGACATGAATGAAAGGCAAAACAAGTTCCAGAGCTGTGTCCATTGCAGAACTCTTTCCCCCTGAACACAGTTTGGTTTCATGTGACTTGAGCCCCTTCCACTGAATGGTGGCAACACAATGGTCTTTGCCAAAGTGGCTGATTATGTTTATTTAAGAGGCATCTAGTGGTAGAAAATCAGTAACAAAAATCGATTTGCAGTTTTTTTCTGTGCTTTATGAAAGGCATGTGAGTTTTACTTGAACTAGTTGGAAGCAAGAGGAGAGAAAATAGTTCATAAGTTAAATATTTGTTAGTGTACAAAAATCAGTTAGTGATAAAAAACTGATGTCCTGAAGAAAATTAATTTATATTATTACATTTTACATTGCCATACCTGAATGGGAATTAATTTTATATCATTGGAGATATAAAACAATACAGAAACTTGCATAAACACTTTCGTGCTCAGTTATGGTCATTAAATTGATGTGGAATATCTAGTGTGTTGATTTAGTTGTAGCTTAAAGCTGGGACTTACGGGAAAAGGTAAGGTGTTTGTTCTATCTGTACCTTTTATTCCATGTGCACCCATATTTTCAGTGCCTTCAAAAGTATTTGTGGATGTGCAAGAGGCAAAAGAATGGCTGGCTACTCCCTTTTATTGTTTGAAGGGTTTAGCAACTCCTTTATACAGACTTTTTCATTCATTCTACATTTTTTTCATGGTCTTACCAAAAGATTTCATTTTGCAGGCTCCTGTACATGAGTTTATCTTTAAAGGCACCAGTATTTTAGTACTACAAATGTTACACAGGTTTCTTGAAGTTGAGCATGTGTGTGTTTCTGCAAAGTTATGGAGAGACAGGGAGACATTGAACTGACATCTGAATAAAAAATACCTTTATTTTCAGTAGATGTGAGAAATTAAATGTTCCTTAGAAGGTTGCAGACAGGTTTCATGCACTGGGGACTGATCTATGAGCACTTCCTGTCTGCTAGATTGGAGCATAAATATGTTTATTCTTACATGTCAGTACAAGGGCAGTGCAGTGGCAATCAGACACCTGGCTGACCAGCAGGTTAAAGGAATGAGGAGAAAATTCATAGTTGTTCTGTTTTCTTGTAAACTATGCTTACGGTTCTAGTGTGTCTGAAATTAGGGTAGAAAAGAAGGATGTACTGGGAGTATTCAGAAATTCAGAGATTACAGTGATACATTACTGATGAAAAGAAGAATTCAATTATAAAGTTTTCTCCCTTATTATTTGTTTTATTTTCTGTAAGGAAGTTTTTTATTTCTGTTTGGTGGGTAGGATTCATCCGTAGCTCAGTTTGCTTATACCACCCCACCCTCAAATCTGTGTTTGTCAGGAGAAGGGTCCTATGTACAGTTGTTCCCAAGAGAAGGGAACAGGATTGAGAAGGGTTTGTTGCCTGCAAGCAGCAGCTGAGAGAGTCATTTAGTGCTTATATGGTGAGTCCTCCAGAGAATAGCTCCTGCCTCTAAGGTCTTCCTTTGTGTTCATTATTTAATACCTATTTTATTTTGGGAACAAAAAAAAAAAAAAACCAAAAAAAAA
>WBMY01009132.1:73742-324836 GCA_013397315.1 Donacobius atricapilla
CAAACCAACCTAAAGAGAAATGGGCACTGTTCACATCAACTGTTTCTGCCCTGCAGATATGAGGGGAATAGCTTCCTTTCCGCAGGAAGAGTTGCCAGGAGCCTTTTAGCCAATTACCACAGGAGTTTGTGGACCACAGAAATAGAGGGATTACTTTGCCTTCCTTAGTGAACATTAACCACTGCTGTGCTAAACAAATGAGTCTTTTATATTTTATCTACCTTGATATTTTAAGGAAATGAGAAGTCTTGAAATGACAAAACCCTGCTAATAATGAGGTATTACCACATGGTTATTATCAAGAGAATTTTCTTTTTATAACTAGTGTGTGTTAAAGAAGAGGCATGCTCCTTGTTTGCCTTGGAAATAAAATCATTCAAGTTTACTCTTGTCAGGTTTCTCAGAAGAATAAAAGATAGTTATTGTTTGTGAAAGAGAGATGCCTTGGTGGAGCCTGGCCCACAAGTTGTCTTCCTGGAAGCCAGACACAATCGTGGCTTGTGTCTTGTCTGAGGTTTATCTGATTCCACCTTTATCCATTGTCAGGTTCAGCCGCTGGTGCTGGCAGTCAGTTCTGCATTCGTTATCCCCAGTAAAATTACCTTATTTACAATTAATCAAACTGTGGGGGAAAAAAAAAAAAAAGAAGTTGGACTTGGGTGTTTTGTGACCAGTTTAGACAATACCATAAAGTAAGAATTCTTTCAGAAGTGAACCACAGCATTTCTGTAGAACCTGGTAAACCTAGAAGTGTAACATCCACTCCATCCCTGAGGTAAGGTTGTTTTAGACTGTGTTCCTGTTTATGTCCTGATGTCCTTCATGCTGTATTGGGAGTAGACTAACCATAAAGGGAAGCTCATGTAAATCCAGCTAACTGAAAATATACCATATACTTAAATTTTATATTATAACAATAAATTAGTAAATCACTATTCACTGTGACTTCTGCATTAATCTTGTTTTCATGTAAAAGCCTGTAATCACATTTTCTGCATCAGTCAGTCAGTTTTCACTGGAAACAGCCAGATGCACAAGGACCTTTGCTGTACTTGGAGTCACTAGCACAAGCACAAAACTACGTTTGAAGACTCTTGCTACTTCTTTCTTGAGCTTCAACCATGAAACTTCATTTCAGTCCAGCGCAACTGTGGAGCAAACCAGGAGCCTGGGTTACACTGTTGTGTACACTTAAAGTGTAGTGTTACATTACTACTTTGTGGTGTCAGCATATTGCCGAAATAATCAGTGTATAAATTAACACATGAGCTCTCCACAATTGCATGTGATGAGTTTTAGTTTAAACATAGTTAATAACGTGGATAAGGTGGCAAAACCTGTTTAAATATCTGTGTACATTTGTCTCTATCTACTTTTAATGTAGGTGCTCTCAGCTGGTTCTGGATGCCATGTATAATGCTTTTGTGTAGTGCAGAACTTCTGTAAGCATGTCAGTGTGCCCAGCAGCCTTTACAACAAGCAAGAAGAACCCAACTGATCGTAAGAAATGATCTCTGATAAGGGATTGTTTGAAAAGCTTTTTCAGAGAAAAAAAGACAATTTCATAAGAAGCTTGTGCCACTTTAAAGCCTGGAAAAGTAACACATTTGGATTCTAAAGCTAATTGGAAAAATGATTTTAGTATTTGTATGAGTGTCAAGAGCAAAGGCACTTAAAAATTGACAAAAAAGGAGTGCAAGTAACTTTATAAAGCTGCAAAAGCTTTATAAAAGTAGACCAGATACTGCATACCTGAATATTCTACTATAATGGATCTGAAAGAACTACAGAAGTAGGAACTCTGAAATTCTTCCACACATGTGAAGTAAAGCCGGGCATTATTATGTGGACAGGGCTGTTTTTCTTGGCCATAATTTAGGAAGACTTTTGTGTGTTATCACCAACAAATTAGAACTTGAATAACAAATCTTGGATATAATTATCATGATCTGTTCCTGTTAGGGAGGGACAGAAGGGAAAAAAAAAAAAAGCTTATAGTAATATGGTTTAAATGTATTCGATGGAAAAATACAGATAACTCATTTGCTTAGAATAGCTAATAATTTAGGTGGACTTTTTTTGTTGAGTGGTTCATAATTATGGAGTCTGCTTTAAGAGTTCCTGACTCAGTCACACTGCAGAAGTGAGCTCTGTGTATGGTACTGCTTAAGATCTAGTGTCTGCTTTGAGTTCCATACTAGAATGGAGTAATTGAATATGTCAGACTATCCCATAAAACAAAAGTGAATAAAGTAAAATTGATTGCAGTGTGTTTTCCATATTGCACATCTGCCTCAAGAAATTACTCTTAATAGGCCTTTGCAAGATTTTGTAACTGTGTGATATATGCTTTTATGTATATATGTATATAAGCTTATGTCCATTCATAAATTATTTTTACATCTGTCAATAGGTGTCAGAACTTGCCCTCATCTTGCCCTGTGAGTGTGAGTGTTCTGTGAAGGTTTGTATGTGAGGATGCCAAGTAGTTGAGGATGTCAAGTCAACACCCTGTTGAAACTGCAGGCAGTCATACTAGGTGGTGTCTTCTGCCTTGTCTGCATAAACACTGAGAAAAAGCTAGATTTCTACTTTGGGGTGATAAAAGAAATTAAAATTTGTGTGCAAGAGGTATGTGAGAGGTGCATGTATTCTTGGATTCAATATATGCAATCTCAGACATAACAGTCATTATTTCTGTTTCCTTTTTTTTTTAATGAAGGAAAAAAAAGCATAATTTAAGTGAAAATTATTACATGAACTAGAGGTTTAATTTCTCTTATAACCCATTATAACCTCTGCCCAAACAGACTCAAATGCCTCAGTTTTCCAATAGCTTGCAATTTCTTACTGGTATCCCCCGCTTGTGTCCCTTTTTTTCCTAGTTGCACCTAAACAGAAAATCTGCATTCTGATTTGGTAGGATTTTCAATAACTAAAAAAAAAATATGAATACATTTGTTTGGGGGAGTGAGGTAGCTTGTTGAAACTTCTTGTAAGTGACTGACAATATAACACAATCATTAGAAAGACATCCGGTGAATTTGTCTTTAGATGAGCTTCTTAATGCATGAAGATTTTGTGGGGCCAGTGATGTGGGGTCGTTCTATGATTACCTTATTTTAGTGGGTTTTGGACCACTGTGTTTCAGGTTCAGAAGCATTTCCTTTGTTCTCCTGTGAATGATAGTGCTTCATTATGACATTTGCACTGACAGCTATGGGAGAGGTGCAGAAAGGCCCTAGGGTACATCATCGTTTTCAAACTCCCACATGCTTCTCCCCATTTTTATTAGGATCTCCTCAAAGTCAGTTACACACCCTCTTTAAAGTGTTGTTTTAACTCAGATCTGTCAGGTTGCCTGTGCAGCACTCACGAGTGACTGGGCAGCTGGTATGCTAATTGCTACCTTACTGAACCAACCATAATGGCATGTCTTTTTCTTTCTGCAACCTTTTTGTGCACTAACATTTTTTCTTTGACCATACATTTTAATTATTGTTGCTTTGGAGTGGATTTTGCTGCCTGCTTCAAGGTTTTCCATGCCTGTATACAGCACTGTGCACAATGAGACCTAATCCCCAGCTGGGGACCATCTCTAACAATGCAGTACAAATACATTATATTATATTTCAACATTTTTTGTTTTATTTCAGCCACATTCAGAATGGGGTTTGTTGTTATTTCTCAATTCCTGTTTGACATACTAATTTTACAGTGATTTTCTGGCTATTTAAAGCATATTTGAGGGAAACACTTTGAGTGTTTTGCAAATCATCCACTGCACAACATAAGAAACAATGTCTGTACACACAGTACATGCTAATTTACTTGAAAGGTGAGATGTGTGACATGCTACAAATCTTTAGCTTTGCACATCAAGGGATTGAAGAGCTGGAGTCTGCTTGTTTGCTTTCTCATGGTGAAGTGGTAGCTGTCATTACTGTGTGTTATGTTCTTAAAAAAGCAGGGAGGAGAATATTTTTCCTACTGTGTATGCCTCACAAAGCAGGAAAAGTAAGACATCATTTAAAGTGGCTATTGTGCAGGAGATTTCTGGAATGCTTGGCATTGCGTGTTACACTTTGGCATTTTGTCATTAAAAACTGGAACAGAGCACAGCCTCTCAAATATGCAGTCAGACCTCTTGAGCTCCTGTAAAAATAAGCTGGCAAACAAACCCCTCTAACAAAATGCTGATGCAGGGAAAGATATATGGTCATCATTTTGTTATGCTACTTTTCTCAGCATGTCTCATCTATTTCCAAAAGTAAAAGAGGGAGATGATTAGCAGAAAAGCAAAAGTCATGGTGAGGTGAAGTCCTGGCCTTGCTGAGACAGGGAACAGCTCTGTCACTGGGCCAACCTGCAAGCCATGAAATGTCCCCATGCCCTGGCCAGGTCACTGGCTTCAATGGCCATTAACCTGCCTTTTAGTCAACGCACTTGTTTCTTGCCTCCTACTGCCCTGACGATGTTCATTGTTTAGCAGTGTAAATGGGGCTAATGATTGTTTGGGCTTTAATGACACTGTAGGCATTTAAAATGTCCCCCTGGAGCCTCCCAGGGGTTGAGCGCACTGGGGAGGCTTCTGGAATTGGGAGCATTTGGGTTTGGGGCTGCTGTTGGTAACATAGGCAGTGAAGGTGGTGACTGTGCTGTGCTCCTGTGTTCTAGGCTTCTTCTGCTTATTGGTACTGTTATTTTCCTATCAGTTTTTCTCAGGATGGGAATTTCTAATTAATTTATAAATGTTTAACTCATATATATTTTCATTCATTTTTTCATTTACATTTTTTCATGTATATGTACTTGCACCATTCTCTTAATTATCCTGTGCTCTTTCCTTCAAAAGGAAATATGCGTGTTCAATATGTACTGTGTGGGGTGCTTGTTTAGAATAGTTGAAGGAAGAAACAGGAGTAATGACAGCCTAGAAAAGTATAGTGTAGAATATTTATTATTTAATTAATAAATTACAGTTTTAGTTAAAAATATTTTCAGACTCTTCAAAGTCTATGTATCATGACAGTAAAACTTTCCTGAATACAAATAAAAGGTGAGGATAAATAAACTTCTTTTAAAACAAACATTATGGTAGTGTTGCAAATGGTAACTAATGATGTTACAGAAATTGCAGTATCTTTCCTGTCATACCACGCTGGCACATGGGAGGCTTAAATATAAAAAAATACTGATATGACAGTCAAAATAATTTGGTAGAGAGGGAGTCCTTGAAGAGACCATGCATGTCAGAGCAGAGCTACTTTCCTAATACTCTTGATTGTGATAGTGATCAAGTAGGTTCAGAAGAAAGCAGATTTTTATGAACCTATGTATGCTGTTTTCTGTTTCTGAATAAAATATTTTTGTACTGCCCTTCCAGTTCTCTGATCAGCTCTACTGGGCGCCTGTTGCTGCCTTGGGAGGAGCCCATGGGTGCCTGGCAGACTAAGGGTGTTGAATGAAGGCAGGACATGAAAAACAGTCTTCTTTCCTCATTCAGAGAGTAAAACTTGTTAAATGTCACAGATCTAAATAAGGAGGAAACAGTACTTCTGTTCATCTGTAATGTCAATCAATCAGTCTTGTCTTTTTCTTTGTGCTGTTTAATTACTGGGGAAATATTTAACTATATGCGGCTTACATGTTTCTGGAACAACTCTCTGATCATATATTGTTTTACCTCTTCAGTTTTGGAAAATACTATTATTTGGCCTCTAACCAGTAATGAGTTTTAATAGAGTGGAGATGAACAGCATTGGTTATTTGCAGCTTCTTTTTTGCTTAATTCAGTAGCTCTTGTGTCCCATGGGACTAAACAGCACAGTTTGTACGTGGTATCTGCTGCTCATATAAGCAACTCCAGGAACTTCTTTTACACTTGTATGTTTTATAAGGACCTTGAGCCTGGCTATCTATAGCTCACCAGAGAACAGCGTGTCCTGTGTGCTGCACTCTGCTCATCACGGCTTGGAATTGTTCTGGTGTGCATAAGCCACTCATCTGGGGGAGATGAAACACAGACATTTCTAAAGTTTTGACTCCCTTTATCCTCTCTGTAGGAGCTCAGCAAGCAGGATGTACAGTGATTTGGAAATTTCTGTGTTGAGTTCCTAGAGCAGCTGAGTCAGCTCCAAGGTTTCTCATGGCTGTGTTTCAGTTGTCTGTTTCATAGATGGTGATAGGACTGTGGACTGGCCAGTGATGATAAAAACAAATACATATTTGTGGCAATTAGACATTGATGTATCTGGAGCTAAGCTGTACTGTTGTTGGCAGGATTACAAGAGCTGGGTTGTTTGGAGATTTAATGTTCTCATTGTGGCTATGGTAGGGCAAAACTGAAAGCTCATAAAACTGAAGGCAGTTCATATCAACAAGCCGATTAAAGACAGTGCGTATCATGGATACAAATGTTTGTGAGCTATACTGCTTACACAGTAATCATTATTTTTGACCTTTCAGCATGAACTCTGTTGATTCCTCATCGCTTTTTCATTCAGGATAGTCTTTTAGAGAAAATGCTATGAGACATGACTTCATTCAGTCCCTGACTTTAGTTGGATTTCTGCAGTCCTGATTAAAACCAACTAAGTTTTACTGGAGTGATGTAGGGGACAGAACAAGACAACTTTTCCTTTCTGTGGTTTTCACTGTGTAGATCATATGAAAAGATGAAAATGAATCAAAAAAACAATACTTTTTCCCATAGGTTTCATTACTAAATTGAAACTTGAGTGGATGATTATTGTGTCCAGTTGAGTGGCAATTGCTGTAATTTTGTATTTGCAGGTGGCACTGTCTTCTCTGCCAGGTGATAGGAGAAGGTCTAAGGAATTTATCTGTTAATGACACATCCGCTGGAGCAGCAGCAAGGTAGCTCAGTTTGCAACCACAACACTGTTAAAACACAGATAACTTGAAATAACTACATTGAAAACAAACTTCTGTCTCATCAATGCCTGACTGATTTCGAATAAAACCAAGCTTTAGCTCTTCTTTGATCTATTTGCATTGAAGCTTGTTTGCATGATGCAGATGCAAAGGAAATACCTGCTTTGCTTCACTTTGACATTTCCATTAAGATTACTCTCAGTCTAATCTTGTGTCACAAAACCAGATCCAAACTTATTCAAGGCCTTATCTTGTGGCAGTAAGCTGCTGAGCCCAACTGGTGAGGAAGATTCTTAGTTGCTGTGAATTGAAGAGAAAATTCATAGCATAGCATCACTCAGAGCATTTGTTAAATGCTTATTTGATGTATCAGTAGTTCTCACTGGAACTAAATTCAGGTAGAAAGCTGGTGCTCTGATACCAGCTGAGAAGGTTGCTATGGGCCTAACAGTAAATCATAATCACAGCAAAACCCAAATACTGGGCAACTGACAGCTGACCCAGCATCCTTCTTTATGATGTTTTTTCTCTAGGAATATGTAACTCTTAGGTTGTTAGATACCTTTAAACAACATTAAACAATGTTCTTGAAAAGCACAAATAATGTATGGACTTTCATCCGTTTCTTACTAAACACCTTAGTTAAATTGTTGGAAGCTCCTATATCCTGTACCTTTTCCATTATGATTTTCTTTTTTTTAATACCATGGTAAATAGAACTAAAATAAGGAACAAAAAAAATAATGAGCAAACATCAGCTCTTAAAGCTCACTTTATCAATATGAAAGTTAACCTTGTGCTTCTGGTTTTTGTCCTGCTGGAGTCCCAAATCTTTCCACTAACTAAAACTAGGATTTCACCTCCAGAAATGTACCTTAATATTAGAAAATGCACATCTCGACACTTTAGGACCAAACTGATTGCTAAAATGACTTTTTTTTTTCCTGTCTCACATACTTTTTCTTCTGAATTGAAGTGTACTCTTTTATCAGAAATTTCTCATAGGTACCCATATTATCACTTTTTCATATTCTTTGAACAAAGCCTGAAGGGAGAATTTCTCTGGCACCATCCATAATTCAGAATTTTATAGCTCTTTTCTGAATGCACTGAAATTTTTCAACATTACTTTTGAAATACACCCACCCTAAACTAAGCTTGCATTATTTTATGGTTCTGTCAGAGTCACATAGAGGAGTAATGCTGCTTCCCTACTGTTACTTTGAATTCCCTTCATATATTGTATTCACCGGTTGCAGCATAGTGTTGGGAGTTCATGGTCTGTTGTTGCTTTGTGTTTTTTAAAGCATTTTTAAACCATTACCTTAAAGATTGTGATTTGTTTGTGGCAGAACCAGCAAAGGTCTCACAAATTTCCTTAATTACCCAAGGTGGAAAAAATTCAGCTTACTCCTAAGCAAAACTCTTTAACTGATGGCAAGGCACATCAATAATCATATATTAATAATATAATTAATTATATCCTTAAGGTTTATGAAAGTTGTCACATCCAATAAAGAATTGCAGTTTTACAATAGCCCTGTAGATTGGGAAGTAAGTTTTATTTTGAAGTGTGGAAACTGAGGCACAAATTTGTCACTGGCCAGTGCTGCTATACTGAACCTGCTTTTACTGGGTCCACAAGCTTCATTCATTCATCTTTCTTGGGCTGCTTAGGAGAACAAATGTTTTATACTTAATGTCATCCCATCATGATGTTACTCTGAAAGTGCTTCCTCACGTGTGGACATCATAACTGGTTTTAGGACAGTCCTGTGCAGGTTAATAATCTCTTACTGGGACATGAAATGCACCATGGCAGCATAAATTCAGTTGCTCAGCAAATCTGCATTCCTTGGCACAGGGAGCAGGATAATACTTCTAGTGTCCAGATCTATTGTTTTCATAGTGCTGCATTTCCTCAGTAATGGCTTATGAGGAAAATATTTAAGTGCTTATCATTACATATTCTTCTTTCATCTCATTATTTATAGAGCAGCTATTAGGATTGTGAAACTATTTTTTTTCCTTTTTTAAAAAATAAGATCAAGCAGCAGAAGTTGAAGACTTTAAAGTGTGCACTTAGGAGTTTGTTCATAGCGACTGTTTTGTCTCCTGTGGTTCGCTCCTGGCCCTCCTTCAACTTAGCAGACCTCGATCAGGAGAGCCTGCTGTGCTCCAGCGCCTGAGCTCCTGAAACACCTCTGCATCCTCACTGGAACAAATTTGAGAGTTGTCAGACCCTGGTAGATAGATGATCTTCCACTCTTAGAAATCCTGTCAAATCTACTAAAGTATCTTTTATGGTGGAGAACAGACACGAAGTGCTTCAAAGGACTTGCTCAATCTTGCATCTTTTTTTCTCTGCTGTTAGAGACTTAGGGTTCAGGTCAAGTTCAGCATGGGACCTTTTGCATCATGGAAACTTTTGTACTGGAAGGAAAAGCTCACCTAGTAGTTAAACTAAAATAACTATTTTAGGAACTTCGAGTGCTTTTGTTGGGCCAGATACTGTGCATCTCCTGGTGAGCAGGTTGTCCTCTTTGCAGTATGTGTGTTTTATTCCTTTTTGTACCTGCAGAGGGTTTTTGCGTCAGTGTGCTTCATGCTTTTACCTTGCCCTGGTCACCCAGTATTGCTGTAGAAAAGGACTCTGGGATGTTCCTTTTTCTGCTCAGGAGACCAGTTGTTCCTCTTGATCTCAGCTGTTTTCTTGGAGCCCATCTCAGACTGGAAGTCCTTGTCTCCCATTCCCTGTCTCCTGAGGACAGCCAGATGTACCTCACAGCCTGGTTTGGTCTTCTGTGCCTGCATAGTCTGGAAGTAAAGGCAAGAGCTGTTCAGGCAGCTGGAGCTGGAAAGATGCTGGTGCCAGTCCAAGGGAAGCTGAAGGGATCCTGGTTTGAGATGTTTTCCTCTAAGCTGCAGTTTCAGCCTCTCTGCTTTCACTGCTGATGCTTTGACAGCACAAGGCAGAATGAAGGGCTGCCCTGCTGCCTGCCCCCCACCTCATGGCATGGCTTGCTGCTTCTCGAGGGCAGAGCCATGGACTTTTCGTGGATCAGGGAAGAGTGAGAGAATCCAACACAGCCTTCCAAGCCTAGCTGTGTGCCTCCTCTGTGCTGCCCGCGCCAGCCTGCCACTCCAGGGCAAGCCTTGCCAACTCATGAACCCCCAGGCTGAATTGTCCAACATCCCATTTGCTAAGAGAATGGAAGAGGTTTTTTAATTATTACTTTGTGGCTGGGGTTTTTTTGTTTGGTTGGTTTTTTTGTTCTTTTGGTTTTTTTTTTTCTTCAGAGCATGCATCAGTCTCTAGAGGTCTAGAAAATAGGATCTTGTTCAAAATACTGCCCTGACTAAGCCCACTTCCTTGCCCAGTGATCAGGCCCTTGGCTCAGCAGGTCTGGTGTTAGATGCAGCCTCTGGAGAAGCCAGGTCAGGATCCTGTCTGTCTTCTGCTACCCAGAGAGCCAGGGATCCACCACTGCTAGAAACAATCAAAGAAAATAGTCCCTAGCACTTTGTTTAGGGAGTGTTTGTTTACTCTGCCCTCCTGCCATATATCCATGACCATAAGGTTCTTAATTTTTTTTCGTTTTTAAGTGCAATTATCAGAGATGTTCTAAGTAATCTTCTCTTTAGCCAGTGCCCAAGCACTTGCAGAGGGGAATGCCACTTGCTGTGTGGCCCTTTCATACTGGCAGTCACTGCCACACTGCAGGGTCATTACCCAGTGTTAGTTTTAAATGTCTGAAGTCCACGGCTATGCTGGTATGTTAACCCACCACTTCTGTGTAGTCTGGAAATGTTAAAACCATAAATTATTATAAACAAAGTGCCTTTGGGGGAGCTTATATATTGTGGTTATTGAAGTAGTTCTAGAGATTTCTGCCTTGGTTTAGTGCTCATAGAATGTATACACGATCACAGAAACATTGCACAGTTCACTGAAGAACAAAGGTATATTTAACAGAAGATGTATTTCTACTGAATATATGCTTTTTTAATTAGGATTTTAGCTTAAAAAAATAATTTCAGCTTGCTTCATCTGCCTTCCATATGTAACTGTTTCAGATAAAATACATAGCTAAAGGTTTAATTGAATCAGTGCCATTGTATATATACAGAATTTCTGTATATCTACATTTCTCATTCTGATAGCTTCCAAAAGATAGTTAAGTGACCATTAGAATATTTTAACAAGAAAATATTTTTGTTTTATGAGATCTAAGTTCTCCTACATAAAATACAACATGCTGGAACTAATTTTCATTGCATAGCTATGGTTAATGGTTAAAAATTTTCAGTCTGTGCAGGACCATTTCCATACCACTGACCCATCTGTTTTAAAGAGACCTCATCTTCAATAATACATGATATTTGGTCATTGAGGAGTAGGAACTCCCACAGTCCAGTGTATACTCAGTGCACCCTTGAAATTTAGCCCTTGGTTTTGAAAGGTTCAATATTTCAATGTCTGTCCATCTTTAATCATCAATGAATATTTTGCCATAATAGATAAAGTCCCAAGTAAACTGCTATAGTTTCCAACCACATCCAGGAGGAACAAAGTGAGTTAAGGCTGGAGCCTAAAATTTCTAGGCAGAACTAATAAAGCTTCTCTTTGTTGTGGTTTTTGATGTTGCTTCTCATATGCCGTGGTGAAAAAAAATGTTTCTTTTAAAAAAATGCTTTACAGACACTTAATCTTGGTTGTGTCTAATGCCTTTCAATATTTTTAAAAGAAATTCCAAGTGGATGAGTTATTTATGTATTTAGCTTTTATTTTCCATTATGTCTTTTAATAGATTCCAGATCTCATCTATATTGTAATGGCTTCTGTGTTACGGAGCAACAAAATTTACTGGGTTAAATATCCATTTTTCTTGCCTCTCTGACATGAAAGTGCCACAGACCTATACAATAAATTGCTAACACATTTGTGAGCTTGAAAGCCCATGCTGTCACCCTCACTGTCTGTACACAGGCTTCACCAGACATGAGAAGGTCCCAGTGCACTTCAGCACACCTGGAAGCACCATGTTATTCCTAGCACTCAGGTGAACATGCTTGGAAGGCATCATGATTAAAGGCTGTAAAAGGAGAAGTGTTCAGGCTTGAATTCTTTGTAAATCGCTTCCCTCAACCAACATGTTGAAGCGCATGTAGAGCATAATTTCATAGACTTGTCTGAGACCTGGGGTATGCAGATGGAATACGGAATGTGATGTTAAAATAAAAGAGATAACCCCAACTGCTGTTTGCTTTCCCCCTCACCATCCTGTCTTCCCCATGCATTTATTTCTTTCCTTTTTTGTTTTCCTTCTGGCTAGATTTACTTGAATTTCTGGGAAAAGCAGGTGTTTAGGGGCCAGAACAGCACAGTGAGCTGAGCTTCTAGCATCATGGAGTTGCCAGCATGAATCCCTGATTTGGGTTTTTTTTCTGTTTTTTGAGTCTATAAGCTCCAGGAATTGAAATATAGCATTCTAAACTCAAGAATTGTTCCATAGAAAATGTGAGGGAGACTATAATTAAATGCTTGTGCACAGATAGCAGTATTGGAAGAATAAATTTGGTGCCAGTCTCTCCAGAAGTAGTTGAAAACCATAAATCATGAAGCGAAAAGATAATCACAGATATGACAAACTGTAGCTGCATCTGCTGATTATTTTCTCCTCAGCCTCTTGTGTACAATTAAGAATTCAGATTTAACAGCTGGGAATGATTTTCAAATGTTGATCCAAAGTAGAAAGTTCTATTCAGAAACTTTCAGCAGTTCTTTTATCTTCCCCATTCATTATTTTTCCTGGAAGAGGTTAAAAAAGATAGTACTTGACCTGCTCTGCACTGAGACAGAAAAGAGATCATTATAATCTCAGATATGGATTTATGCTTAATGATCCACCTTCTAGTGTGACTGTTCAACAGCAAACAGACTGAATATCTGTCAACAGGCTAAACTTCCTTTGGTTAAGAAACTTCATCTGTCAATATTTTATTTTCCTAGTTCAGCAGAGAAAACATCTTTCAAAGGTTTCTTGCTGATAGTTGTGGCAAAGAAATTAAGGTAAAAAGCTTGCAGTGAGCGCCTGTCAAATTCAAGTTCGAGATGATACACAAGGGAAAACTATTAAAAACTGAGCATATTTACTACGGTAATCATACATCATTAGATACACTTGGTTAGCACAAAGTTCTATATGTAAATAGACCAATACACTGAATGGACAGATCTGTGTAGACCATGTCTGCATATAAAATTCCTACAGAAAGACCTCATGCCTGTCACTGTGCTCCATATGAATCTGAGTTCAAAGCATTCGGCATTTGGGCTCTTAGACACAGTTTATATGTTTATGTTCTGGAATTTTATTTTTGTATTCTGCCAGTAAACCCTCTGTTTTTAATGATCCAACAAGTAGGTACAGCAATTTTATCTCAGTATATATGCACATGAATTTACATGCTTCCTTTACAACAACAGATATTCAGAGATCTTTCCCTAGTTTAGTAAATTGAGCTGCGCATCTTTGCTGATGTGGTAGAGAATTATTTTGATTAATCTAGTTAATTAATTAGTCCCTCTAGAAATGGATAAAAGAAGAATTGCGGTTTTGGTAGGGGTACATCCTGACAGGGGGCATTAAGGCCAAGTTTATTTATTCTCATTTGACACCAACAGTTTTACCTTTAAATATTTTCTCCTCTGTTATCTGCTCTTTTAATTTGGGCATTTCCAGTTGCTTTGCAGTGAAACAACATATTTTTATTTTTCATCACATTTTTTCAAGTCTTGACCTTATTGTTTGTAGGTCAGCTCCAGGAAACATGTCTGAAGTCTGATCACCCTACACAGATGTGTCATGTTTTGCATTTTTGAGATAACCTGCATTATCAGCCAAAAAACCATTATGCTTTAGAGCCACTATTCCACTGCTTATCTTTCTCTTTATTTTTTCTTTGCTTACTTGTGTTGGGTTTTTTTGCTTTTGTTTCATTACAGCAGTATGCCCATACCTAAGCCATTCATTTTTTTCCTTTTTTTTCTTTTTGTTTCATTTTAAAGGTACAGAATTATGCTCCTTTCTCTAACTTGGTCTTGTTCTCCTGATATCTGGTCTGAGGAGTTTACTTATACTGACTGCTGCTCAGGTTAAGAAGTTTTCTTCCTACGGCCTTTGTCATTTGAGGGTTTTTTAATGATAGAGACATAACAAATTTTTTACATCATTTACAAGCTGAACATTGAGAATAAATGTTGGTTTAGACTATTTCAACATTAATTGAAACAACCAGTCTTCCAGAAAATTTGCATGGAATGGAGGAGCTGTGGTCCAACTTCACTTAGTTTTTTAGGCTGGTCACACTCATTTTCAGTGTATCCAGTGATTTTGGAAAAGTTTTGCTCATGATAGACTGTGGTGTTTTCTGGGGCTTCAGCTGGAAGAACCAGTAGTTTCAGCTGGTGATATAAGTTAGCAGATGGTACAAGAAAGGAAAATAGTGAACAATTTTCTTAGTACAAAGTGATCTGCATCCACCTGTTAACTCAAAGAGATAAAGCAGTTTTCCGTGCAGCCAGATGCCAAGACGTGCAGGAGCAAAGAACATGGGCCATGCAAGATCCTGAGGACCTGGGCATATGGAGCACTGACTTCAGAAAAACTTGAGAGCTGTTGCTGCATATTCAACCAGTCCTGACTTCTCAAGATGACTTGGAGCGGGAGGGCATTCACGGCCTTGGAGTTTGCAGCAGCAGGGTACTCTTGAGTAATGCCAGGAAGATAACACTGCTTACCAAGCTGAATTTGAAGGAATTACTCCTAAATGATTTTTCCAGTTCTGCTTCCCCAGTTTGAAAAAACTGTTGAATTGTAAAGACCCAGAGAAGCCTTCTAGTTCATAGCCTAAGATGATTCATCAGAGTAAGCAGGATTTCCCAACTTCAGTTACATTCCAAACAGGTCAAAATCGAGACAAGATGCACTCTCTTTGGAGTCCGTGTTTTTGCATGAGAAAAACTATCCACTTGAATAGATGTTGGTTAGGGGTTTCTTTTGTTTTGATTTGTTGTTTTTGCTGTTGTTGCTGTTTTTTTGTTTTTGTTAAATATGTGCTTTTTTCTAACAGGAATTAATTTGGATTAGCCCCATTGCCTGTGTTCAAACTAGTGGCTTGCTCTTGAGTGATTCTTGGTCTGTGTGTTTTAATTTTCAACAGGAATGTGAGCATTTCTAATTTTCACCTCTTCAAAAAATCAGAAAATTTGTAATAACAGGTTGTGGGATACTAGCTTCTCTGTCACACTTGGAGATGAAATCTTTCCAATAATAGAATAGCAGACTGGAGAAATAGTCATATGAACAAAGAACTGTTGAAACCCTTTGAATTAAAATAAAAGCAGTGCTACTCTACACCTTAATCAATGGAAAGGGCTGTTTGGGCCATAGGGTTTTTATATTTTTCTTTTGTGTACAGATTTACAAAGAGAATTTTCAGAAGTTGTCTGGAGGTCATCCTTCAGAGCATAGCTGCAATGTAATTACAAGATACATATTGGTGAAGAGGGAGCATGGGAAAAAAGATAGCAATGATGATGGTTTTCAAACAATGTATTTTATACAGCAGGAAGAAAGTGACTACTAAAAGGTTAGCCCAGATTATTATTCATGAGTTTTCTGAGCTGTTAAACCAAATTGTTGTGCAAATGTTCATAACCTCATAATTTTCTCCCTCTCAAAAGGTGTTTAGATCTCCACATGTGCAATAGATCAAGTGTACTTCCAAAAATAGGCATGTCTGTGCTTGCAATTCCAGATGATCTTGTTACGACAATAGAGCTTTTGCAAAGAGCTATCTGTGAGCTGTGTGGATCCTTTCTCACTTCAGTTCCTCTTACAGCTGGGAGCTGCTACTGCACTGCAAAAAGCCCTCTCCTTTTTGAGCACTGGGCTTTGGTTTCAAAGCCAAATGCAATTAAGTCACCCTGTTTAGATCATTAGAGCCCTCAGTGAAATCTGCTCAGTAACATGTCTGAACTTTTGCTGTGGTTCCAAATGAATAATTTTTTGGTATTTGACTTCGCTTTGAAATGTAGAGTGCTCTTTGCCTAAAGGGGTATCTGGTATTGTATAAACATGGAAGGTTTCAGACCATTTGAGAGATTCAATGCAGAATAATTCACCCTTGCTGAAGATCTGAAGTATTTCAGCAGTTTTATTAGCACTGTGCTCTGTATCTGCTTCATCTTCTTGAAAATTTTACAAATTAGGGAGCCTCCTCACAAACACTTCTGGAAGAGCTCACCAGGCAAAACTAGCTGAGCTCTCTCCCTCCTGTATAACTTCTGTATGTGACCCTGTGCATTCAGCACCAGGAATAAAGTTTTTAAGGGCATCTCCCTCCCCAGACACTTTGCTCCCATGGTTCACTATGTGCCTCCAGAGTGGTAACAGAGTGTTGCAAAGTGTGGAACACTGGATATTGAATACTCTCGTGGTCAAGGCTGGCATGAGCAATTTGCTTTGAAAATCAATCTGAAATCAATTTGAAAATCAAAGTAGCAATTTGCTTTGAAAATCAGGGTCACTTTTACAGGCCATGTGCCACCAAGCTACTTTCTGTGGCGAGCCTCACCTCTTGTCACAGTGGTCTGTGGGAAGGCACAAGTCACTAGATGATTGTGGCATGTTCACTTTGCATGTCTTCACTGTATTGCAGGGGTAAGACATGGCCCCTATGCCTGTTAAAGAAAATAGAGGGAAGAATATGAAGGTAACAGTGAGTGATGAAAATACAGATCTAAAACTGAGAAGACAAAATATACAGAAGAAATCTCCTAAACATCTGACACCACAGCTGTGCCTCCACCTACTTAAAAGTAGATGGAGGTTTCTTGTGAGCAGTCTCTGTTCTTGTTTGTTTGTTTTCAATGCTAGAAATTCACAGAGATTTACTGCAGGATTAATCACTGTTCAACATGACTTAGGCTAGCAGAATTTGACTGCTTGACTAGTGTGAGACCTCTGTCAGAAACAAAACAACACTGAAAATTCTAAGCAAAACCTGGGAATAGAGCACATTATTTTTTATTCTCCTTGGCATCAAACTAATAATAGTTAACACCATTTTGGTGGCTCTTTTAGACGTCAGACTGTTAAAGCTGCTTATTTTCAGAGTTCCAAGCTTTTGTTTGCAGTTTATAGAAATACAACATTAGTGCTTTAGACTTCACATCAACTCTGTGCCAAGGAATTTGACTATATGAATAACTGACTTTTTCCTTCCAGCAAAGTATGTTCTTCACAGTAAGCTTTTTTTTTTTTGTGTGTGCTCCTCTGTACCACTCCAGTTAACATAAGAAAACCAAAAAAGAAATGTTAGCCTAAAACATAGTTGGCAAATCTTTTATACTTTCATACTGAAATGTGCTTCTTTTGCCAGTAAGTTTACTAAAATTCAATTTTTTTGAAAGTACAGTGCCTTCAGAAAGTTGTAGTACTTGCTAGGAAGGTCATATTTACTAACCAGAAAATTCTAATTGGAAAAGAGATGAAGCATGGTCTGTTGCTTTAGAATTTATTCTTTGAATTGGCCAGTTTTCAACTGTAAGGAAGTCTAGAAGGATTCTAGCCCATTTCTGCCTCCTAGATTTTTTTCCCAATAGCACACTGATAAAAGATTTCCTGTGAGGCTTCTATTTTTCCAATAGATGAAAGAAATATAAATTGCCTCTGGGGTTTTTCTTAGTTCTAATGAGTTAAGCCTAGTCTGGAAAGAATATGCACAGAACTAAGAGATGCAATTTGGATGTACTTTACTGTTAATACAGGATATTGTGAAATTGCAGATTCAGGCATTAGGAATGCAGCACTCTGAGGTGGCAGGTTGTGACTCTACTTGCAGCAATTTGCATAACATTTTCTGCAGTTTACTTTTATTGCTATTTCACTTCCCATGATAAAGAACTGGAAGACCCCCTTCTGGCAAAGAGACCTTTGCAAATTACAATGACCAAAGGAAGAGTTGCCCTTCCTGATCCCACTATTCCATATCCACCATGAAGATTTTTCAGTTTACATAGTTACTGGCTTTCCCTTCTTTGTGGATCTCATCAGTTTTGACTGTGGAACAGATGTGCCTTATCTTACCCCAAGAGATCAGATACTTAGAAGAATTTGTCAAGTGCTTTAATATCTTTGGATCACTTCTAAAATATTGCTTTATTATTGCTTTTAGGCAAAAAGTCAATTACTAAAAGCACTTGGAAAAGATCATATTCATAAGACGTATGTGAAGGTCAATCAGGTATTCCTAGCTATGTCCCATCGATGGTTTGTGGCAATCTAGAGAAAGAGCTGGCTCTTCACATATGACTGGCTTTTCTTCTCCTTGTGTGTGACTCAAATGAAGCTTAGTCTGTCCCATAGATGGCCACAGAGATTTCTCACCTGTGAGCCATCCCAATGTTCCCTGCAGCAATGCATGCAAGTGTAGCTGAGGTCCATCACAGAGGCCCTGACTGGAAGGGCTGCTGTGTGCTGTGTTTTGCCTGGTCATCTGCCCAGCACCAACATGAATCAGGTAGCCTGACAACTAGCAAAAGTTGCTGCTTGGGGATTTGCCCACACGTTTGAGCATAGGCAGCTCTACAGGAGACACCGGGCAGGTGAAGGGTGTGTGGCTGGAGCTCACTCTCCCACTGCTCGTTGCTCCTTCAGACTGCCCAGTGTGGGGCAATTTAGGAGAGGTCTGTAGCCAGGTTATCTAAGTCATAACATGGCTTTTATGGCCTCTGCTTCAAGGAGCTAAGGACATTCAAAGTGGCTGATAGCTGCTCGTCTTTATCATCCCTGCAGCCAAAACCAGGCATTTCCCACCATTAATGTGCGGTCCAGAGTTTGAGAGCTCATCTGAAAATTGGTTTGTTCAGCTTGTGAAGGTTAACATTTGGAAGGGTTTTTTTTTGTTTGTTTGCTCGCTTACTTGGAGTATACATTTGACAAAGTAACAGGAGTTTGCAAACTGTTCTACCTGTTTCTTGGGCCATGTTATCACATCTGTCTCAGTCCTTGCACAGTAAATGGTGCAGCTGGAGTTGCAGACTTTAATAAGCTGGTATCTGTTGTAGATCCTCAGAAGGAAGGTCTCAAAGGGTGAGTACTGTATTTTTCCCTCTTCCCCTCTCCCCATTTTAAATGCTATCTAATAAGGATTATTTATAGATCATATGTTATCATTATTTTTCTAGTATGTACTAAGCCATAAAAATAGAGCTGCAGTTTCAAAATAGTTTTTGTTCAGTTTCCTTTAAGTATTTCATGCAAACAAGACAGGCAGGTTCTATTAACTAGACTGAAAGGATTCATGATGGGAGAGTATCTTTCCAAATTAGAATTGTCTACAGAATGCTTTTGAAAACATCTGTGAGGTTTTTTGTACTCTTAGGCAACTGAACATATTTTTTAAATTTTTCATCTGCTTTTCAGGCAAGAAAATAGAAGAATATCTACTTAATTTAGAAACATACCTTTCAGGATATTGTTTACTTGCCATTTTCTTCTTCATATTTTCTACTGTGTGCCTTTCTCTCATTCCTCTTGGGAGAACAATTTCTGTTCTCCTTCAGCACAGAAACTATCTTTGTAAAGGTCAGCATGAGCAACACTGTTGGGGAGTTCTATCCACTATAATTAGTCAAACTTTTACTAAAGAAGGGTCTATCCTTTCAATGAAAAAATACATTTTTTATAGATTTTTAGACCATTGATTTATAAATAATGGAATCTGATACTGACTTATCTCTATGTCCTGTAAGTAGTCACATGCATTTAAACTTCAGACCTATGAGTCCTGAAATTCAGCAAATGCTGTCCTAACAATTATTACCATTTAGTACCTAAAATTTCTCTGAGAAATCTCTTAAAAGCTTTCAATTGTCCAGACAAGGAGCTTTAAATGAAATTTATAAGAAAAATTAATAGATATTGGGAAAGAATCTAAACCATTACTTATAAAAATCAACAGTGCCTCAGTTCACATTCTGAAGGGGTCTGTGGAATCATCAATTTCTTGAATTACACCAGTGAATTAGAAGAGACATCCAGGTATTGCTGCTACTGGGTTCTTTTGTTATGCCCTACTTTGTTCCATTAGAGTTCTGGCAGAAAGATATACATCATAAAATTATCTGTTAATAGCTCTGAAATAATCAAATTATTATTTCATTTTAGAATTCAGTGTTCCTTCAGAAAAATGAAATATCATATTATTTCTTTCAGCATTGTTGTACAACTTGCAGCCTTGCCATATTGGACACTATTGAAATTACTGGCCATTTATTCAGTTCCTGAGATAAACAGAACTGAAAGCTCAGTCAATGCATGTCAGGGCAGATATGATCATCCACTAGAATTTTTTTTTCCACTTGGCTTTCTTACTCTACCTAACCTTCAGTGAACTCCCTGCAACATCTGCTTTCACCAAATTGTCCTCAATCCACCTCCATTGTCAGACTGCGTTTTTTGTTTGACTTTTAGAAATAGAGAAATAATGATACTTCTGGTAATTTCAATAACTAGAGAAAAATCCCTAGGATGGGAGCTCTTTTAAGAGGGTTAAAGGGATAATAGGGTAACACTGTCAATGTGAATAGAAGTCTTGAATATGTTCATGTCTTCATAAGAACTTATTATTTCCTTTTGAGTTCATCAAATCAGAGTAGCTCTTAAGTTTTGAGTTACTTTAGCCCAGTACCTTCAGGTTTAAAAAAAAAAAAGTTTTTCAGTCTCTCTTCTGCCGCAACCAACTATAAGATCCTATAGTACGGAATTATTTGTCATACAACTGTTGTCTCCCACATAAAACGTCTTTGCATCTCCTTTCTGAGCGGATGAGAATAGGATCTATGTTTTCTAGATGGTCAACCTGCATATTATTCCTGGGAACAACAATGCCTGTCGTCACTTTGTGTTGTGAACAGCATGCTGAATAGAATAGTACTGCTGAGTGTATCTCAGGGTCATGATTTCTCTCAATCAGAATTGATAAAAGTGCAAGCCAAAAGATAATCTCTTGAGGACACTGAAGGGAAAATATGCACCTCTGCAGGGCAGACTTAGATTGTGTAACCTACTATCACAGAGTTTTCTTTGATAACAGCTGTATCAGAGAATAGAAGGCCTTGATGATTGTAAATAGACAATACAC
Organism: Donacobius atricapilla; assembly: GCA_013397315.1. Taxonomy (NCBI): domain Eukaryota; kingdom Metazoa; phylum Chordata; class Aves; order Passeriformes; family Mimidae; genus Donacobius; species Donacobius atricapilla. The sequence goes on from WBMY01009132.1 coordinate 94,854, forward strand.
ATTTCACCACTGTATGAAGTAAAAAGTTATATTTCCATCTAAAAAACAGACACGTGAAGGATGAGGAACAGAGACCAGAAGAAAGTATTGCTCCATGGCCAAAATGGTAATTATTTTCTAGTTTCCAAGATAACACCAAGAGAGACAGCAAATACCAGACAGGAGCAAAGCTACAATGGAGTATCTGTAGAGTCTATGAACACATTTATTTTCATCAGACTAGGCACCTTTACCCATGTTCAGACACATCTTAAAAGACCACTGCAAGTCCACTTGAAGTCCAGAGAATCACCCATTGCAAAACAAATTATTCTCAGATTCCCTCAAGAACAATACATTAGACCCCATTCTTTCTTCACTTTGAATCTTTCAAATCTCTTTCTGAGGCTTAAAGGCACTTCAAGATGATAACCTGTGGGGATGCCTGTAGTAAAACACCTTCCATGAGCTTCTGTGGCATCAGGATCCCTTTTGTGTGCATAGCTATAACTCACAAGACATGTGCTCTGAACAGTCAGTAACCAGGCAAATGAATAATCTCAAGTAGAAACCTACATTATGTTCTGTCTACAGTATTTATTGTCTATTGGAGGCTGTGCCATGTAATTAGAAGAAATGGAGACAGTTTTTTCAAATATTTGTGTATAAACTTTTTTGTTTGAACAGTTAACATTTTCTTTTGCTGAATTTAGGAGAGGAAAGGCACTGAAGAATGTGAGGTCATTGAATATTCACTAAAGAGCAGAAGCAGCTACGTCCTGCTCATCTGGTTTTGTCTACTAAAGTTTACCTCATTTCAAAATTTTAAGATTTGAGTTGTTAAATTTTCAGCAGTTCTAATGATACTATGTTCTAAAATGCGCTTATGTGCTAAAAGAAAATTAAATCATGAAAGAGAAAATCCAAATGTACATATTCCCAGCACTACACCTCTCTCTGATATGCAGAAAGGATATCTATTGGCTCGTATTAATCATGGAATGGTTTGGGTTGGAAGGGACCTTAAGGATAATCTGGTTCCAACCCCATGCCATGGGTAGGGACACTTTCCACTAGAGCAGGTTGCTCAGAACTCCATCCAGCCTGTCCTTGAAGACCTTCAGGGATATAAGGCTTGTTTTCTCCTAATTTTTGGTACTTTGTCATTTGAGAGTGATACTAGCTAGCACTGTAGCTAGAAAGGTTTTTGAGGAACAAAGATGTTCCTTGTAAAGGTCCCAGCTTGTGAAATGTTTAAGCATTTGAAGAGAAGATATGCACAATACAAGTAAATGAGATTTTAGAACGACATCTCTATAGCACATAAGAATACAGAATTACACATTCTGTTCTGCATGAATGTGTTAGATTCCCCTCCCCCAGGTTGTCCTTAGGGAAAAAAACTCAAACTCTATTGCAAATTATTATCCCAGCGAGGGGCCTGGCCCCTTACAAGTTGGAAACCATTTTATATGCTGTAGATTCTTTTCAGTTTTAAAGCCCTGTGTTGGCTTGTGAACAATGATGACATCAACTTTTGAAATCCAACTCTAGCTTTGTTCCCTGTTCCATAAGGTTTATAAAGCTAGTAGCATTTGTCTTTGTTCCCAAATAGGATATATTTAAACTGACATATCTGATTAATGGGCTGATGTTATGGTTTGTTTATTATTGGTTTTACATTGTATGTAAGTGCGAGAAGATAATTTTAAGAAGACAGTTTTGAAGTACATAATAAAATGTATCACAATAAAGACTTCTGAACAATATGTAGTATTTGGCTATCTATATATAAATCTGAAAATTAATTAATATGTAAATAGCCTTATCAATGAAAACTTAAAGTACTGCTTTGCAATAGTGATGTCACAATAATTTTCCACAGCCTAAAGTTGGCTGGAGTTAATTACCCCTAGCATCATAGCACTGATATCTGCACCAAAACCAGGAATCACTTGGAACCTTGCAGAATCTCACTGTTTGTGTATAACATTATATGTACTTGATACTTATCTATCTCACTTACATGAGATAACTGATACTATGAGGTAGTAAGACTGACTTATTCTCCTGGATTCCACTCTAATTACTCTGTAACTATTCAAGTGTAAGCTGGTGTATGCTGCACAAAGGCATTTCTGAGCTCATAGTTCTCTTGTAATTGTGTAGATGACAAGTATGTGTTTAAGAAAGGGTGGAAGGTAATAAATTCAGTTAATCATAAAAAAGCAGGCTTTTTATTTTTGATGTTGTAGTTCAAAGTTTTAGGTGTTCTAGGGAAAATGTAGGAGACTGTGCTTTGCAAAACCTTCCTACTGTGCTAAGACAGTGATCCTTACAAGAGGTTAAGAGCAAACTTAATGTGGTGTATAAATGTAATACTTTTCTGTAGCAGTTTTCCCTGCAGTGTGCTGGGAACTGTTCATGAGTTAATTATTGCAGAAGCCATGTAAGGTAAAAAGGTACTGTGAGTTTAGTTGCACATGGTGGGCCAAGGACAGGAAAAGTGGTTTTGTGACTGAAATGGGAACCAAAGCTTGTTACCTCTCAGACCATAGAAAGCTATGATTGGATCAAAATTACTCATCTATTTCTCTGTGGTCAAGAGAATTCTAATTAAGTTTTCTAAGAATGCTTTAGTATACTGAGAAATTCTTGGTAAGACTTGCCAAAATTTGAGGTTGCCACTGCAGTTCTCCATTGATTTTTCTTACCCAGGTTACCCTCGATGAGTGTTCTGTAAATTGTTTCTGCTCTACAACTTACTTTCTAAAAAGAAATTAGGAGCTTTGAAGCATATAAATGAAGTCAGTTTAGGTTTTGTTTTTTCATACAAACTGAGCAAAAAAGCAAGCAGAAAAGCAGGCTACTGGGTGCAGTCCCAGGCATCCTGGCAGGCAGGTACTCTACTGCATGAAGCCTTTCCTGAAAGTGTCTAGGGCAGTAGTTAAAATGGTGGTTCTTCGCTGAGACCATCATTTGGAGTTGTGGGCTTTAACTTATTAGCAAACCTGTCCATTAAAGTTGTTTTGTCTTCTGGAGGTACACAGCAAAAAGGTGGAATAAAATGTGTGTACACATTTTTATTTATACTGTCTTCTGAGTAAATACCATATTTTTTTTTTCTTTTGGGGTAGGGGAGCAACTCCTGTGACCTTATAATTTTGAATGGGAAGTAATCCAAATTTTTATCACCTTGAGTAGTTTTTATAAGGTTTAAATGGATGAGCAGATCACAGCCTAAAAAATTAGGTACATTTAATCAATACTGAAGGCCAAAACAAAGTCCAAAAGCAAGAACTTATTAAAGAAACAATTAAATCTGAGCAATGAAAGATGACAAGTCTATGTATTTTTCTTCATTTCAGAGGATGTTGTTCTCAGCAGACCATCAGTTCTTGCATACACCATACTGTGCTTTTCAGTGATGGTTGTTGTATGAATAACCAGGTCAGCCAGTTGTTTAAATAAAGTTGGGAGAAAAATACCACAGAAGAATGAGAAACAGTTATGTTCTTTAAACATCACATTTTCTCTATTATTCTTACTTTTCAAAATACTGGAGACAGCTCATGAAAATCTTTTCCTTCTTAGGTCATCATTGTTTCTTTATTCCTTTATAAAGATTTATAATATTTTTTGTTGTTTATCTTTAGCAATATATTGTGATTCCAAGAAAAGGTGATAATGATAGGAGGGAATTAATAATAGGAGAGATACACTGTTGGAAACCAAAATACTGCATTTGCCTAATTTTCCTGATTTCCAACAGTGGGATAAATATGGAGAAATTGTAAACAATATTCTTGACACTTCCTTAGTAAAGTTTAGTCTCTGAATCCATACTTAAATTGTTGGCTATCTGAGATATTACAAGTCAGTGGCTGAAAACCCCTAATTTAACCACTAACTGAAAGCTGATCTGTTTCATGCAAATCTTACCAGAATTAGTAGGAGGCACAGGGAGGTACCTCCTTGTAAGCTCATAAGCCTCATTACACAACCAAGTTTGAGATCTTCAGCCAAATTTTTTTTCAGTTTTCTAGGTCTGTACAATGGTGGCTTTTCGTATACAGAATTCCGCATCTCAAAGGAGTGATTCAAGTTCAGATTCATGGATTCAAATCAGGCTCAGATATTTTCTTCAGCCTGCACCAACCAGTCCGGTTTTGCATGTTGCACTGCACAGTGGTGCTTAAATTCTGTAGTGGAGGACAGACAAATCATAAATACAGGACTAATATCTTTTATGTATTGTCTTGGTTACTTTTATGTGAAATGTGGAAAGAGAAGAGTCTGATAAGCCCCCATCCCTGTAGGTGCTAGGGCCCAAGAACAACCAAATAATCTATTCATGCCTAACTTCATTAATTAAAACAGTCTCATGGATTTATTCTATGATTATTCCTAATTATGTGTTTACTTATATACGTTAAGCATAAAGCCAAGACTGAATTATACAATACTGTGCAGGTTCTTGCTTAAAAACCCCTAGACTTATAAGTCATCTAAGGTGAACAAGAAGGGGAACTGGAGTACAGATACAATACTTTATTTCTGTTGAGGCAGTGCAAAAATAAGGTGTGTCAACACAGCATCTCTGCATGGGTGGAGAGACAATAAAACAGAGAAGGTTATGTGACCCGGTATTCTGAACCCCCTGAATACCAGACTATTTTTTTACTTTAACGGTGTAAATATTTTATATCTCTTAAAAAGTATAATTTGGACTATGATCTGAATTCCCGAGATTTTTTTTTCTTGTTCTGGGTGTTTTCTTTTAACGTTTACTATATATATTATATGAAATTATACTAAATAATAGCGTTAATCCTCACTAAAAGGAAACATAAGGTTTTAGCTAATTTTTTACAAGAACTATGAGTAAGATGAAATCAACAATGAAGAGAAGACCCTTCTTTTTTGTTGTTGTTGTTGGGAAATCAAAACCAAAACAGGTTGCCTGGTTAACATACGTCATTTTCAGTTGTAATGTTCAATGAGTTTGAGCCAAAGACCATATGCAGTTTGAGGACTATGTAAATGTAGAGTGTACTGGAAAATGTAATCTTGAAACACAAGAAGTCGATGTTTTGTGCAGACCTCTTCCTTTGCTCTCTCTCCAAGTGCATTCCTGGTTTGAATGCTGCCGGCCTTTTTGTTTCCATGCTTCCTTTGGAACCATTTGTCATTGGCCATCACCACGTGTGTTACCCCCCACCCCCACAGTTGTTTAAGTGCTGTTGTATAGATCCCCTGTGGTTGATCCTGTACATTGACTGGATTTTCATACGATAAAAGACTTCACCCTTTCCCTTCTTTGGCAGATAGTTGTATGCTTAACATTTCTGTTGGAAGAACCTCTTTGGCCTGATCCCAGCTGAGTTACTATCTTGACTTCCCATCCCAGCATTGTTGAGAAACACCATTTTCTCCCATCCTCCCCACAAAACCGTTGCGCATAGGAAATAGGCAGTTGATCCTCATTTCCTTCCTTCAGTTTCAAGCTGTTTTAGAAGACTTATGAGTCAGCATCTCATTTAGTTGTTTATCATCATCTACATACTCATCTCAAGCCCTTTGTGTTCTCATTATCATTTCCCTGTAGCTTCAGCTGATTGCATGTCTCTGCAGGATTTCACCCAGAGACTGTAAACCTAAGGAACGCTAATTGTCATCCTAATGTCCTGGGGTCCTGGCTTAGCCCCCCTTTGCTTCATTCTGTACTCCTGTGTTTCTCTGATTTTAGCTGCTTTTTTCCTCAACAACAGTGTCATCTTCCTGGGTGACCCATGATAAATGTAATGTGTTTAATGTATTCTGCTTTTGTAAGGACTTCCCTTTTGAAATCCATCAGAAGCATAAATCAAGCACATATTACACAGACTGAAAAAAGGGGAAAACTTAACATGCTCCTCTTTTGCAGCACTGCCAGTGAAAAGGCACTTCAGCTTGTATGTCACTGCCAGCCAGAACAGCACTGCTGCATTCCTGCGGAGGGAGCACATTGTGCTCCTAACACCCTTCTGTGACATTATTTCAGACTAACTCAGGGGGACAGATGTCTCCTACTAAATCATCTACACAAATGACTCAAGCATCTGCATTTTCCTCTGGAGACTTAGAATTTCAGTGTTCAACAGGTCTGATCCTGCTTAAAATGGTGAATATGTTCCTTTGATCTGCTTAGCAAGCAGATTCCCACAAGGCAGACTTGCAGTTCGTTCCCCCTTGTTTTGAGGGCCCTGGGATAATGACTAATACAGTCAGTCAGCCCCAAGGTATTAATCCTTGTCCTCCCCAAGCTGCTGTGTATTCCTTTGGGCAGTATCTTACTAGTGGTATTCACCAGACTTTTCCTATGTCTTTGTTTGATGACATTCAGCACATTCCTGGAAAACTTTGCTTTCTTCCTATAACACTTAGCCTTCTACACCTTTTTCCAGGGACACCACTTGCTCCATTTAGGTTTAAAGTTCCAAAGCAACATGTTTTGCAGCTGTTTCCTTTGTCTCTGGTACTCTTCTCATTACAATGATGTCTGCCTCCCAAAATTTTCTGAAATGTAAGGCCCCTTCCTGCTCATACCTGCCAGTAGTGACGCTCTGCAACCATTTCTTAGTTGTGTGTTTTGTCCCAGTCCCATCTTCCACTCTTCTTGGCATCTAGTATTTTTCACCTTTTTCCAGAGGAAACTACTTACGCTATTTTGTTGATTTTTTTAATGTATTACTCTTATATGTCTGCCTACCTGTATTAATTGGGTTTTTTTGAATGCCAGTCCAACAAGTTCAAGCGTTGGTGCCTCTTGTATCCTAACTATTTGCTTCCACAACTCATAAAAACATAACACTAGTTTCAACAGGAGCCTCTGTGCTCTGAGGGTATTTGGTTAACAGAAAGTGGAAATATCTTTTTTTCCATCTCATTGGGATGTGACAGGCCCACCTTTCACAGGTTCTCCTTGCATTGTTTGATCTGGTGAAGTAATGTTCATTCAAGTCAGCTAAGGATCAGCACTCATAGATGAGAATGAAATTGCAGGCTTTGTACAACTCTATTTAGGAGAAGGCACAGGATCCTATCTGCTGGCCAGCAGAGGTTGCTCAGAGCACATTAGTTGAGTGTTCTGCACTCTACGTTTCTTTATTTCTTAGTAAATCAAGTCCAGGGTTTTTTAATCTTCTGTGGGACTTGCTCCAACACTCCAACACTCCAACATCCTGTTTCTCTCTTCATGCTGGGTATCTGTTTTGATGCCTCATCTCTCTGGAACAATGACAGAGTTGGTGAGGGAAGCAGGAGACAGGGTTGTCTCAGAAACCTGTCCCTGGAGTCAAGAGATCACAGCCCTTGCTGCATTTGGAAATTGCAAAGCTCTCCTTAGACTCATTTCCCATCATTGTGGACTATATATATCCATATGCATGCTGATAGATGGAAAAAAATCGTTCTCCTCTACAATCTAGAAGTAAAGGAAAAAATAGATCATTGTTATTTTCCATCTTTAAATACGCCTGAGGTTAGTGGAGTGCTGATGAAGGCATCAGCGTGTTGTTGAGTTTGGATAGAAATGCAGACAGTTAAGAAATATTTTGGAAAGTTCCAAAGGAAGCCACGCTTCAGGTTTGGATTCAGACCCAAATATCTTCAAATTTCATTCACAGTAAGGTCTCTACATGGGCTGCAGTAATGGTCTTAATTATATTTCTCCCAAACTGACATGTCTGGATCTTCTTTAGGAGATCTGAATTTTGCTACATAACACTGTGGACACCTTGTTAGTCTCCTGGTGCTACCTTATGCAAGAATTGAAGCCTCCTGCTGCACTGCTGTGGTGGTTCTAGATTTGTGTGGTTCATTTTTTCCTGCAAGGCTGTGTTTATTCAGAGAACACTAGCTCCTAATCCGTCAGCATATCCATATGATTTCAAATGAATTCCTGCAGGAGGAGGGAAAGACATCTGCATCTAAGGTGGACTCGTTTTATGTATTTTAACTGCAGATCTTCATTTACCTAGTGGCTTTAAAATAAATACCATATTGTGATGGAGGAAGGGAAGAGTTAGGGATACAGGCAACATTTTCTCTGGACTGAGGGTGAGAAGTATTGCAGGTTTCCTCAAGCATCCTGATTTCCTTGCCCACCCTTAGGTCAGAATTGATGTTTCACTTCCTTTGGGACTAGGAAAGTCCAGAGAAAAGTGATAGAATTGTAATCCTCTGTGAGGTGACAAGTTTTGAAGAAACGAAGTAGCTCACGTTGATCCTAGGCAATGGCTTTAGGAACGGTCACTGTTGCTCACTTTTAATGCTGCCACTGGGCAGAGTAATGTCCCTTCTGACATGTGGTCTTGATGTATAATGATGCCTGAATGTCATGATGCTTGAATGTCAAGCAAACATGCAGGATGATTTTTTTTCCCTTGGAAGTCTTGTGTGTTTGGTATTGAGAAGTGACTCGGTCTTATACAATTTTTTTAAATTTTTAAAATTTTTTTTAAAGCAGAATTGTTTAATAAAAGCCAAGGAGAGTTTCTCAGGTTTGCATATGTGGGATGGTAACATTATAAAAACATGAAAAACCCCAACACAGTTTCAGTATTACCGAGACATTAGCAACAGACTGTTTTGTCTTTGTGGTTTGGAACTGGAATGTTTCCAGTTGTTGCTGGAAGGCTACATTTAATTTGTACTGTGTTTGCATAAACAGCTTATTTGTAAAAATCACATTTTACTTGAACAATTCTAAATGATGCAGTTATCATAGGGAGAAAAAAAGATCTATTGTTCTCTTTAAAATAAAGGGGTACTGCCCTTCCAAAGTATCCAAAGGACAAAAGCATGAAAAATCATAGCATACTTATAAGTCGCTTATCTCATCCCCAGAATCAGCTCTCACATGCTCATATCCTCTGGGTTTGTAAAATACAAAAGATTTTTTGAATTACTCTCTTAATTGTGATGTTTGCATTATAATTACTTGCTAAATAAGATTCTTTAACAATGACGTCCTTGTTGTCGAAGCAGTTGCATTTCTTTGCCTGGTATGAATAGCTGCATGTTCTGAACTGGGAAGCAGCAATTGTGGGAGCCTGACTGTTGAAGGAGGAATTGATTGCTTAGAGAAGGTTTTTTAGAGCACTCTACAAAAATCTCCCTTACCTCCACCCACAGGCAAATGAAGATTAAGGAAAATACAGGACCTCCACCTCTGTGAACTCAAACAGCAGTAGGCAATTTCCCCTCCAATTAGCATCTCATTCATGTGTTGGAGGAAAAAAATGGTTGGGTTTTTTTGGCCCTTAAACCCCTTTTAGCAAATTCTCACATTTTGTGGGGTTTAAGATCAGAGGCAGAATAGTAAAGAGAGATGTGATCGGCGACGACTTTTTAGGCATATCATAGTTTCTCTTATTTTTTTTTAAGTTGTGGTTAATCGTGAGTTACACAGTATATCTAAGTACTGCTTGAAGTATTCCGTGTCCCTCTAGTAAGTGTGAAACGAACACAAAAGTGTAACGACTGCTGCTAACTCCAGCCAAGAGTTGTATCATTTCTCAGGAANAAAATATATATACACATATGAATGAATCTCTATGGCTCAGCTTTCAGCAATTAACCCTTACATTAGAACATTCTTTGTTTCTTTGACATACAACCACATGTAGCACATCTGAACTGAGTCCAGCAAGAGTTCTGAGAATACTGCATATTAAATATTGATAAAGCATATTTTTCTCTGCCATATGTCCGTTTCTTTCATTGTTCTTCTCTTCTCTTCTCTTCTCTTCTCTTCTCTTCTCTTCTCTTCTCTTCTCTTCTCTTCTCTTCTCTTCTCTTCTCCCTTTATTCAGTATACTTTCAGTATGTGTATGATATTCTTTTCTTATTTCTATTGGTCTCCCTTTTCTTTTCCTGTTAACAATTATCTCTCCCCCTCCCCTTCTTTTCTCTCTTTGATCCACAGGTTTTGCAGTGCATGTTGGTCTCCCTTCATTCAGAACTTGACATTCAAAGGTACATGATGAAAATTGAATCCTCTCAGAGAGTTAGTACTGTACTTTCTTTTTCTGCACTCTGCTGTGAATTGAGTTTGTTACGCTTTGTGTGTGTCTTGCTTCACAACTAAAGTTCTCAAATAAATATGAATCTGCATGCTTTGTCTCTCTGTATTTCACACCAATGAAGTATTATGCATATAGATTAATTGCATATGGGAGTGTGATGCATGTGCGTCCTCTGACAATTTTTTAAATTCTGACTTTTCCTTTAATGGCATGATAGACATGAAGCTCTTGTATGTTAGGTGCTCTGAAATCCACCAAAATTCAGTGGGAGATTCTAGATAAGTAAGTGTTTCCTAAACACTGCCCCAATTCCAGCTTTATATTTCTATTTATACATACTTGGAACTGACTTAGGTCGTAAAAGTTTTGCTGCAAAGTTAAGGACAGATCGGTGGGCAGAGCAGAAAATATTTTTGTATTGGACATGCAAAAAATCTTCGTCCTGCTACTTGCAGAATTATCTTGTACGCACAGTGTGCATCTCTGAAGTCACCTGTACCTAACCTTTCATCCTGTTGAGCTTCTCTTCCATTTATAGATGGCTTGTGATGCCATAAAGAATGGATGTCGACAACAGCTACCTTTTTTCCCCCAGGGAGGCAGTGAGGGTGTACAGGCCTTGTAGATAAACACGTAGAAGGTGCCTGTGCACGGTTTCCACCGCAGCCAACAGCGCGATCACAAGAGCACCAAGATGACACCTGGGGGAAGCGAGGAGGGAGGACTCGGAGCAGGCGGAGCGGCAGCGCCTCATTTGCACCTGATTTGTATTTCCCCTCAGGATTTAAGGAGGCCAATAAACATGCCGCCCACGGGGCAGGGTGGGGGAAGGCTAAAGTGTGGAGGGCGGTGAGGCGTCTGCCTCCTTCCCTCGCTGAGGTGACCTCGAGGGAGGGGAAAAGAAGCAAAGAGCAAGGAGCAGCAGCAGAAGGTTCTACAACCTCTCTCCTGCGGCATCCCCCTAACTCTCCCAGGTGCCAGAGCAGCAAGGCCTAGTAAGTGCCTCAGCACGTTTACTTGCAGGAGTGGAGGCTGGAGATGAGTGCGCGGCGTGGCTGTGGCGCGGCCGAGGCAGCGCTGGCGCTGCGGCCCCTGGCCCTGCCGGGGCTGGCAGCTGCGCCCTGCCCCGGCCCTCGCTCACGGCCCCCGTGCCTCTTTCACCCGGGTGTTTTTAAAATAGCGTGTTAATGCAGAGCTTTATTTTTTACTGAGCCCCTTGTCAGCTTGTCGAAACACAGAAAAACAGGTTTTGCCAGGATCGCTGCATTGTGTTCCTTTGCTTTGGGAAACAGACACCACAGAAACAGACCTTCCTCCTGTTTTCCTCAGGGACGTGTGTGGGAGAACAGGGATGGGTAAATAATCTGCTGGAATCAGAACTCACTATCCCCTAGGTACATTTAGGCATCTGGTATGTATTCTGTCCCCACCCCCCCTTTAGTTTTTGCATGTGGTTTTAAGCACGTAAAGATCTTTCCCCTTTAATCAGCATAATGACAGTTTTTGTTTAAATCATCCCTTTTAATCTTCACAGTTCTCATGGCGATTTGGGGGATTGTGTAGGTAGGAGTTACCTCACCCGCTGCTGATGAAACGCAGCTATCTCCTGGATGGAACAAAGGGTCGTGCTGGGTTGTGAATATTTCACAGTAGAGTTTTTCAGGAGGGAAAAGAAAAATAGCTTCCAACTGAAACTGCCATAAGGTTTTAATTAAGACAAATGCTGATGTCCAGGCTGGAATTTATGGGTAACTTATTTAAACAAAGTAATAATAAACTGAAGCTGTGATGCAAGAATATAACAGAGACTGTAGAAGATGAAATTTTGCGCTGAGGAAAATTGATGGACCCATAGAAGCCTCTTGCAGGGAAAAATAGTGAGGTGGTCCATGGCTTTTTAAATTTGACTCTCATGTATGAATAAATTCTTCACATGACAAAGGATTAGAGTAAAGCAGAGAGATAAATTATTTTATTTTAAAGATTTCTTTCATTAAGTATGACTTCTGCTTTACATTAGTGGGTGACTAATAGTTTTCCCTGTTATTTTACTTCAATTTCTACCCTCAAATCTTAGGCAGGCATTTGTAGAAAAAGAAAACCTTGGATTTGGACAGAAACATACTGTGAAATATTTTTACACTTTAATGTGGATGGCTTGGGGTTTTCTGATATTACACGTATTCCAAAGAGATGCCACAGCATGTTGCATATTTCAGTCTGGACTTGTCTGGACCAATTAAGCTGCTCTTAGATGGGCTGTTGAGTTCCTTAGGGCAGCATTTTCAAATGGAAGTTCCTGCAATTAAACATCTGAATAAGAGGTCTGGCAGTTTAAGTGCTAAACACCTACAGCTTTTATTGCTCCTAATGAATATCTTTACTATAAACACACAGCTTTCCTGAAAAACGGGTTTCAATTTATCTAGGTGCTTACAGTTAAAGAAAAAAAAAAGTTTGAAAATGTTGTTTTATGTTAGTCATTTATAGCTGAGTTTCACGAAAAACTTCTTGTACTAACTCTGGGGACCCACCAGCTGAAGAGCAAACCATGGTCTTGCCATGGGGGAGCAGCCTATGGATGTCCTCCTGCTTGGTGATTCACGGCACTCAGGATTAGAAGAAATGAGTTTTGGCAGCTTGCCACAGCAGGGAGCATGCAGCTGGCCATCAACAGGAGCTAGCAAGGGTCGTGGGAAAACGTGCAGATTTTTAGGATGATTTGAATATCATTGCAACCTAAAAATACGGCAGATAAACTGTCACATCATTAGACATGGGTTTTTTTTCCTCTAGGTGGAAGAAACTGGGGTCAGCATCAGTGAATAGAGAGTGGTGATAAAGATCCTGTCATACGCAGAGAGGAGTTTTGCCTTCAAATATATTCACTAAATTGAGTAAAATGGCCACTCGCTGGAGCATCCCAACCCTGTCACAGTGACGGGTAGCGCGTGGCTGTGACTGAGCATTGCTGGTGCTGATGACTGAGTTATCTTCCCCTCCTTCTCATTCGTGGGACGGAGGAGGAATACCTTCTTTTTCCTAACTTGGAAAAGTTCTTCTGGGTCTGTTTCCTCCCTCTCTCAGAGCATGAGAAGATCTGCCCTGGGGCAGTCCCTCAGGTTCCCAGCGCCTGCATTCATTGCTCCGCTCAATGGGCGCACGGCGGGTGGCCAGGGGAGGGCTCTGTGGCTTGTGCTCGGCGGGCATCACTCCCGAATAAGAATGGCGAGCTCGGGCTGCCCTCGGGGCCGCCGGCGGCAGGAGGAGGCCGGCAGTGCTGCAGACGAGGGCAGCTCGGGCAGCATCCAGCGCAGAACATGCCTCCAAGCCAAGGAGGCTCCAGGCAAGTGGGGTACCTTGCTTCAGTGCTAGGGGTGGTGGGCAGCCATGGCTCAGGCATAGGCTTTCTCCTTATCAAAGAGGAAATTATTCTGGCCATTCATACCAGAGAAATCAATATTGCCACCCAACCGAAATGTTTGTGAGAAAGAACTGGCTTTGTCACTCAACAGAAAATAATGAAAAGCTTGGGTTCAAAGTAGAGAAATTAAAGCTATAGGCATATGCCAGACCATGAGCAGGCATCAGGGAAGAGTATAACTAACACCTACAGGATCTGCATGCAGGCGAGTGGGCAGCTGCCCTCCCACTCTATTCAGCTCTGGAGAACACAGATGCTGGCACGTGCCTGTTCCTGGCATGGTGCCATTTCCAGCTGATGGCATCTGGAAGAAAGATGCCATAGATTTTTACATCTTGTAATGGTGAAAAAGCACCAAAAGCACAGAAGTGAGCTTGTCATGAGAGGTGGTTTAATGTTGCATTCATGTACTGAGTCCTGTTCCCACCCCAACTCCCCCAGTGAGACAGAGCATCCAAATACATCAGTTGCACAGAGGTAATATGAACTTTAGTTTGTACAGACATGCATAAGCATTTAACTTTTATGAGAAAGTGCTGTGGAAAAATACGAAAAATGCTTAAAAAATGACATATGGGTAGTATTCACTTTCTCTTCAATAGTTACATGTCACTAATAGCATGTCCAGACAAGTAAAACCCTGTTGTTGCGTTAATACGGAAACCCGAAGACTCTCTATCTGTGGAAAAAGCAGATCTGTCCTTCAGACAACAATACTGTGGATCTGACACAAATGTGATGAAGAAGTATTGTTGCAGTAGTAAGAATTTCTGTACTGTGGCAATACTTCAGTTAATAAACTCATCATATATGAAACACAGCCTGTTTATATGTGTATTTGCAGTCCTGCAAATACATATCCTGTATCCATCTTTGGTACATGTCACAGGACAAGTAGTTTACTTGAAGATCAAGAGGAGTAGGCTTCCATTTTTCTACTAATTTTTCCTCTCTATTTGAAATGTCAAGAAGACTATGCCTATGTTCTTTAGAGTACGTGATTGAGAAAATGTATTTTACTACCTCCATTTTATGTTTTCATGTCTTTGTTTACCATTTGTACACTGTCAGGAGTGCTAGCGACTTCCAAGATATATAAGATTCTTCTCCCAAATAGGTAATTTTCTGTCAAGGTAAGGGCTAAGGAAGTTCCTGGAGACAAGGAATGAAAAGTGGGAATTGACCAAGAGATGAAATTAAAACTTTTCTCAGGTTATGCAAATTTTTTTTTCAGAGTTGTGTTTTGTCTATGGAAATGTGTAAAGCAAATCTGCAGGAGAAAGGAAAAGAGAGAAAAAATGTTTCTATTCTATAGACTACTATAAAAAGTAACGGGAGATGAGCATAGAAGATCACTATGAAGAGCAGAAACATAAAACCAGCTAGAACAAAAGCATGAGAGGATTAGTGTGGACAAATGTGAGCAGAGGACCAGAGGCAGAGGCATGCAGAGAACTTGATGAAAATCTCTGGTACTCCATGACTGCCCATTATACTGGCATCTCTGCAGTATTTCACTTTTTGTTATTCAGGTGCTTTCAGATATCATTCCTAATTGTTTGCAATTTTACTGCATTTAAATAGCCTTACACTTTTTTTTCTTTATTTTTTCTGAGTCAGTGAAAGGACTAAAGTGGATGTATTAAAAGTTCATTATTTTGCCAAGCTGTAGCCAGACAGATGTCAGTCATGAGGCATGATTAACTACAATTTTAATTCTTTGTCAAACCCCAAGAGTGGTTGAAAGATACTGGATCTTCTGGAATTGCTAGCTCCATTAGCTATACTTAAATATATACCCTGAAAATGTTACAAGGATCTATATCCTTGTAAATAAAATAGTATATCCTAAGTAAAAAAGTAATCAAAAAGCACTGCGTACTTTGCATGTAAGTTTGTACCAGAATTGTCCATCCTTATTTTGGCTTGTCCTTTCTGATGATCTTGTAACCCAGAACTAGCACAGACAACATCTTTTATCAGAGAAGTCCTTAAGGAGGGTCAGCTCTACTCAGATGGCTGAAAGATGAACCCTGTTGCACAAAGAAACACGCGGGGGGAGTGCCTCCTAATATACAGCTTGGGGGACGGACCATGGCTGACTGAGGAAATGTAACCTAACTGGTCTTGGCAGAGGGGAGACACCTGCTGCCTCCTTCTGAACCTCCTGTTTTCTGGCATTTATCCCCGAGGTGGCGTGGAATGTGCTGGCATTTCCTTGGGTTTGTCTGCCTCTATGGAGTATCTATTTACACATTCTAATTTTGGATAATGCTCTTCCTTAGTGGGCATATCTTGAGTTTTCTTCTCTGTTGGATACTTCAGGGTTTTTTGCTACAGCACTGTTCTGACTCACATAGCAGCAGTGTAGACTAGAGTCTAGCTGGGTACTGCTGGGTCCTGAAACATCGACTCTTGGGGTCAACATTTATTTTGTGAAAGCTTGTACTGTGTGCTAGTTCCTGGGAAGTCCTTAAAATGACACTTGCTGAAGTATTATTTTAAGCATTTTAATATTAGTGAACATTCAGCAAAAAAAAAAAAAGGCATTACTTATTAAGTATTTGACATTTGTGTTATTTTTCTTACCTGATATTAGAATCAACATCCTGAATAATTATTACAAGGTTGGATAATGCTGAAGATTTCTGCACTGCTCTCTTCAAAAAGCCTTACAAGTACTTGTAGCTACAGCTCTGTAAATGTTGCTGGTTCCTTCACCACTGCATGGGTTGGTTTTCTTCAGAAGTCCTACCTAGGAACCACTTGGTTATTAAGTAGCATCAAGTCTAGTGCTTGTTGTCAATGATAAAAATGCTTTCCTATTAAATATGTGTTCATATCGCTCAGTTACTTGAATACCCACTGTTGTTGCTGAGTTTGAGATTTTTTTTTGAATCTGTTTAAAATTCAGAATACTGGATTGTAATGTTTACAGGAGTTGAGCATGACAAATAGCTTGAAGCCTTTCATAAACTGTATGTGTATATTTGGTGGATCTCATTTATAGCTTGCACTGGCTTTATGTTTGTGTCACTCCACTTACTAGAGTGGAACTCCTATGGATTTGAGCTGGTGAATTAACAGGAAGACTGAAGTTTGTATCTGAGCAAAATCCATGAGGTGCCTCTGGATTGCTTCAGAAAGCTGCAGTATTGATAGTGAGAAATGAGGGCTGCCAAAAAAAGGATCTTTTTTACTGTGGTGGGTTAACCCTGGCTGAACACCAGCTACTCACCAAGCCACTCCATCCCCCCTACTCTGCTGGAGTGCAGGGGAGAAAATAAGATGGAAAAATGTCCTGTGTTCAGATAAATTGCTGTTTCTTAATAATGAAAAAGCAAAGGCCACACGTGGAAGCAAAAGTAAACAAAGTGTTCTCTATTCTCCATCAGCAGGTGATGTCGAGGCACTTCCCAGGAAGTGAGGTTTCAGGCTCCAGTGCACGTAGCCGTTGCTCCGTAGGACAAATGTAGTAGCAAATGGTCCCTTTCCTCCTCCTTTATCTAAGCTTTTATTGCTGAACAGTCATCAAATGGTATGGAATATTCCTTTGGTCAGTTTGGGTCAACTGTTCTCACTATCTTCTCTGCCAAGATCTTGCCCACCCACAGCCTCCTGGGTAAATGAGGGAATGTTGGAGAGAGCCTTTATGCTGTGCATGCCCTGCTCAACAGTAGCAGAAATAATAGTGTGTTATCAACACCTTTTTAGCCACCAATACAAAGTACGGCACTGTGAGGGTTGCTTTGGAGAAAATGATCTCAGCTAGAACCAACAGATTTAGCTACAGTGATGACATCATGTAATCTGTGGGGATCTGGTATGCTGTGTCGTAGGTCCTACAGCATTTCCCCGGGGACGGCCAAAGAAACACAGCATTGCTATGGTTGGCTCCATCTGTGCATTGACAGGACGTGCTGGGCAACTGTGTCTGTCAGTTTTGTTAATGAAGTGTCCCCTTACTGCTCAAATATACATCTGTTCATATTATCAATGAACAATATACATGCAACTGCGTGCCTCAAATGACATTTGGGGATTATTTTATTATAAATTGAAGAGAAAAAATAAGCAAAAGCAAAGCAAAATAAGCTTGATCCATATTTTTATATTATCAATATATATTTTCTTAAAGAAATAAGGAATCTCCTTCCCAACAAACTCTGAAACTAAGGACCTTTTGCAGGTTGATTTTGTTGCCCCTTTTTGTTTTTAATCTTGTTTTGCCTGCAGTCATAGTTTTCTAGAAAGGGAGAATTATATGCTTTCTAGCTACCTACTAATGGATTTATACAGATAATTTTTTAGTCAGTACAAGGAGCTACAGAGCTGTAATGTCTTGGCTTGGTAGTACTTCCGTAATATGCCTGTGTAAACAAAATACTTCAGCAGTGATGGTTCACGAGCCATTTTGGAAAGTTGAAAGAAGAAGTACTGACTCAGCAGATTCTTTTCTGTGTTTGCAGGTCACTTGTCACCTCTGTAACTTTTCCGGCACAAGTCCCTGTATTTACAATCTGCAGACTAGTGCTGACCATGTCAGAGGCACTTCAAAGTGTACTTTAGAAGAGATGTTGTTAGCTTTAAGTCCTGCATAAAATTCAGCACTCTTGAACAATTTCATTGCAGGACATTGAATAGTACCTACTATTTTAATATTAGCATTTAGAAAGTGAGAAGTTCTGGAGGATTTCCTTTCTTGTGAGGTATATCTAATCATTGTAATTTGTGAGCAACTGCACAACCTAGGAACAACAGCCTTCTACAGCAAGCTAATGAAAATGTAATAAAAGTTGAAGTTCTTCACACATTCAAAGTCACATAAGGAGTATTTTGTGATGCATGCTATTGCTGAAATGAGCTTTCTTCATTTCACTTGAAAAACCACTGAAAGAAACAGATGTCAGCAAGATTAGTTAGCTCAGCTTTCCAGAAAGAAGCGTAATCTTTTTTGGATCTCGACAGTGTCTTCTAACCTTGAGTTGCAGTTGATTGTGATACAGGGCATTTTTAACATAACAGCATCTGACCTTAAATGATAGGGGAGAGAAAAACATGTAAGTTTAATGATGTCTTGTGCCTGGTGCTGATTATAGATATCTATAAAGTTCATATTTACATACTGGGTTTGGAACATAGTAACCTTGCTTTGCTTTGAATTTCTGCTTTGTATATTCCCATTTCCTGTGATACAGTTTGATTGAGAGACACCAGGAAATTATTCTTCCAGAGTAATAGTACGTGTGGTTGTGAGGGGATTTCACTACACGTATTGAGTACGCTTCTTAAAGCAACCCCTTTTTGTGGAAAGGGCTTATAATGTCATTTACAGTTTGCAAAAAATGTTCAGGACATTTGATTTCCTATTGGATGTGTTTTTATTAGGCAGATCCTACGGTGAAGAGTTGTTACAAGTGCATAAATGAAACTGTATCTCTCCCCTGCGGGAGGAGTCAGGTTTTTTCCCAGCAGCTGTGTTTAGCAATTTACTAGTATGATTTCCCAGTAACAGTCATAGTTAATTTGGTCAGTTAATGGAGACAGTTCTGATTTATGCTGGTGCAACAAAAAAAGAAAGTAATTGTTTGCGATTTCAGCTAGAAATGGTGGATGGCTATTTTGGCTTTGCTGCTTGAGCTGGACCTTGCGTAGATGGCACAGCAGAAGATACTGAAAGTGATAGCTTTACAACTCCATTACAGTATTGCTTTTCAAAGGATTTTTCTTAGCAGACTTGATAAAATTAGAGAGTGTTTGTATGTGTGTGTGGACAAGGGGAATGGCCTTACTGTACGTCTCCTCAGCACTCTTATCCTCAGGGTGGTGTTAGCAACAAAACTTGCAGTGTGGATTTACAACCATAAAAACTGCAGCAGAATGTCCAAGGACACTTTTCCTAAACAATCTACATAGAAGTGACCTTCAGCATACCAGTATTTGAAGAAGTTTGGACTCCTTCCTTCTTCTCTTTAATTTTTTTCCTCCCACACTCTGGTTTCAGTAGACTAATAAGAAAATACTCTTGTTTTGCAGACAAGAAGCCCGAAGCCATCCCAGAGCCCGCAGCCCAACTTGGGTGACCACACAGAACACCTCTCTGAAGCATCTGCTGATTCCTTAGAGGCCATGTCTGAAGGTGATTCTCCAACCCCCTTCTCAAGGGGCAGCCGCACGCGGGCGAGTCTTCCTGTTGTGCGGTCAGCAAACCAAACGAAGGAAAGATCACTGGGTAAGAGCCTGCTTCAGTCCTTCTCCATTCTGTGCTTAGTCTGTGTTTTCCATTTGTGGATTTAAAACAGTCCTTTAAATAGTTTGGGGTTGAAAAAGTGAAGAGTTTGGTAGCACTATTTTTCATGTCAGGTTGCTCTTTGGAAATGAACTTGGTATGGGACACTGAGTAACTTGGGGGAATGGTGAAATTATTCTCATAAGATCTGAAAGTGTGATGAGAGCATAGTAGACATGCAAGGAGGGAGATGCAGGCCCTGACATGAAATGCTGAGTAATTGTTAAAACCCAGTGTTGCAAACACTTCCTGCCAAGCCTGCACAATATTTGGCAATGAACTTATACAAAATTGCACCCTCATTTTCAGACAGGAGACACAGGCTTTTTCACTTTGTCATCTCTTCAAAGCCAGGCTTAGTTGAAAGAAACCTGAAGATATTATTGCCTTAGTAATCCATCTTACTGAAGAAGTTTGTATTTGTGTGGTGTTGGCTTTCTAGGCAGAGGATTTGAATGGATATGCTGATGGAGGTGCTCTTTACTTTGGGGCGGTGCCCTTCCATCTGCAGAGTGACATGAGAGATGTGTCAGCACAGGTGGACAGCTCTGCTTCCGGCATTCTTCCCATATCTCAGGGTTGAATTCAGCCTAGCTGTGAACTAGAGCTCCTTTCATGACAGTGAATTTTGTCTCAGAGACTCTGCTCAGCTGATGGATGGTAGGGAGTAAAGGCTGTTCTTTTGAGAGAAGACACCAGAGGGCAGTTAAAGTGTTGTGGGAAGGCATGTAACTCGTGTGGATTGCTGAGGAAGGCAGGTTTTGCTCATAGGTAATAAACTGAAATGCTGCTTTCCTGTAGGCTCATCTCCCAATATAGAGAGTGACATAAATTGAAGACAGGACTCATCATACCATGCTTGTAAGCTTGTCACGGTAGTTTACTTGTCCCTCGATAATCTAAGACAGTTTCTGTCAAGAGTATTATGATATCTGACAAACACAAGTGTTAAGAAAATGGAGCTGGAAGGGGTCCCTTACTCTTCCAGAGCTGAAAAGTGAAGAGCAGTGGGGCTAGAAACAAGGAGCTGATCCCTGGCCATGTCAGCTCACAAAGTGACTGCCCTCCCACAGCCTGCTGGGCCACCAGTATGTTGGGCTTTTGAGGGAGAGATTTGAGCCTTTGGAACTCACAGTCCAGCTGCACTGTGTGGGCTGAAGACCCCAGAGCTGGATGCAGCACTGCAGGTGGGGTCCCACCAAGGCAGGGCAGAGGGCAGAACCCCCTCCCTTGACCAGCTGTCCACATTGCTTTTGGTGCAGCCCCAGGATATGTTTGGCTTTCTGGGCCATGAGTGACCACGGCTGGGTCATGTCCAGCCTCTCATCCATCAGCACCCCCAAGGCCCTCTGGGCAGGGCTGCTCTTGCTCTGTCCATCCCCCAGCCTGTTGATACCAGGGGTGGCCCTGACTCAGGGCACCTTGCACTTGGTCTTGTTAAACCACATGAGATTCCCACATGCCCACTTCTTGAGCTTGTCCAGGTCCCTCTGGATGACATCCTGCTCCTTAGGCATGCCAACAGTGCCACACAGCTGGGTGTCATCTGCAAATGTGCTGAGGGTGCACTTGATCCCTTCATCTATGTGATTTTTGAAGATATTAAATAACACTGGTCCCAATACAAACCCTGAGGGACACCACTTGTCCCTGATGTCATTTGGGACTCTGAGTCATTGGCCACTACCCTCTGGTAACCATCCAACCACTTAATTATCCATTGAACAGTCCACTCATCAAATCCATCTCTCTAATTTAGAGAACGATGTTGTGGAGACCATGTCAAAGGCTTTACAGAAGTCCGTATAAAGGGCATCTGTAGCCCTTCCCTTGTCCACTGCTGTAGAAGCTCACTGCAGAGGGCCACTGGCTTATTCAGACAGGGCTTGCCCTTGGTGAAGCTGTGCTGGCTATCCTGAATCAATGTTTATGTTTGATCCTGCCCCCAAATGTTCTCAGCCTCAAGGTATATTCAGCTTAGGGATTTCCTGGCTATGGGTTCTGCCTGTATAATAACCATCAAGATAAGTCTATTCCAGGTGTTTGTTCAGTCCACCTTTGATTCCCATGTAAATTTTTCACATCCTCCACAGTGCATCTGTGACTTTGGCAGCGAGTTTCTGTTGGTTTACTGCCACCACTGCCTGCCTATTGCTTTGTTTTGTATTTGTTTATCAGCTCAAAGTTACGCCTCCTAGTCCTTGTGTTGGAAGTGACAGTGAACATCAGATTGCTATCTGCTTCCCCCAGGCCATATCTGATTTCTTTGGCCTGTCATTTCCCTCAGGTCATCTCTTCTCCAGCTGAGAAGTGCTGCTGAAACCACTTGTTCCTCATCCAGAAACTATCCTGGACATTTGATTATCATTGCTGCCCTGAAATTTTGCAGTTCAGTAGTATCTTTGCTAAGATGGCAGGACCATAAGTTAACCGTTAAGTAGGTCATCCTTAAACCCTTTCTTTAGCATCTCTTACATGTACTGAAATGTGCTGTCCAAGCCCTAATGGATGACAGCCATCACTATTTCATTTAATGGCCAGGATTTCAGACCATGCAAAACACCCTGTCTTTCATGTGCCAGAGACAAGGCCCCAGCTTATCCCATCATGAACAGGCTAAATGCAGGAGAAAGAAAAAAGTAAACAAAAGGGAAGCAGTGTAATATGAAGCATTTCAGTCTAGTGATGCAGTTCGTCACACACACACAAACACACACTCATACTTTGATCAGACGGCATGAACTAAAACTACTTTATTTAAAAGTCTGACTCCATTATATAGTATCTCTACAAAGGCCAGGGACTGGGGGAGAAGGTTGACACCTCTCCCCATCCTATTGGTTAAGACAACTGTCCATCAGCTGTCCATATCTCTAAGACAAAGAATGAAAATTACCTTGAAGTTATGATAAACACTTGCTGGTGTTTACAGACCAGAGCGTGAGAAAGAACCCAAAACACGAAACCGTGAAACAGAAGAGAAGGCTGAAAAAATCAGGGCGACAGTCTAGAGTTTTTAGATTTGATATGAACAAAATAAGCTTTTTCTCTCTGTATTGCAGGAGGGGTCACAGATATGTGGGTGGCTTAAGGGATCATCATACTAGCCAAATAGGAGGTAATATATTGTCATCACCCACCCCACTATCTCTCTTTTTCAAGTTGTTCCAGGAACCAATTAATAACAAATACTTTGTTTTAAAAATAAAAAGTATTCCAAAATAGTTCAGGTTCATATTACTATTGTTAATATTATGTGCATTTCTTTTATAATAATGTCCTTTTTGATCTCTTCTGTCACTGTGTTCTAACAACACCATCAGCAATGTTCTGAAATATTACTTTTGAGATGCTTTGCATGCTATCGTCCTTTTTACTTCCAATTGTAAAATGGGAATGTTGATTTTTAAAAAACAGGAAACTGTTTATAACTTCAGTTTTTAAAGTGTTGTGAATGTACTTGTATTCATATGATTTTAAATAATTTGTGTATCATCACCTCCCTTTCCATATCTATTAATTTTTGAATTTAATATAATTTAAATAAAAATCATGTTTTGATCCTCAGCGAACATAATTTTAGTGATGAGAATAATGAACTTCTGTAAACTTTTATTAATTTTACATTGTATATCTTAATGCATTTTTAAAAAATTGATGTTTTCTTTTTGAAGTTCTAATTGTTCTGTGGGTTCCTATTTTACTAGCTATACATGAGTCAGTTTGTTTTCAAATTGTGGTCTGAATTAATATGGAGCCTGAGAAGGAGTAACACAAATGCATTTCGGCTACCGCACTATCATGGGTTTGTCAGTCAGGACTAATGTAACAGGACATGATATTCACATGGAGTTGACCTACAGTAATCCTATTGTGGGCCCATTTAAAATTTCAACCACAGCTTTTGAAATTTAGGTCTTTCTTGGCTAAGAAAATCAGAAATCTACACTTGCTTCATCGTTGTGCAGCCTGGAGACAAAGCAAGATATTAAAATAAATGAACTCACTGCTCAAGAGCAAATTAAATCTATTTTAACATACATATTTGAAAGCTGGGAGCTTTTCCAGTGCGATAACTGTGGGAAAAAAATTATCTAGCAAAACTGTCAGTGAGAATCAGCTGAAACCTGGAAAGCGCTCAAAGGTTTTCAGCAAACTTCACTTGCAATTTGCCTGGAGGAAGCAGAACCTGACAGGCATGCAGTGAGGTTACGCCAGCAGCCGCCTGTGCCCGCGCTGCAGCTTGCTGTTGTCCCTGCTCTGGTGCCTCCGCAGTGAAATGAAGGCTGACAAACATGCTCACTTGTGGTCTCTCATGTGGCACGTCTGTCCAAAGAATGGGCAGCATTCTTTGTAAGGGCAGGCACTGGCATCCTCTGTGGTGATGGAGTGACCGGGGCAATCAATGGATGGGTCCCAGCCCGGAAGGGCAGGGTGTGATCAGACCTCCCATTGCAGCAACAGCTCTTCATGCTCCTGCAGGATCAGGCTGTACATGCAGGGTTGGAAGAAGGAAGAATATGGTACAGGGGGAGATTTCCATAAATGCACCAAGATTCGGGTTTGAGAAATGACTGAGGAGGATGAAGCTTTATGGCTCAAGGATTGCAATCATCTTTTTTGGGTGCCCCAGCCAGGGCACCCGGCCACTCCAGTCCAGATGGATGAGGAGCAGAGGATGACTGGGCTCCCTGCTGGTAAACTTGTGCCTAAAGTTAGGTGGTGTGGAAAGGCCTCTTCAGAAATGTTTGAGCCTGCCAACATTTGCATTTTATTTGCATTTGGAGGGATTACATAAAGGAGTAAAATCATACAAATGCTTAAGGATTGGCATGGGGAGGGTCTTAAGCAATCATGGAGTATTTTGATTATTATTTATTAGTCCCAAAACCCAAGTTTTGGCAGGCACAGTGTCTGATTAATTAGTTTACTGCCACCTTAAATGGAAATGCCATTACTGATTATAATCATAACGCCTCAATCTTTTGTAGTATTTCTTGCAGATGTTTCTCAAAGCCTGTTAAAGGGCCACAGTGACAATTTCACTCATAGCAAAACCTTTTCAGAGAGACAGGTCATTGCTTTTCAGCTGGTGGTAGAAATAACTCTCTATTCATGTGTAGGCAAGATACTGTAAGACACACAGAAAAATACAAATGCTAAAAGTAGACATATATTGTATTGGTGCTAATTAATTGTTACTTATTATTTATGAGCTAGAAATTAAAATAGGTATGTAAAACCAGTCAGAAGATGTGTGAATAACCATAGACTTTATATGAGAAGCCTGTGATTTGCTAGTAGTGGCGCTGCCCTCTCTGATTCCTTAGGGCATGATTTAAGCCTAATGAAGTCAGCAAGAGCTTTAGTTTAGTTCATGGGAGAGGAACTACCTGGGAAGTACATTTCAAGTTAAGGCTGAGTATAACTTTAATGTGTTCAGTCATCTTAAAGGATTTTCCCAGTCTTGCCTTTTATAGTGTATGCAAAGCAGCCAACATGCAAAAAGGTCATGTAAATATTTGCTGTCATGGTCAGCTAAACAGGGACTGACAGGTCTATAGGAAAAACAGCCTGAAATAACTAGTTCCAATTAATGAATTGAAGCACAGACCCTAGGAAATTATAATACTCTAGTGTGGTTCAAGTCTTCCTTCCAGCTTTCCTAGAATTTATTTTCTTTCCCACTTCTTCAAATTACAATAGCAAAAGGTTTTGGACTTGG
This sequence comes from Donacobius atricapilla, assembly GCA_013397315.1. Taxonomy (NCBI): domain Eukaryota; kingdom Metazoa; phylum Chordata; class Aves; order Passeriformes; family Mimidae; genus Donacobius; species Donacobius atricapilla. Next base: position 120,341 of record WBMY01009132.1, read on the forward strand.
AAAGAAAAAAACACACACCTCTTACCTGAAATGTTTTGTATCAAAAGAGCAAAAGAAGCTAAACAATGATATTGACCTATCAGAGTTTTTTCTATTTCATTTCTTGTCTCTACAGGTAATGTAAAAGCCAGGTATATGAAAGAGTGAAATATGTGACTTCCCAGGCTAGCACTTGTGCCCACAGTTGCTGTTTACTTACGAGTTTTTTCTCCTATAATAAAATGTCCTGTGTGAACCTGAAAAAAATGCTTCCAAGGAGCAAGATACTATTTAGTACATACTGTCTGAACAGAGGCACATTCTGTCTGCCACCAAAAAGCTGATAGGCAGGATATTTTAGATGCTTTGTCACAGAGGAGCTGAATTTTGTTGCAGCAGGTTGTATCAGCATGGATCTAATGGGTTCATTCCAGTGATACTTGAGTAGATGTACAGTGTACTTAACAAACCCAGTAGTTATGTAAGTCTATGTCTGTCGCTGCTCTATCTGTTAAATGACTTTTGAATGCAACCTTTATTATTTATTTGCACTGCAGTAATACTAAAGGACCTTGAGCAAAAACAGTGCCTCATTGTGTTGGGTAATACACAGTGACAAAATACTCCTATTTCAGAACCTTGCAACATGAATAAATCAGAATGAAAAGTGGCGAAGGTAGTAGGAGAGGTAGAGTAATGAGTGTACAACCTGGATGAACTGAGTAAAGCTGTGTCAAGGTGGCCATGGCTTTTCTCTTTATCCCAAATCATGCCCTCACAAAAGGTGTGATGTCTTTATCCAGCTCTACCATCACTTCATATTCTGATTTAGCAGCAGCAATTTGAGCCTTCAGCATTTGGTGTCTGCTGGAAGACAGATTTGGCAGCTGGAGTAGTTAGTACAGGCCTCCCTCCTTCAGGGAAAGGTAGGAGGCCAGATGGAGCTGTCCAATGGGACGTGTCTAGCACAGGAGCTATCACTTGGATAAATCTGATCTAATTTTTGTGTCAGGTAAAATTTGTAAGTCTGCCTCTAATACAGAAAGTCACACAAACACCAGGGCCTACCATTTGGTGTGGGCAAGCAAAGGAAAAAAGTGTATTGCAATTCCATGCACTGTAAGAAGTATAAGACTTAGGCCAAGGAGGGAAGCATAGCGTGTCCCTCAGCACATTGTATTTAGGATTTGCTGCTAGGGCTGACAGCAAGTGCCTAAATGAGGGCAACTCTTGGATTTAATCATTGTTCCCAATACTGTTTATATATTTAGGTAGTGATTCTAATGCATAGTTACTATGCTGGATCTAAGTTCAGATTTCTGTTCTCAGAGGGAAATAATGTCATCTCTATGGTATCATATGAGACTGTCTCTTGTATTCGTTCTTGTTCTCTATCTCTTTGCTGCATTTCTGGCTACACAGTACCCAATTCAAGCAGGATAAGAGGATAATCACTGCATCAGAAGCTTGTTGATAGCGTGCTGATCGGGGTGCTCTCTTGGGACAATAGGGGCAATGGGAGCCCTTCTGGATATTATTTTAACTACTCTAAAGATGGGAGCCCTTCTGGATATTATTTTAACTACTCAGCTGTTTCATAGGAGATAGGGGCTTGTACCATTGCTTTGCCCAATTACCTTCTGAGATGAATAGACCATCTGTGGGTATGAGTGCTGAACAGTGGATGTTGTTTATCTTGGTTTTAACAAGGCCTTTCATATCTCTCATAGCCACATGGGGGAGGTAGGGGTGACCTTCAGGGTGTGTAACTGGCAGCTTGAATTTTAGCTGAGCTCCTCAGGGCTAGACTCTGGGGCCGGTGGTTTTTGACATCAGAAACCTCGTTGTTGAGATGGAATGAACCAGCAGGAGGGTCAAGTCTGACAATAAGTTTGAGAGAGCATTTGATGTGCTGAATTGTCAGATGGCCGCCTCACCGGGACCCAATGAACCAGAGAAATGGACTAGCAGGAACTTCATAAAACTCCAGAGAGGCAAATGCAGCCTTTCATCAGGGACAGAACAGCCCTGCAATACTGGCAAGGACAGGTTGGCTGGGTAGCAGCTTCGCAGAAAGGACTTGGGGTATGACAACAAAGTGACTGTGTGTTAGCAGCATGTCCTTGCAGCAAGGGAAAACTGCACAGCTGTCTATAGGAAAAAATTAGCCAGGTCAAGGGAAGTGATTATTCCTATCTTCTCACCATTTCCAAGGTTGCACTGTGTCCAGTTTTGGTTCCCCAATACATGAAAAATAATGACAAATTGGAGTGAGTCTAGGAAATGGCCTCTTGGCATTCTTTTTAATCATGCAAACTAAGGTCTTGGTTCCAAGATTCTGTCTAAAGTAGCTTGTGAGGACTTCGCACAAAGTCAAGCTGTTTGTTAGAGCCCAGAGAGGTGAATTTTTGGTGTGGTGCCATGACTAGCTGTACTTTTTAATGCTGATGGCTCAACCCCTAAATTTGCTACTGATAGTAGTGAACTTTTTAGAAATTGAACCACTTCAGAAGTACTGAAGAGAATTCCTACTGTAAATACAGACCATTTGGTAAAGGGAGCAAAATTACAAAGGCATGCATGGCCTACATGACTTTATGCTTCATGGCTGTGGATTATTAAAATGATAATATTCTGCCCTTGAACACATCAATTGTACCTCAATTTGTACTAAAAAACAGGGCTTATAAAAATAGTTATTACTTTTATAATGAGTTTGACGCAGCTGATTTATACACAAAGGAAATACAATTGGGTAGGATCTCTCTTTCTTCATGTTTATCCAAGAGGAAGAACAAGTATTCCAAGAAATTTAACTGATATTTTCTTCTTTTTTGCTTTTGCCCATTTAAAAGTTACTAACAAAAATGCCTCTATGTAAAGTACTTGACTACAGTGGCCTTAAATGCTTCACATACCTGCATAGTCTTTTGTAGGCACATCCTTGGAAACTGTACTAGTCAGCTTTTCACCTTTGGCTGGGAGCCAGCTATGGCTCTGGCTTCTTCAGAGGTCAGGGGCTCAGCCTCTGGTGGGCTAAAGCAGAGCTTGCATGGGCATATCTTGGGTCTCCTCTGTGTGTGTGGAGTTCTGATTTTACTGTGCTAAACTGGTGAATGTGAACTGCAGTAAATGCAGCATGGCAGAGCCTGCAGGGACCCTCTGAAAAATAGCTCTGGTACGTATGAAACTTCTTGTTCATTTCACTGAGTTGTTCAGTTGTAATTTTTAAAATATTTTTTCGTTCAGTATCGTAGGGGGTTTTGTGTTCTTCCAAGTTTGCTGGCATTGGTTTGTCAGTTTGGAGTATGAAAACCTCGTCTTAATGGTCAGTTGGGCTATTCAGTGCAACAGCATGCAATTATTGTCCAAAAGTCATCCTGCCAGAACACTAATTTACACCTCGGGGACTAGGTTAAACTGAAATGTTCTCTCAGAATCTCTAGATGATAGAAGTAACTGTTCACAGTAGATGGACTTGCTGATAGAGGTATATAGACAAAGTTGTCTTTTGGCAATAGGCTTTTTTGCAGGTTTTATCAGGAATCAGATGAGAAAAATACTGGGTTTTCTTTAGGTAAAAAAAGCTGTCCATTTTCTTTTTGGTTTTCGCATATTCTTCTTAGCCAGCTGAATGCATTTGTTTGCAGAAAAGTGGTAGTATTTTAGTGTCAGTTAAAAATCTTTATTTTTCATAGTATTTTGGTAGGAAACTTATGTGATTTCTGAGTTTTCCATCTGTCTTTTCCATTAAGTAACAAATTATTGCAAGTCACTGTAAGTAGCAGAGAAGAATGAAATAGCAGTAAAATTTAATACTGGAATAAATTAAACAGTTCCTGTTTTTATTGAAACTGTTATCAAACAACTTAATACCTTGAACAAATCTCTTCAGACTATTGTGCAAAAAATAAATAAGTAGTTGCTTTTATTTGTTAAAATATCAATTTTTTTATTCCCTTAGTACTTGAAGATAGCTAAGTGTATTTATAGAAAACTTTCTGAATGTGGAGGATGGATTTTCAGGAGGGAGTACTAACAGAAGCTATGAGAGCTTCAGGCTAGAAATACCACAAAGATCATGGCAAAGACCTCAGACTAGTTGAAACTATGTGGTGAAACAGGAGAGTTAAGTCTTGAGGGTATGGAAAGTAAGAACTTCATATTGAGAAATTTCTTCCATGCTGCAAGATTTGTTACTGTAATAAACTTGTGTCTGCATAACTTTAGCAGAATTTGGTGGTATGTGTTTGCTCTGTTTATTAGATAGTTGGGAGGGGAAGGAGGGATGGGGAACAGAGAACAATGAGGGACTATGCTATCCTTACAGTGTAATATATGACAATTTTGTCAAAAGCAACGAAAAAATGGAAGTATCTTGAAATCTTAGTAAAAAGAAATTAAAATTTTAAACTGCATTTTTGAGGAAAGGTCTGGCCCCAACAAAAACTGTTATTGAGACTTCAAAGATTATCCTTAGCATTTAAAACTCATGCAAGTCTCAAGTAATGATTTGACATAAATATAAGTAAGAAACAAGGATGCTTTTTCTCACTTTTGCTTGTTATCATTGCTGTTGACTTCAGCATTGAGGGAATGTCCAGACAGAGACGGTGACTCAATGGACTTATGATGGAATTTCAAGCTAAAGCAGCATGAAAAGACAAAGACTGCCCATCTTTTCAAGAAAATATAGTTAACTGATAGTTAGGGGCAAAGAGTGAAACTATTCTAATAGCATTTTCCCCATTTTAGTTATACCTTGCTTTGCACCTTGTATTTCCAGAAGGTCCAGAGCTCCCAATGCATCCAGGTTTTGATTGCTGTAGTCTAACCAGCTTTACTATATACGAGAAATTTTCAGATTTGATACAGAATTTCCAGAGGATACGTAAATTGAATCATTGAAAACCGATATGATCACAAAGACCCTCTAACTAATTAAAGTTAGAAGGTGGTATGTTTATTCACCAGCGGGTGGCCTGGGAGTCATCTCCGTAAGGTGTGAGTGCGCTGAACAAGGTTCTTTGCCCTCTCTTTATTTCCCAAGATCCTACATATGGTACTTATGCATAACCTCAGCACCTCTCATCTCCATTTGATATTAAAACAAGGCTATTAGTCCTTCACGGGTGCGCAGTTCTTCTCACGAATTGGGTTGGTGGTCTCGAATTGGGTCAGTGGTCTCAAAGGATGAAGTCATGAGAGTCTTCATGAGGTCTCTGTGACCCTCTGGCACGATCCAAGGCCCTCTGCTTCATGATTAATTGATATATAGTCCAGGTGCTGGCCATTGTTCTTACTGGTTTTCAATCTCTTCTTACAACAGTGCACTTACTCCACTTCCTTCTATAAGCAAGCTCATAATGGCAAACAATATCACAATTAGCTCCAGCTTAAGCATCTAATAATCATTAACCTGCCATTTGCCTACCTAACTTGCATTCTGATCAATCTGAATTGCTTCTAACCCTTAGCTAAAATCTTAACTCTTTAAAATCATGATTCACAATAGCTGCATGGGAAGAGAGTAGGAGTGTCTTGTTCATGTGGGTCGTTTTTGGTTCTCTGGGAAGGTTTCAATGCTCCAGTGCCCAAGCATCCTACACTAGCCAAATACAGATTTTATGCTCAGTTAATACTCTTCCGCTGGATTAAGATACTGCCAAATGCCAGTAAGATACTTCAGTGCAGAAATTTGCAAGACATCTTGCCTACAGAGAGGGAGTCTGTAGCTTCACAGAAAAGAAAGTCATGAATTCAGATGAAAGCTTTAACTGTATTTTATTTCATAACACCGAGGAGTTATTTAATTTTCTGCCTCAGTTTTTTTCTTTTTAGTTATAAGGGAATTGTGCGAGAGATTGTATTTTTCCATTTAAAATTCATTGTTTGAGAGAATTAACAGATACTTTTAAAGGTCACAGAAGAGGACCCAGTCTTGTTCGTTTACTATTCTTGTTTTATCAGGTATTTAACTTGCCTCTCTTAAATAATGACTTTCTAAAGGTAATTTTTGTTCTTTAAACAAAAGCTAATTGTGATTAAGGTTCTCCTGGGTGTGTAAGCTGCCCTGCATAGAGATCGTTGTTAGCAATATACCATGATAACATGGTGCTTAGTCAGGGTTAGGTCAGCACTATGTATGTCCTGACAGCTGCATGCCATTAGCTCTTTCCATAAGGAGTAAACCTTTACCAGTTGTAACTCAGGAGTTACAGTCTTATCAGCATGGGTGCTGTGCCAGCCCTGTTGTGGTTATACAGCTCCTTGCTCTAAAGCCAGCCTAGACCCCGTGTGTTCAGGTGAGATTCACCATCACACTGTGAGGGCATGTCCTCAGCTCCCAAGTGGATTTTGCAGCCCAGCAGCGCTGTCTGAGCTGAACGCTGTTTTGTGAATGTGGTGTGTGTGCCTGAGCTCAGGGCTGTGCTGGCTGAAGGCACAGGAAGACTGTGCTGGGCACCCCAACCTGGCGCTGATGGGCGCAGCCACCCAAGTCTGGTTAACTCTGCATCTTTCATTGCACTGTGTTGTGTTTCATGTAGATCATCCCTGGGAGAAACAATGAACTATTTTGCACATCCTGCCACTGACCATTGATAAAGAGGCAGCAGAAAATGCTGTGTTTTGAAAGAGCTCTGTATGTAGGGAAGGAAAGGGCAGTCATGTGGTGTGTTCACAGGATCATCATCAGATCTGAGTTTGATGCATGCAAACCTTTCTTTGAACATGTTCTTTTGCCTCTTGGATGTTTAATTTTCCTGCAGTAAAGCATACCTCTTTGTTGACAGGAATGTTGTGAAGCAGTTTGTTACGAGGCTTGTGTTACTGAGACCTACATGTAAACGTTTTCTCTGTGGCCTGTGTTTAAGTCTGTGGTCTGTTGCTTGTAGGGTGAAGAATGATCAAAAGTTCCAGAGGTATTTCTGCAGCTCAGTTGAACTACATGACAAAGGGGATGGCTTAACATTATCGTTTGTGTTGTAGCTGTAGGACAGAGCAGGGCTGGCAGTACCTCAGAGCTCTTGGAAAAGGGAGCCACAGCATTGTCTGACATGCACTTTCAAAACTGTTGTGTGGTGTCATTACCTCATTCACAGTCATCTTCATACATGTTGTCCTAGAGTAGCAGGGAACTTCATAGTCCTCTTTGGTCTGTGTTGCATAAAAATGGGCACAATCTTCATGTTTCGGGTAAATCCTTTGTAACAGAAGTGTAAGTAAGTGCAAGAGGGTCTTGAAGGTACATAGAGAAGAGAATATCCCTTGGGTTTAATTGTCTTTTCAGCAGCTTTGCTGATGTATGTTCTGTGCCCCAACAAAAACCATGCCTAAGTTATGTTCAATTTCTTCTTGCTTTAATCACCATGGGAATGATTTTTAGCTGAAGGTAAAATGCACCTCAGAGCACCAGCAGCTTACATGAAGTGCAACCTGTGGGTATTGTTGGTGTTAGGAACTTCATCTGGGCAATGTGTGGAAGAAAAATATTGTGAATTATTTTAACTAATGGATTTTGAGTCTCTTTATTTTGTCATGCTCAAAAAGGATTTTCAGAAGTGCGCAGTTAGTTCTGTCAAATAGGAAATGCCCTAAAGCATTGCTGTATCATGATACAGATCAGACAACTCAAGAGGAAGGGCAGTAGGGTTTTTTTAAGTGCATGTAATTTAAAGGAGAATAAAGAAAAAAAAATTAATTTATTAGGCCTTTGAAAATATCTTTTCTCTCTCAAGTGAGATTGAGGCCGTAATATTTCTCCAAGTTGTATGTTTAAGCTGTCTGTTTTAAGGCATAATATGCATATTTGCTTTGAAAATTCAGGACTCCAGGGCAACTGGGATTTTGCTTTCAATCAGTATTTTGTGGGAGCATTGAAGCACAGGCAGAATCAAGACTGTTCTACAATGATTTCAACTTGTGTGTAAGGCAGATTTTTCAACTTCGCCCCTTATTCTGTGTTAAGGGTTTCAGTAGCTCAATCCTGAGTATGGTTTTAATGGTCTGAAATTCAAAACTAGCATTTCTAAATTTGGCACTAACTTTTAAACTGGGGAGAAAAGAGAGTCACACCCAACTGCAAAGCTGATATGCAAAGCCTGTCTTTTTAGCCAAAAAAAATCTTTTTTTTTTTTTTTTAACCACTAAATCCAAGAAAGTTTAAATGCCAAAACATAGAAGGTTCCTTATGTTCTTCAAAAGAACTGAAAGCTGTCATCAAAAATGAGTGTCTTTGCATGCAGTCTTGGAAAAGTGAAATAAATGCAATCATTAACTTGTTTAATTTTTTTTACAAATGTAGTTGGTTTCTGAATCCTAAAGAGTGTCTAGCTGCATAGAATATTTGTGCACTAAAAAGACAGTTTTACCTAGAAGAACATAAAGAAATAAATGATGTCTGAAATTATAATAAAAAATAGAAAAATAGTTTAATAGCTCATTCAGTATTGTCATTAGAAATAAAAGTCAGAGGAGAACTCCTCTCAGTCTTTGAAAGAAAAGTAGTTTAATTTCAGTCTGAAAAAGTTTTTCCAGACAAAGGAAAATGGAAATGTGTAGTAGGATTCATATGGGGTTTGATTGCAATATTAATGAAGAAAGAGGTATCAGCTTTTGATAATAATACGAAGATTAAGTTAACAGCTCTATTTTGTAAAAGCAGCCTAATATTAAATAATGTTAAGGTAATGCTCAGTAGTCTATTTAGTATTCAGGAAAGTTAGCATCTTAGTTCCCTAAGCGCAAGCACAATTATCTACCCACTGATTGTAGGAGCACCTGACTGTTTCTGCCTTCCTTTATAGCAATTATGGGCAACACAGGGACAAAAATATTAAAGTCTAAGGTGAGATAGGGCTCATCTCAGTTTAAGATGCCTTTTCTTCTTTTCATTAATTGCCTTTGTATTCTATGACCTCAGCTTTTCCCATTGCTTTTGCTCAGTGTTTGTATCTCAGCACCATAAACTGCCCATCCTGTTGCTGATGACTTTCAAGTGTGACTCACTGACTTACCGTCCAAATTTTGTGATTTGCTGAGATTTGCTGATGACTGATGGCAACTGCTCTGAGGGCCCTGTAATCCCAACCCTCCTGATTATATTTGTCATGGGAGAACAGCATTACAGTGCATCGACGCTGCAACTGATGTGGTGAATTCAGGTTGTGTAAAACGCTCTGCCAGACTTTAGCCCGCCTGTGTTAATTACTGGTCGATGCAAAGGGCTGGCAGCACAGGATCTTCCCAAGATTGGACAGAATCCAGTAGAGGGTCACAAGGATTATTAACTTGGTTGGAGCCTTTTTGTTCTGACAGGTTGAGAGAGCTGGGACTCTTCAGCCTGGAGAAAACTCAAGGGCAGCGATGTCATCAGTGTACAAAAGAACCTGAAGGGAGGGGGCAGAGAAAAGCCAGGCTCTCTTCATTCACGCCCAGTGAGAAGGCCAAAGACAATAATCATCAAATGAAACATAAGAGATTCCCCCTAATACCAGGAAATCCTTCTTCACTGTGAGGTTGACCAAGCACTGACACAAGTTTCCCAAAAAGGCTGCGGAGTCTCTGTCCTAGAAGATATACAAAAACTGTCTGGGCATGGTCCTGCACAAGTGGCAGTAGCTGTCCCTGTTTGGGTGGGGTGGGGGTGAACCAGATGACCTCCAGAGGTGCCTTTCAACCTCAGCCATTCTGTGATTCTGTGTTCTGCCATGTTTTTACACCACTGTGGAAGCTGTACTTGCTCCATCTTGTACAGACAGCAAGACAGTAAAGGTGTTTCCTCATGGGACAATGCAGTGTTGTGCAGAGACACCTGGGATGGCTCAGAAACAGCACAGTGCATTCAACTGGGCTTACCAGTCCCCATTTCCTTGTATCCAAAGTAGTTCAGCTGAACATGTGCTTCTGAATCTACTCCCTAGTGCTGTACATCCCAGGAAATGGCTTAGTTTAGTTGCAGTCTTGTGGCAGCTTGTTTCTGCTGTGCAGGTCCTAATAAACCTTCCCACATTGGAGGTGCTCATGAGAAGATCTTTTGGTTTGCTTTAGGAGCCAGACCCAGCATGGTTAGAACTCATTAACTCCATCAAGTACAGACTGGTTTCTTCTGTTGATTGAGATGGCTCTTTCTGAGTGCTTTAGTCCATGGAGGGCTTTGGAGGTCACGATGGCATGGGACTGGGCTGTAGCGATGCTCATGAGCCACGCTCATGCAGTACTGGCCAGTGGAGTACAGGCACCTGCTGGTTGTACAGGAGTCAGCATAGGCCCGGCAGGGCCAACACAGGCATCATGGAAGAGGTACTTTGTACGCCTTCCCTCAGTCCCTGGTCTGTATTATTCATGTTTCTTTCCATTATTGAGCATATCGTAGTCTCCTATTCCCTGAAAATAGCTATATCAGAAAGGTCTTCAGTGAGTGAGAATGTCCATATTTTGCAATTCAGCATCTAAGATTACTTATAGTTCTCCCTGATAATGATTATTAACAGTGCTGTGAAACTGAAAGGTTCCAAAATTGCTCTTGTATTTTGTGGGGTATCTCAGTTTTACTCCTGGCAGGAGTTTCACCTGAGGCGTTATGCTATATAATGCCAGCATATAACTGTGAATATAAATTTCTTGCATTAAAGTGAAAATCCTGGTTTTATTGATAAGTGTGAGGTTATGTATAAGGAAAGCTGGGTACTATTAAAGTATACGTTTCTTTCTCAGCTACTTTTTAAAAAAGTACCTTGTGATTTACCAACAACTTCCAATACAGAGCAAACTTGGTGTGCTTGTGATTTTCCATTAGGATTCATAAGGTAAACTTCTGATTTATCTAACTGAAGTACAGTAATAGGCATCTCAGTACTGGTACTAGCACATTTATCAAGGCCAAACCATATCATTGTTCTATGCTCTATTCCAATAGTCTGTTGAAAAGGAAAATGACATACTGCTTTATTTTTTAGAGAGAGTGAGTTGGTTTTTCTCTTTCCATTATGGGCTCGGTCTGTGTTCCACATAGACTTTAAAACCAGATCATTACTGTGCATTTAAGAATATGTATCTTCCTGTTGCATTTGCTTGCAGGTGTATTATATCTTCAGTATGGAGATGAAACAAAGCAGTTGAGGATGCCAAATGAAATCACAAGCACAGACACAATTCGTGCCCTTTTTGTAAGTGCCTTCCCCCAGCAGCTGACAATGAAAATGCTGGAATCGCCCAGTGTTGCCATTTACATCAAGGATGAGAGCAGAAACATATACTATGAATTGTGTGATGTGAGGTAAGACATGGAATTACAGCTACTGATTCCATGGGGTTGGGGTTTTTTTATGGTTTTTGTTTTGTTGTGCACTTATAGAATAGAAAGGAATAGGTTGATAAGTATCTGACAAAGAGTGGCCTGACACATAAAGGCATGTTCAGTGGTAACTGAGTAATCCAGGAGGTCTGGTCTGACAATGCCTTTAGCTGTAGGTGCAATATCCATTGCACAAGCCACTGATAAATGGCATGCTTTGTTGAAATATTTGTGTAATATACAAAGGCTCACATATTTAATATGTTTATTGAATTTTAACAGAGATACAATCATTTAAAGTACAGAGCAAACATTCACAGAAAAGCTGGGTTGTTTCTTTGCTGGGAGTGCAAAGCCTGATCTCATGAGCTGGAAGTAACAAACGTGAATGTCACTGATGTCCTCACAACAGTGCCAGTTGTGCCATCTAACATAGCCAAAGCTCTGTGGCAGCCTGCTGCAGCCCCACCACCTTCATGTTATATGTCAGGATGCAGCAACTGATGCAGTCACTTGCCTTCACTAATTCAGAGCTTGGTCAATAAATGGTTCACTTTCTATCCTTTATTTTGTGGGAGTGTAGTTTCTTAATTAACCAGGTTTCTTCAGCAAAAGTTCCAGGATCTCAGGGTCCCTAGAAAGTTCCAAATCATGCATAAATAAAGCTCTCAGGTACACCTCAGGCATGTTACACTTTATAAATAAACTGTGATAAAAATGGACAGAGGAGCATAAGAAGATGAAGGAGAAAGCAGAAAAGCTGTTTGCTCTTTGCTAGTCTGCCACTAATGCAGGAAAATTTTGTGGTGCAAGAGAAGTGTACTGTCTGCTGCTGCCTTGTTTCTTCTGGAGATCCTATGGCCAAGATGTTCCTCCTTATCATGGTGTAGTTAAAGGAGCAAGTTGGAGCTTTTCTAGCCCTTCCCCATCCAATTCCCCCATTCCTGTTCTTAATCTTTGAACAGCATCCACACCCCATTTTATCACCTCTGTCTTGCTTTTCCTCAGGCTGTCTGTCCAGTGTCTTGTCATTAACTAATCTCTTGGACTTCAGTTTCTTTTAATCTTCTTTGCTTTGCAGACTGCCACACCCCTCTTTGGCTACTGTAACATCTATGTGAAGAGCCATCTGATTTTTTTCATCAAACATCATCATCTTTCAACATATACCCAAGTTTCTTATACATCAGACATTTCATTCACAAGATCTGATCAACTGATTGAATCATGATAGGGTTTCTATATCTCTGTTGCCAAGTGCATTATTGCCAACCTTCATCTAGCCCACTGGCTCCTTCTCTCTCCCTTTATCCCTCCATCTTCCCTTGAGTTTCAGACTAACAGTTTATGACTTCATACCCTTGAGAATGTGTTTGTTGATTATCCTGCTGCCACTCCACCTTTTTTCCCTTGCTCCCATTGCAGGTGTCACTCTGCCAGCCGCAGGCCTGGCTCAACCCCAGCATCTGCTTCCTCTGTTCCTATGCCAGTATTGTAGAGCATTCCTAGAGGAAATCCCACAACCCAGCTGACTTCCTCCAAAACAAAATTCCCTCCTTGAGTTCTGCCAGCCTTCTCACTTATGAAACCTCAGCAATTCCAGTACTGGGAGTCCATCACATGCACTACCAGCTGCATTTTCACCAGCTTTGAATAATTTCCATAACCATTTCTCCATTTCTGTTCCTTACTCTTCACAAGATCTTGCCAGAGAACAGATGAAATGAGGCATCCTTTTTCTCTCCTTTGTTTGCCATGTCTTCCTTCAATCCTCTTCTTTCTTTCCCTTAAACAGGAGGGTTTTAGTCAGGTCTTTAAGCTCTCCATCTCCCTCAGAGACTGCTCCATGTTCATCTGTGCCTTGCATTACGCTATCATACTCCTTCCCCTTCTTTTTCTTCTCTTTCTTTCTCTCTTTCTCATTTCCTTTTTCCCTCTACCTCTTCCTCTTTCTCTTTTTTCCCTTCTTTTTTTAATTTTTCTTTTTTATCGCTGGGGACAAAGCCCTGTCTTTCTACTTCACTCTTTTTCCTAAAGTGGTTCTGGGCTTTGCTTCTAGTGTAGACTTCAGATTTTTGCTCCAGAACATCCTTATTTTACAGCCTTTCATTTCCCATCACACAGAGAAAAAACACTCATGTAGTTCTTCAATTTTTTAATAGCAACTGCTGTAATTGTCATTTCTTGGCAGTTGGCACAGGTAATAGGTAATCTTGCTTGCTCTTACCCATTCAAATGAAGCAACAAAGATCATTCTCCTAGTTTGACAAGCAGACTGTTCTGCATGCATTTATTTTTCACTTGTCCTCTGACTGTATCTTCTCCATCTCATTAAATCACTTGTCTTCATTATGAGGGCTCCTCCAAGCCCACTTCAATGCTGCTTTCCATTTCTTGTTGAGTACCAAGTGCCATCTGCTTCCACTTGGTGAATAATGCCAGTTTGAATTCTCCGTCTTTAATTTTCAAACACGTGCCTTCCCGCTCTCTCAGGCAGCCCTCTAACGTCCTTTAAAGTGTCGTCCACAGACATCTGCAAAACCGCTGCGTTGGTCTCCTTCCTGCTCTCTCTGTTGCACTGCCTATTCAGAGCATGCCCGTGGTTCCAGGATTTGTTTACTGCTCCCCTGACTGGAGAGACTATGATCTTCTGAGCTTTTTTTTGTTCCCTTATCTTCCTGCAGCTATCCTATTGTCTTTTGTGACTCCTGTTCACCTTGTCAGTTGGTGAAAAGTTGTCTTCCCGGGGTGTTTACACAGCACACACCAGATCATGAACATGCCCTTTGAACATGCCAAGGGCATCTGGGAGCTACAATAATGCAAATTATAGTAATAATAAAAGTACAGTAACACATACCTGTTATCAGTAATGTTTATCTTATAATAGCAACATGAGGTGAAATACATTCATATCAGAGATCAAATGCCTAGTATTTTGGTGCTTTGCCTTGCAGCAATGTTTTACTTTACTGTGTCATGTTTCTACAAGAAATATGTATGGAAAATGCCTTCTAAAAAACTCCAGTTGTTTGAGGTACCATCTCATAGCCATCAGACAGCAGATAAAATGTATTTAAAGGAATAATATGCCATTTCTTGAACGGAAGATGAGCTTGCCTTGTATCAAGAAGAACATAGTCCCAAGTCGGAGGCAGACAGTGGTAACTGAGACTCCCAGTGTAGATCTCAAAGCAAAAGGGTCACATTTGCAAGATGGAAAGCAGTTTATGTTACCGTAAATAATTGAAGAACTTGAGCTTGCCTCAAGGTAGCTGTTTTCCTATGCAGTCTACAAGTAAACACTCATAAATACTAAATTTCTCACCAGCCCTCCAGTTCTTTAACACAAGACGCTGATCTGTCTCTTAAGCTGCAGGGTTTCTTTAATAACTTCTTGACATCTACAACAGCAACACAAGTTCTGACTAGCTACCCATTCAAAGCAATCACTGATTGTAATATGACATTGTAAGAAAGAAATTGGACCTGCCCAACAATCCTTCCCTTCATTTTTAAATTATTATCCAAGTGATTAAGATCAGTTCACTAGACTTGTAGCTGCACCTGGAGGAAAGGAATTTAGTCACATGTGTAAGTAAATTCTCTAGAGATCACTACAGGGAAATGAAAGGAATCGCAGCTTTGAAAGGATGTAAGTGAGCATAGATTGGAGGCTTTGCTACTGATTAAATGTGAACCAGAAATCAGCAGAGCTCAGGGCAAGTGTCAAAGCCATAAAATTATTGGAAGGTAGGTCTTGAAACAAAATTTAAAAACTGTCGTCTCTTTCCTAAATGTAGTAGTTAACAAATTAACTAACCAAAGACAAAGTTTAGAGTCTAAAACAAAAGTATTCTTGTAGGGCTTTTCATCTAAACTATTTCTGTGTAAGCCTTCATCAAAATTTTTGCTAATTTGTTTCTCTAATATTTTTTGTCTTTTAAAACTGTCTTTATTATAGATAAAGTTTAGAGGAAGAATTTATCTACTACTGAATTTTTGGCTTTTGTGGATTTTTTCAGCTTTGTGAACAAGCTGGTAATTAAAATTTCCTCAAGAATAATTACAGTTAGAAAGACTGCTTCTCTTTTGATATTCTTGCTTCTTAGAATAGCAAAAATTTATGTGGGCTGAGTGCACAATAAAACATGTAAATATTAACTAAATCCTTTTTGAGTGCTGTGTAAATGTTGAAGTTCTGTTGTCTTCAAAGTGTTTTCACTCTATGGCAGGATCTTGAAAGAAACTTAACACTATCTAATTTTTATGGGTGTGGAGTTCTAGTGGAAGAATGATACTTCCCATGGGAAAGAGAATCAAAGTAGGCTTTTGTTTGTTTGTGCGTGTCTTAGTTATGGCATTTACATTTTTCTTATAGATCGACTGCAGACCTACTATGTTTGTCTGTTACCTGAAACTTTCAGGCAACAAAGTAAATAAAACTGCTTTCATCTGTTGTCATTGCTGATTCTTTAATTCCAGGAATATTCAAGACCGATCTTTCCTTAAAGTTTACAACAAAGACCCTGCACATGCATTTAATCACACTTCCAGAGCTGTGAATGGAGATATAAGGGTAAGTACTAATGCTGCATTTATACTCTTTTTTAACTCTAGCTTTTCTGCTAAATGTTTAAACTCTGAAATGTAATATGTACATAGCAATTCAGAAAATCCGGGGTATACACATGGCACATATACAGAAAAGGGAATAAATAATGCTTGTTGTAATGTGTTTTAACTGCTTTTCTTTTTCCAGTTATTTGCCCTGGGCATTAACTGTTTTTTTGATCTTGTTTAAATGCAGTAAAACATGTGAAGCAAAACATAGCCTTTAATTATGTACTTTGTGACACAGACAGTACTCGGACTTTTTACAGCCTCCTATTCTGTGTTTCTAAGCCCTTTACAGTGAAGTATGGCATAGTGTTAGTACACTCCAGCAAAGTTTCAGTAGGGGTTGCTTTCCAGTGGCTGAGCAGCTGTACCTTACTTCAAGCCTACTGAAACTCTTTGTAAATGATGGTTTTGGATAGGAAATTCTGATAAATACTCATTGTGGTGTAAATAGTTTTGTCTTTTTCTAAAATTTTCTACCTGCCCTGAAAAAAGGTAAGTATATTTGTATTTTCAGGTGAACATTTTGTATTAGGACACTGCAGAGAATGCATTTGAAATATCTGATTTCTCTCTCACTGTGTCAGTGTTTTGCTGCACTGTTACCTCCCTCCTTGGTGCCAAGAGGGCAGGAGATGCAGCTGAGGCCACCTCTTCCACCATGTTTCCTGCAGCTGGTGTTGCAGTAGAGGGTGGTTGTGGTGGTGAGATTACACAACCTAATCTCTTCCTCACCCCTCCTAGCTCTGTCCACAGGAGATGGTACAACCAAATTAACTCCATGAGGCCAGAAGAGAATGCCACTACTTCCCTACCTGCTTTGTGGATTTTATCGTGTTCCAAAGCTTATTCAACTGTGCAGAAAATTTCCTGTGGGGTGATTTCCTTAACTGTGCATTTGCTACTTGGTTTCATTACCAATTCTGAGCATGTCTCACTGCTTTATTACTAATACTTTGTGTAAGTACTTGTGTTTCAACAGTTTAAGGCCACAATATTTCAGAAAGATTGAAGTTGTTTATTTACAGGCACTATTCTCAACCACCTCTCATTTATGCACTTCAATTATAAAATGGTCCTTTGGATAGGTCAGAAATCTAATTACTTGATTTTTCACACTGCTGCACACACAACATGAGAAAGGAAATGGATGTGCTTCAAAGGGAAGGTGTGATCGTTTTTTGTGTATTCTGTAACATCCTGAAATTCTTCAGTTCTTGTTATGTTCCTGTGGCAGTAACTGGATGTATCTGATAAATCTTATTCATAGTCAAAGGCATGACATACTGTCACTGTGCATTTTGACATTAATTCTTGTAACTGTGGCTTTATAAAGTTATGTTATGCTGTTTGGTTGTTCATGTACAGTGAATGCTGAAGGTATACACTATGGCTTTATTTGTGTGTTTTAGGCCTGTTTGAAGGTACTATTGTAGTTCACTACATGTATTTGAAAGTGGAAATAACTTATTTTGCCCTCTTCCAGGCATTTGCTGCCTAGCAGTGTTGTTTTGAACACAGGTGCTGCCTCTGTGCAAAAATTTCAATTATTTGACTTGCTTATTTTAAAATCCCATGTTGTACAACAGATATGCACACTCAACATCTCCTGATTATATCTGAGTTAGCACCTTTTAGCCATAACTAAAAAATAATGGTGACACAGTGAAGGCCTTTGCAGAGGTGGTGTTTTCATGGCAGAATATTGTGTTTTACTTTACAGACATGCAAAGACACAGTTTTCAAATTCTGTGCATCTAGCAAAAGAGCTATTTTCTCATTTGGCTTTTGCTTTGCATTGGCAGATTTCTTGTCTTTCTGGTCTGAGAGGTGAAGTCAGAGCCAGGATGTTCATAGGGGCGTTGTGGAGAAACAGGCAAAAAGTCTTCACTTCAAAGTCATGAGCATGGGAACAAGTGATTTCTTGAGCTCAGAAATACTGAAGCCTGTTTTTCTGAGGATGTGTGGCTTTTGGTTGGGTTCTTCCTTATACAGCAACACTCATGTCCTAACTGAGGCTTTTTGCAAAGTAATAACACTCTCCAGTATTCATCCTCTGAAGTCTAAGAAGCTGGAGCCCACACTGCAACTGTTCCTCTCTTTGGCAGAAGTACAGTAGGATCTTCCATCAAATCACAAAATTTGGCAAAATTTATAGGGACATAGTAGTCTTACGGTTTCTACTCATTGGTTAAATCTGGTTGGAATTTGCCTGGGGATTCACAGGTTATTAGTTCAGCAGAAAAAATACACCAATAACCAGATGGGTTATTTATCCCTCTTTCCTTAGCAAACCAGAGTAAAGGAGGGGGAAATGTGATGGTTCTCAGTGAAAAACATGTACATTTTATGTATTGCTATTGCACAGTACCCACAAGATTGTGGAAGAACCTTTGCTTCTTCTCTCTCCTTTTATTTTTGCATATCTTTGCATTAGGCAAATTGATGTTCATCAATTTCATATGATATATGAGTGCTAAATTCACTACAGTGGGAAGGAGGGAGTGTGTGCTTGGCATCGTGTTTAACGGTTTTAAAATACCTACAGAAAAGCAGCTGATTGTCAGACTGTTGAAAAATGGTATTTAGAATATTATGAACTAGTCATTGTAAGTATATTTTTCCATGGTGATACTCTGAGTGTGTATCTCCTGTCATCTGTGAGTTAAAGCTTTGTTTTCTTGATGATTGGGAAAGTTTTGCTTTTACAGATTTTTCTGCTCCTTGTCTTCTTGTCCCTTTGGAATGTTGATCCCTGGGTTTGATGATGTTCAGGCTTCTATTCATGTGCTTTATAATAATTTCCATGTAACTGGCCCAAATTAATCTAAGAAAATAATGTTAGCTGCCAGCTTGAACACCTGCTTTAACTACCAAACAGATGTGAGACCTGTATAAGAATTGGCAGTAACACTTGAAATATTAAGTATTACCCATATGGACAAGAGGACTCAAAATGTCCAAGGAGAAAGTGGGATCTGTAACTTTCAGATCTTCTAGTGAACCATTCAGCTTTCCTGTCCATTAATTCTGATTTTCCTGCTCTTCTTTGTTTCATGCTTTTGTCTGAGTGAGTTGTGTTTGAGAAAAGGGAATTGGCTGAAGGTCCAAGCAAGCTCTACAGGAAAGTTTTTCTTGAAATGCTTCTGAGTGCCTCACTTGCTTACTGGAATTGGCCCTTTGCATCTCAAAGAGCCTGGGCTGTTTGACAGCTCTGCCATATTGAATGCCGCTAAGCAAAAAGTAGCCACATAGTGCTGTCTCGCTGAATATTTGTGCTTGTGCTCTTCCTTTTTTATTTTTCCTTTCCCAAAATGTACTCTGTAAATATGCAACAGCTTTTTGTTGGTTTTTTTTTCTTTAATGTTATCTTCAAAATGCTGCCTTTCTTTCATTTATTCCTTCACCTGAGCTTGTATCATTTATCGGTACTTTCTAGCTCTCTGTGCAACAGTACTTTCTTCTGAGAAAATACTGTCTTATGAACAAATGTTTAGGTGGTCTATTTTTTCCCCCTGGCATTGTTGTGAATTCCCAGTGTAAATGCATGTACACAGCCATGCTGCTCTGTGCCCTTAGAATTGCCATTTGTGATTTGCATAGGTTGGAAGGGGAAGGCCCAAGCTGGCGCTCACTCAGCCATGGTGCATAGACTGAATGCTAGGACATGAATGTAAGGAGTTGGAAGTGGGGTTTTGTATGTTGCTGAGAGAACTGACACAGCTCCTTTCATCCTGGGCTGTTGAGCTGAAGTGATTCCCCCACTGAATGTGCACAGCATATCTTCCGTGCTCATTCTCTACACTCTGCTTTTCTGGAGTGGCTAAAGGCTAAAGAAACTTAAATTACAATCTCCCC
Source organism: Donacobius atricapilla (assembly GCA_013397315.1). Classification (NCBI taxonomy): domain Eukaryota; kingdom Metazoa; phylum Chordata; class Aves; order Passeriformes; family Mimidae; genus Donacobius; species Donacobius atricapilla. The sequence goes on from WBMY01009132.1 coordinate 140,094, forward strand.
CTTCTGTTACAGATCCTAGTCGGTGTTTCTGGTGGTACAGCTGGGTACTAATAATGTTGGCTTATGCAGTGGTGTGTTTTGAGCTTCACCTACTTCACCAGCTGATTTTGAGAACTGGGAGGGAGTTTTTACTTCATAAGAAACTAGTGGCTATTTTGCTTGGCAATCTTTTTCTTCCCATCCACCTGCCCTAAAGTCTGCGGGGTACACTTTATTTTGAAGTGTCCTAGACCTACCATGGATTTACTTAATTCGCTGACTTGCATAAGATCTCTGCTGGGTGAGGTCAGAATATCCAAAGATGCTTGTTGTGGTCGTTGTTGTATTGAGGTATGCTTTGAGGTGTTTTGGAATTTTTGTTGTTGTTGTTTTATTGGATTTTTTTGTTGTTGTTTTTTTGGTTTTTTGTAACTGTTGCTCCAAGAAAGTATAATTAGGGCAGGTTGAGTCAGACCTGGGGCAGTGCAGGGTACCTGGAAACTCCACATTTTATGGGAGTTAGAGTAGCAAAAAGATGATAATGTTCCTGACAGCAGTGGGGGTTTTGGCTGCCAGGTTGAGAAGAGAGGAGTTAAAATGAGTTGTTTAGGAAAATGAGACAGACATTTGGTAAGCTGGGTAAACTTGTGCCAAATAGCTTTTATTATTGAAATTGCACACCACCAACTTTTCATTTTTCCCCTGAAAGTGACTAGTTAGCAGGCTGCTAATATTTTAACTCTCTAGAGCTAGATGCAATGTGTGAACTTAAAAATACCCTACAAGTACTAGAAACCCTCAAACAACTGCCCAAGAGTTTAAGGCTTCCAAGGAGGCTGAAATTCAGTGCTGCTTTGCAGAGAAGATAGAGAAATAATAAAAGCAGAATAATTCTTCTGTGTTCTTAAGGTACCTGTAAACATACATCAGCTTCTTTAGCTTTTCATTGGATAGCTTATGATCTTAACATCAATAAACATAAAAGTTGCAAATGCTTCCACACTTGCATCTTTACATTGCATACTACACCTAAAAAAATATGACCTCTTTGCATTACGAGAGTTATTTAGAAGTATTTATTGGAAAATAATTCAAGCAATAAACTGGGTGAATACATTTTAGTGCTAGGATGCCTATAGACCGCATTTATATAAGTTGCCTTACCGATCCTATTACTATAAAACTTTGTTTCTTTTTGGGAAGAAAGAACAAAAAAACACAAAGGGAAAAGGCAGTTGCTAATACCTCTATTATCTGATAGAGACCATCCAAATGATACAAATCTCATCTCTCCTGCTGTTTTGCTGTCTGCTTTTTCTAATGCTCTTTTTGTCATTGAGAGGTTATGACAACATAAGCCATATTGTATTTATAAACATCACGTGTTTCCTTGATATGACTTGCGGTGTCTGCCAAACAGAACACATGGAAGAAACATTTCTCATTAGCTCAGCATTGGTTTTGGTTATGCTGATTTCCGGGACAGGAAAAATGCCTTCCTTACTCAGATTTAACTTTCATACAGTGGAAAGAAAGCCTCTGAGTGTCCATGAAATCTCTTGAGCAGAGACGCTGCAGCTCTTTTAGGCCACAGACTTTGTCTGCCGAAAGGAGAAAAAGCAGTTTATTTTAAAGAGCAGATGTAATGGCACGTATTGGTGAAACTAATTCTGAATTAAAATACCTGCCAAAGTCATCTAGAAACAGAACTCACCAAGAGATGTAAGGTAAGATGATGCTTATAAATAATGAAGGATATATAATTCCTTTTTTCTTTTTTTTTTCTTTTCCAAACTAAAATATATTTTCAGATTAACTGGGAATTTTAATCAGAACAATGAAAACTATTTCTCCTTCCTTCAGCTGTGTGAGAAAATAAATATTTAATTACTTTTTACATCACCAACCTTTACTCTTAGATTTTATGTCTGTTTTACATATTGAACATGAACAGTTATTTTCCAACTTGCTGTTACAAATCTTGCTGAGATCTGAACAAAATTTATAAAAGAGGTCTCTGATGTTCTGGATTTTCTTTTTACTGATATGGATTTTCCTACTGTTGCTTTGAGTGGGTTTTCAGTAATTACCAATTATTTATGCAACTACAGACCTGCAGATACCGAGGAGTACCTGCATCAAATCAGCCCGCGATGAAAGACTGTAAATATACCTGTTCTCTTTCATTCATGTATCCTTTGATATACAGTACCTACTGCTGTGTAAAGCTTAAATTAGTGAGAAGAAGGATAGAATTATAAGGAAAAAAATATTGGTTTTATTTAGCTGCACAGAGAACAGTATATTAATCTCAAATGTTTTCTAGCTCAAATCTGTTTTGTTTAAAGATACAGATCCTGTGTAACAGTTGGACGGATACTGCACTGTGGCTTTTTTAATAAGTTGGCTTTGTGCTTTGGTGTATTTTATTTATTTCATAAACATTAGGAACAGTATGATATGTATGTATATGGAATATATGTATGCATAAGGAACATAACCTTGTAGATACTATTACTATACCAACATTTTGAAAGATATGTTTCAGGGTTTCTTTAATTTTCAAATAGTGAGGATGGATTTTAAGTTTACGTGAAACTGCTGTTGAAAGAAAGCATCATGTTCTTGACATAACACCACTCAAGGAATACGAGCTTGCTGCACCCATGCAATAATCTCCCATTTGGTCTGCGAGGAGTGTCATATGGTACATATCACAAACCAGTTACCTGGAAACTTCCAGAGAGTGGAACTTTTAGGGGGCAGGTTCTTTATTTCCCACTAACAGGCCTGTATTCAAGCTGGTCTGCCTCTCACGTTGAGGTTTGCTGAGAGCTTACCCTGCAGCTGATCAAGTTACCCACAGATAACATATTATCTCTTTTGGGCAAAGGTCTTTCCAGCCCTTCGTTAAAATGAGAAATTTTATTTCAGACATCTGAAGTTCTCAGGCAAAGGCTCTCACTGCCTTCAGTGAGAGCTTGCCCTGAATAAAAACATAAGGATTGGATTTGAGTCCATTTTTTATTGTCTACTAGTTTCTGGTTTTATTCTTACTCCACCTCTTTTTACATAATGTTTCTTTGTGCCAATTCTTTAGGAGTTTTGCTCTTTTTTTCCCCCACTTTCCTTGCTTTTAGTAGAACAGTTTGCACTAATTTGACTGCTAACTTGAAATTCTTAAATATTGACAGAGTCAGATGTTGCCGGAGCTCTCTGAACACTCTAATAGATGGTAAAAATGCTTATGGCTGTGACTGCCATTACGAGGTGGGGCAGTTCTTCCTTACCTCCTTTGTAAACCAGGTAGCTTATCTGAATTGCAGGAGTCACGCAAGTCAAAGTCCAGTCAAGTTTTATGACCTCCAAGTAGCTTTCCAAACGAGCTGTTACTTGACCAGAAGTTAAAAATCACTTTTTCAAGGTGGGCATTTTGCTACCACGGTTCCCAGAACCAAGTGAAGTTAGCTATAATATTTCTTCTTCTTCAAAAAAGCCATTCTTGTCACGCAGGACCTTAGCTTTTCCAATAAGCTTTTCACAGATCCAAAATGTATTAGTCCATGATTGTGTCCCAGATCCTCTGCTTTCCACTGAGTCTTCACTTCAGCATATTATTAGTCATGAGCCTTATGAATACTAAAGAGAATTAATTCTGATTGTTTACTTCCTTTTAACAAAGAGGAGTAAACCATCACCTGGTGTTTAAGAGAACACTTATACATCTGAGGAACTTGATTCTTCTCCATGTTGGATTGTACTTTTTCTAATAAGGGCTCTGGAAAACTAATCAGTCTTCTGAAAATATAAGCAGTAAAAATATCTTTCCTTGGATACAGGTTACGATCTGGGGTTAAAAAAAGCCTCAGCTGGCAAAAGCAAGACAGTTGCAAATATCAGCACGCAATAGGACTCCATGAGAAATGATGTGATGCTGAAATTATTTTTCGTCTCATGTCTTTCTTACATCATTGCAAATTTGAACTCCATCTGACTAAGTGAAAAGACTGAACGGGTGTGTTGGGTAAAGGGCTAGTCCCTGTATCACTTCATATTTACTATTAATAGCTTGACCTTTGGGTAAACTAGATTGTTTACTTCAGCCATGCCAATTTGGATATTTTTGGGATAGAAGGAAGTAAAAGGAAAAGAAAATGTAGGATTCAAACAGTGTAGGAAGAAGTTTGTGATCTAAGACTCTTAGTTGATGCACTGGTAGCACTTCTGTCATTTCAAAAGACATGCAACTGCAAATGCTGTTCAACCTTATGACTATGAGCTGTGGTGTGGCTTGGACACTTGCATTGCAAAGTCCAGTTGAATGTAAGATTTTTCATGACCATTTCTCCTGCCAATAGTGCTGACTCCAAAACTCAGCGCAGCAACTTATTTTTTCTGATTTTCTATGTACTTATATTGGAACAAATAGGTGTAAACATGTTGCTTATGTCTTTTGACTATCAGCTCTGTTTTATAATATTTCTGTATTATTTGTATTCTAACCCATTTTGTGTGTCTTTAATATGAATTCTATTTTGACTCAGTTGTTTGGTAATGTGAGACCAAGTTTTACACTTTCTTTGTGTTCATTTAACTATATCACTTGCTCTGTTTTAGTTGCCCTCAGTGCAATGAAAAGAGATACAAATATGGAACAAAAATAAGAGCTGAGTTAGTACAGGAAGTCAGAAAGCCATGCATTTATTTTGATTTATGAGTGCAGTTACTAAAAGTATTTTTCTTTTAAATAGCAGAAATCTGATACAGAGCATATTTAAACCAAATAAAAATGCTGATCTGTACCAGAATTGTACATCTTTGAAACTGTTCCTTTTTTGGAAAAAGAAGAGATGACCCCATCAGTTCTGTGGTGCCCTAAGGAAATGCTGAAATTGAGATTGGTCTGAAGGGTTTGGCTCCCTGCATTGGTAGTGGTTGTCTGTGTTATGTACGTGGTGTCCTTCATCTCTTCAAAGAGAATAGGAAGGGAGGAGCAAATTCTTTCTGCATTTTCATGAATTAAATGACTCTGTTTGTTCTCAGAAAATTCTCCATAAAAAGCATCACTGGATAATCAGAAGAAAGGAGCAATTGGTTTGAAAGCAAAGGCAACAATTGGTTTGAATGCAGCACTAGTTATGAGGGTTGTCATAATGTTAACTTTAGAAAAATAGATCAGTAACAGCTTTTATACATTCAATCCAAACAATCTGAATAGCTTATGGGATGGGTGGGCCATGCTATACTGATGAGATAAATGTGGATATTGGCAAACCAATCATGCAATTATGTAAATCCGACCTTTTTAGGATTGAAATGTGCTATGTTTTAGTGTGTTTATATTTTTGTCACTTGTGATAACACCCTGAAAAATCTTGGCAGAAATGCCAAGAGGTTTCTTAGTGCACTCACAATTCTGTGTGCATAGTACACAAAGGAAGCATAGGAAAATAAAGCATAAGAAATTAATTAACTTCTCTCTGCTTAATTGGATAATCTAAACGTTTTTTTTTAACTCTCACATTTCATTCGTTCATAGGAAATTAAATACATAAATAGGCAGAAATGAGTGCCTGCTAACTGATCTGGGTGTTCGCCCTGCCAGTCAGGAGTAAAGCAATGCAGACTGGTAGCAGGGAGATAGATCAAATGATAAAATGCTGCTGGGGAAATAAACTTCCACTCAGAGGCACTGTGATTTCAGACAGGCCAATGCAAAATGTGTGGCATCTCATCCATCTTTTTGCTTACTTTGCATAAAGCCTAAAGTGTGGCTAGACTGGAAGCTCTCATGGGATGGCTCTGGGTCAGGCTCCAAGTGGCCTTATGCTCCATTCCCTTCCAAGCAGAGTTCGGCCAGCATGTTGTCAAGGTTTTCTCACTGACAGTAATCTGTGACAGCAGGTTCAGTACAGGTACCACCAGGCTAGTCCAAATACAGCCCTCAAGCTGTATTTAAGATGAAGCATTTTGTAAGATCATTTCATGGGAAGAAGAGTGATACTGCTTTCCTCTTATTTTTTTGTTTGCTGCTTGTTTTACACCTGCAAAAAAGGTGGCCTCAGTTTAGGGCCATTGAACATTATGATGGCCAAAGAGCTGTTGATGTGTAGGTGTTCTTGCAGTCATAAGTCTGTGTGGTCAGGGGATTGATAACACGATGGAATGGATAAGGGAAAAAGTTTTCTGAGAAGTAAGGGCTGCGTGCACATGTGCATCTAGACACACATGACATGTCTCATCACCTGTCAGAGCTTGGTGATGGTTTGATCAAACCACAACTTCTGTTGTCCCCCACTAGCAACTAGACGTGTACAGGAGGCAGCAGCCATCTCAGTGTTACCTCTCAGCACGCTGTCCCACTGCATGGAGCATCTCAGCCGTGCTGCACTAAGGCTTCACTTGTACAGAGCTGTTATTTCTTGCACTGTGTGAGGGAGATGAAGCTGTTTAGAACCTTAGCTACATCTTCAGTGGTAATGGCTGAACTAAGTGCTGGGTTTCAAAAGCCACTTGGAGCTTTAAAGTGCATCTCAAATACCTTTGTTTTGAATATGAGAATGGATAGCAAAGGCAAGTGATCGTCTTATCTTCTTTGCCCATTTCCTCAAGCATTTGTGGGTCACTCCAGCTGGCATTTACCTGAAGTGCTATGCTCACTTCTTTCCTATAGACCACCCTCATGTTCTGACCACCTCTGCCAAAAAACCCCACAAAACCTCAGAATATTAAACAAAACTAAATAAGTTTATGTGGGATGTTCTTCTTTCTCGTCCCTCTTCTCCTTCCTTTCTTGCTCTGTCCCTCTCCCTACCATGCCCACTATGCTAGGCTACAGCATTTTAATAACAAGAACTAATGCAAAATCTTCTAGTATTGAAGCAAATTTGCATTAGTTCATGTTTTTCCACTTACTCTGTTTTTTTTTCTTTCATTGATTTTTTCTGTTGACTTTTCCTTCATTCACTGCAGTCTCTTTAACTCTTCTTTTTGTCACCAATTCCTCTCTTCCCAGCTTAAGTCTCTTATTTTTGTTTCCTTTTTTATTTATTATCCCTTTCTTGTTTCCCTATTAATTTTTCAGCACTCCATCTCCAGTATTATTCTTTTGTCTTTCACAAACTCCTATTTACTATCCTTCACACTGTCTCATTCCCTTTTTGTCTTTTTTCCTTTCCTCTGTAGTTCTACACTAAGAATTCCCTATTACCTTTCCACATAATACTTCTTTACCTCCTGCCTCTCTTCCCTGTTTCAGGGAATCATAGAGTCATTTAGGTTGGAAAAGATCTTTAAGGTCATCAGTCATGAGTTAAGTGCTAGTAAAATATCTGCAATGTATGACTTGCTTCTTTTTATTAATATTTCTGCATTACCTATGAACTAAGAAGGGAACATTTCATGCCCCAGACTCAGTTCTCTGCATTTAAAAAGTTAGAAAGTTTAGGCATAAGTAAGTATGCTAATGGTAGGACTGAGGAAGAGGAAAATGAAAGTGCTTCCCTATTGCTCTGCTGAGAAATAAAAAATGTTTATTACCAACTTCAGGAGAAAGATGCTGCATACTTAGTTCAATAAAACAGGAACCACAGGTCAAGTTGGATTCTCCAAGACAGATCACAGCAACGTCCATTGCATGGACCAGCAAGCAGCAGATGGAATGAAGCCATCATTGCCCTTTGTAGTTACGGGATCTCAGCTCTTTTATGAAGAAGGGGGTGGGGGAGAGAAGGAGAAAAGTAGGATGAGAAACAGAACAGAAAGTGAGCTAAATGAAAAGACATCTGGGCAGGCTCACTAGAAAGAAATTTTTTTAAAAATCTAATCCTTATAAGATCAGTGTAGAAATTGCCACCCACTGCAGTCAGTGATGAGAGGTTGGGAATGCAAAAGGGCAGCTTGTCCCACCCAGCTCTAGGGGAATGAGCTGGCTCTGGAGGATGTCTGGCTGACTTTCTTTTAATGAAACATTAGGTGAGACAAATCCTCAATCCAGAGCAATTAATATTGCTTCTTGACTTTTTGAGAGGTGCTTCATGCATATATGTCTGCAATACATGCTGTGATACTTTCCTATAGCTGGGAAAATGTCCTTGCTAAAATCAGGTCAGAAACAAGGGAAGCATGAGGTTCGAATTACAGGGTAGAGAGACAGACTGCAGACTTGATGTAATAGTTCAGTTTTGCAGAACCTTCTTCATGCAACTCCAGTGAGAGTTGACTATATTTGCTCTAGTAAACTTAAAAAAAATTTTGAGACACTTACAGAGTTTCCAGCAGGGAATTCCCACTTTTATTGGTTTGCCTTCAACTTTTTTAATCCCGAAAAATCAAAAGTTTCAGATTATACTGATCTGCCATCACTAAAGGATAGGCCAAAAATTTACTGTTTGTATGCAAAACATGTATGCATGTGTGTATACATGATATTAATACACAGGTTACAAGACAATACTGTTCTCTTGGGAGCTCAGATGCTCCTCTCTGGGCTGATTCAAAGGCTTTGTGCACAGGTTGGTCCACACTGCAAGCTCCAGCTGTTCTAGAGTGCTGAGAGTTGACAGTGCTGCTTTGCCAGCAGTGAAGCTGTAGAGCTGCCTGTCCCCTTCATAGTGGCGTATTCTAGCCAGTAGTAATGTGCTGTGTGGTGTGAGAGGACTTTTTGTTGGTTAGTTTGCTTGCATTTATGTTGTAAGACCTAGGGAGTTTGGAATAAGAGAATTTTATGGTACTTGTGTTTACTCCAAGGCATATCTGTTTCACTGCGTGCCTTTGGAATCAGTAAAGAGGGAGTACAATATGCATGTTTAGGAGAAGATAGTGTGGTCTGCACATAATCTCAAATCCAGTATGTGTTAGGCAGCCAGAACTGTTCTGTTCCCTCCCTGTTTGTTTAGCTTGGCCTCTCAAATTCCGAGAGCTTCTGTAGGATTTTCAATCTTCAAAGCAATACCACACACATCCTTGTAGGTATAAACATGGGCAGTGAGCTGGAGAGCTGATGTGAAAAAGTCAAGGCCAATTTGAAAGAGTTTTTCAGGGTCATGGAGAGCACAGTGGAGTGCAGTGGCAGCGGCACAGCCTGGCTGGATGCCGGTGGGTGTCACCTTGTCCTTCACTTTGTGAAGGACAGCAACTCAGGGCTGTTCTGCTCCCTCGTTTTTGCCATGGGAAGGCAACTGAGACTAGAATCAGGATGAGGTAAGAACATTTTTCTCTTCTCTGCTGAGTGTTTGGAGGCAAAGCTAAGCATCACTCTGCTTTCATAGCAGAAATTGACCTTGTGATGGTGCCATGCCCTAAGCAGAGAGAGGAAAGATGCTGATGGCAGTTCCCCAGGTGCCTTCATGAATCTTGTGTATCAGAGCCAGCAGTTAGGAGACCCTGCAGACTGCTCCAAAGATTGGTCTTTGTCATCTCAAACTGTTGGTTTCTTGGATCAAAGAGGCTTTGTGGGTGATAGGACTGGTGATGTGGCATGACATCTTCCTGGGCAGAAAAACCCCCGAATCTCAAAACCCAAATCCACACTCAAAATCCTAACCCCAAACCCCCAAACACAGGAGAAAATATGCTTTCTTTGTAATTCAGCTCTAAAAGCTGTTATCAGCAAACTGTCTTTCCATTTGGATTCCTCTGGACTGAACTGACTTGTTGAATTTAAGCAAACCCCCACTGACTCCATCATAAACTTTGTTCCGAATGCTGAGAACAAAACCAAGTCTTGAGTTAGTGACCAGCAATCACCATAAGTGCTTCCCTGTTTTCTGTTAAGGAAATAGTTGTTTATGGCACAATAAGGCATTAACTACTTAATTATTTCCATCCATGAAAGTAGTAATAAAGGACTAGGAACCGAAAGAGCTGTTATCAGGAGCAGAAAGAACTTTGATCAGTAGTCAAGCCGTAAGTTATGTCTATGCCGCGTGTGTATACTCCACAGTAGACTTCAAAATATTCTCTGGCTTTATAACTGTGTGTTCTACTGATGTTTAGCCTTCCACATTTTTTTCTGCTTCAGAGTGAGGGAAACAAGCAGAAAATAAGTTGATGTGATGAGCAAAGTGATGGAAAGGTCCAACTGACCAACATTGTTAATGATGTAGAAGAAAGGAGGTCTTACAGGTCTGTGGTGATATGAGCCTATCATGAACATTAACACAGGTTTTAAAATCCTAAATTAACCTAAACTTCCAGGCTTGGTCTCAGTGAAGTATAGGGTGTTGTGCCTCTTCATGGCATGCCCTTGGTTTACGCAGGGGCTTGAACTGAAAAGGAGTTCTTGTCCTGTACAGTACTGTATAAAAAAAAATACATGGCAAGTAATTGTGCATGGGATAATACATGGCAAGCTAGTTAATGCTTGAGGGCTCTGATAAAGTAATTGAAATGGAAAGTTTGAATTGAAGTGTTTGTATGCATTGTTAGAATCTACAAATTAAATTACAGCCTTAGTAATGATATAACTGTGCAATATTTATGGCATTGTGCCTGATATATTCTAAAATTAAAAACAGATTAATTCATCTAATGAAAAGTTTTTTGTATGCATCAGACATACATGAGTATCATGTCATATGTATATATGTATGTATATGTATCCCTGTCTGATGTTCTGGGATATACTTTGTCATGCTAGAGTCCAAGTACGGAAAATGTGCAGCCTACCAGCTTGCAATTCATTTCAGAAAACTTAGCAAAACACAGTCATCTTTTTCATCCTGCATGTTAGTATATTAATGCCTCACTTCAGGTTTGTTAGCCTGTGAGGAAGAACATGGATAGAAGATAGAAGAATATTCTCTGCAACTGCTGAAAAGCACATGTGGCAATAGAGTGTTCTAGGATAATTTGCTTGATTTTTTTGCTCTTGATATTTCTGAGTCTGGTTGGTCTGCCAACCTAAGCAGCTTTTTAACTAGGTCAAGTATATACATCCATTCATTAAAAGGGGGTGCCTGACTGGTTAGTTAAACCTGCCAAATATAAACCAGATGCTTGAATGGTAAATTACCATTGCACAAATTACCAGTGCTTTACCCCTACACTGCAAGAAACAAGCCTTGACTGATTAAATTTGAAATAAAAATAAATAGGTTTAACATTGTCTCTGTACCATAATAATACTTTATTATAGTGCTAGTGCAAATATTTAATAAAAATAACATTTTAAAATATTCTACACGGAAACTGAAAAGTAAGGATTTAATTTTTTTTTTTTTTACCTTTCTGAAAAAAAATGTTTATATTACACTATATATAAATTTTGTAAAGTTCTAGTCAAGATCAGTAATGGCACACAAATTTACAGCATACATTACAAACCAGAATTCACAGCATCTGTCTAGAAAGCTGGAAGACTCCTCTGATGCGGGGCTGGGACTAGTATGGGGTGGGACACCTGGATTTTTAGTTTTGCTACCAGATCTGCTCTGATCTTCCTCCTGTTACTTACATACTTAGTATCGAATTGCCATTTCGTAGCAGAAATTAGCGCCTCCTTCACTAGTGGCTGAGACTGAGAGCAGTACTGTGAAATAGAAATGCTGCTCCTGTAATGTCCGTTTAGGACTGATTCTGTACAGCAACAGTAGCTCATGATCGTATGCTTAAATTGTATTTTTATTCCTTTGAATGCCATTTATGATGATATAGGCATTTTTTTACTTGCACAAAAGCAAAATAGGACAAAAATCCAAACCAAGAGCAAAAGAACCAACCCCCCAAAGCAGAACTTAACTGTCAGACTGGGAAGGGTTTTTGTCCTGAGATTTTCCCTTATGATATTTAAGTGCCATCTCTTTTAGACTGTAAATGCTGTCTTTTTAAGGAGACAGTTTCCATATTCTAAAGTCTTTTCGTGTGAGGGTATAGAAGGGAGTGAAGCATCCTTTCTGTTCTAATTTTTGAAAATGTATTTACCTTCTCTATTGTTTCCTCTTAAAACCAACAAAACAAATCAAACCCAACAACCAGTCGTAATGGCTTATGTGGTGTGTTGCAGAGATAACAATGGGACTGATTTATGGGGACCCCGAAGTTCAGGTTATCCAAGTGGCTCATGGTTAATGAGTAGACAGCTCCTCCACGGGTGGAGCTTGTGCTTCCTTCTACAGTGGCACTACCAATCTGAGGAGGTGAAAAGCTTCTAAGGTTTATAACTGCTGATTTTTTTTTTACTAGAATTCTGTCTACTAGGTTTGCTGAATAGTTGGAGGTCTTCACTTACTGGGGAATGAATATGTATAGGTGTCATAGTGTTGCCTTTGAAATGCACTGTGTTACTGAAACAGAGGTTATTCACTATTTTATTTATGGCTTTCCCCTCTGTGCATCCCTTTTGTGGTTCACTCCATAATGTTAGTCTCTTTCTATGCATCTTATGGGCACACATTAAAAAATGATTGAGTGATTGAATCACATAGTGTTGCACAGTTTGTGACTGGGTGACGTGCCAAGGAGGTTATTTAGTGACTAATTTCGAAGGGGAGGAGAAATTGCAGGCTTGTCATGTGGAAAAGTACTTCAGTATATTGAAACAGCATTACTTAGATGACCGGATAGAGCAAGATGGCCTGTTGTGAGCAGAGGGAACAAGGAACATTTTTCCTGTTTCAAAACCTTTTTGCAGAAGACATGGATATACAAAATATGATACCATAGACCTAAGGACTGAGATTCAAGACTGAAAACAAAAAGTGCTTTATTAGAAGAAGTGGAATCAAATGTTCATCTCACTGCTGTAGCCATTCGAGTGATTTCCTTAAGAAACAGTAAGTGACTTTAATTATTTCAAAGTGAAGATCTTATCAAAGATTGTTTTATTGGTCTGTAGGCAACAATGTTGTTTAAGAGTGTAGTAAGAGTGCTAGCGTTTTGAATTGTGGAAACAAATACTCAGGGTAGCATCTGGATAGCTGAAGAAATTATGCCTGAAAGAGCAGACTGTGTAGGATTTGGTCTGCAAACTCTCCTCTCTGCTCATTTGCATGATCCATCTTCAGCATGCACATTGACTTACAGGCAAGGTGAAGCAATCAAACTTTATTTTTGATATTACCATTACATTTGTTTTGTGGTTAGCTTAGAATTTTATGGATCTGTTTTACATTTAGTAAAAAGTGAACCAGGTATTCTTTGTTTTCCCCATGGGAGCTTTTAGAATATGGTATGAATTAAGCTTATATGTAGTCAGGGATATAAAAGGACATACTGAGACATGTAAAATACCTTGAGGTAAAAAATCTGGATTGCTGTAGGGATTCATACACAAGTGTACATTAAACATACATGCTTAAAATAAGGGACAACAATGTTAAGAATGTGTGTGATGCACCGTGGCATGGCAAGGAAAATGATGGTGTGTCTGAGCTTCAGGTCAATGTATTGGTAACTACAATATGGCATCCTAGAAATTCTGCTTTTGAGGATCAAATAGTGCTTTTGCCATAACCTCTGTGCACACCTGCACAGCTGGGAGAAAGATATGGGGACTGGATGTCACAGTGATATTGAGTAGTATGGTGACAACACCTGATTAGGGTTCATTCAGAATGCCTCCTTTCTGGGGGGTTATGTTTATGTCCTCTAAATTCCACCTTCTAAGATAGTGAGCATCGCCTTCTGGTTCTCCTGTTTTGTTCATGTCAACTCCTAGCTCGCTGACCCTGGCCAAAATAAAAAGTAATCTATGAACATAGAAAGTGGAGGACTGGATGATTTCACCATCACTAGCCGTCACAGACTCATCCTAAGAATCATCTTATATTGACTGATTGTGTTGTTGTTCATCAGGGGAAAGAAAAAAACATAGAATTAAGAGCATAAATGGAAGAAGAAAAACCCACTTATTCTTTTGACATATCCACCACATAGGTAATCAGATCCTAGAAAGTTCCTCTTTCATAGATGTTCTGAGGTTTTATCTCAATTCTCCTTTCACCATAATGCAGAGGTTTTTACAGCTGGGCATATACCAAACTATATAAAAGGACTGAAAGAACTGAAACCTAGGTGCATGCTAATACTGGGAAGTTAATTATAAGTATTGAGATTTCTTAGGGAGCTCTGCAACTTCTTTTTTGGAAAATTATCCAGGAAAAAATAATGGAATATATGAAACATGTTAAGGACAGCTAACTGGGTCTTGGACTTCCCCATTCATTGGAAGTTCGAATGTTTGAAATCAGTTTTATTTTACTAGCATGTGGTTTCCATAATGAAAAACAATTGTGAACCCTGGCAGCTCCTAGAACCTTGTACTAAGGGTCCAGATTCAACGGAGGCCAGGTTCCAATATAGGCAAAGTTTCATGGTCTGAAATCTTTTTTTGGGGCATCAGAGGGCCCATTCTTAGCCAAAACTGCCAAGTAAACTTCTAGTCCAGAAGCACTGCCAAGGAGTGATGGCCATTGAAACACCCCAGCATGTCTCACTACTTGGTAACCCAAACTACCAAGCTTCCACACTGCTGAAGAGAACATGGAAGAGTTGGGGTCCCTACCCCAGATCAGACTCCGACCAAGTTGACACAGTTCTATGAATCTGGAAAGCCAAAACTCCTAGAGCACTCCAGGCATGTCTGGTAAGAAAAAACATCACTGTTGACTGAAATCTGCTGGGTGTTTTTTATCCAAATTTTGTCTTTACTGATGTTTTTACAAAATGTTTCAGCTCTCTTGTATTAGAGTTGTCTCCTGAAGGTACGTATTATTGAAAAGTTTCTGACCAGAAACAGCTAAAAATTATGCTAATGTGTTTGAAGTTTTCAAATATGGCATTGGGCAGCTGGAGGAACCCACAACTGCAACGAGCATGATTTTTTTTCTCTAACAAACAAATAGAGTGGGGAGATTTATAGGTGCTAGAAGGCATTTTATGAGGAAAGCAAGAACAGACAAGAGTGACAGCCTCTCAAAGATGTCTGATGTGGCTTCAGACAGATTTGGTACAGATACTTAAAATTCTCATTTAACTGTTTACCAATTCTGCAATTTTCAAGTGCACTTTTTCTTATTGTAAATTATCTTGTTTTAGAAATATTAAAACATATAAAAGTATACATTTTAATAGAAATATAAAAGTGTTTAGGGTTTAGTATAGAAGTATAAAAGTGTTTGGGGTTTTTTTTCAAAAGTGGATTTGTGCTTTCAGCTCTCCAAATCCAACTGGAATGAAAGATCAGTCATGACAGAAGTGTTATCATATAGTTCAACTAATGGTGAAGCTGAGGGGTTTGGACAACTAGTACAGTAAAGTTGCCAATTTATTTTTATGAAGAGAGAACAAGCTAATGGGTTCTGTTGTTGTTGGATTGAGGGTTCTTTAATTAAGTCTTTCCTCATTAGAAAAGGGAAGGATTGCCTTACTTTTTAGAAGATTTTTTTTCTGTTGAGCCATTTTCATAAAAGATCTCCTTACAAACAGTTGAATTTAACAGTATTTTATCAGTACTTAGTATTTCTGTAGCTTTTTCATCATAGACTCCAAGGTCTCAATAAAATTCTTTGCAGGTGTCCTATGTTGACTGTTGGGTGAGCCAGCTTGCAGAGCATAGGAGCACTTTCCTCAGGGAACTGCAGGGTGTCAAAGGAAGAGGTAGTAGCTTCACATGGCTGAGAGGTGATTAATGGAGTCTGTTGGGAGCTCCCCAGTGTCTCCAAGAGAGTGCATGGATAACCTCCATCTTGGGAACATGCCTCTCTGTAGTTATTCCAGCAGTCTGAAAATCCTGGTGCAAAGCCAGTTGTTTGTTCTCTGGTGATATAGGGGGACACCTAGGAGAGCAGTGGGAAAGGCTGCCAGGTCAGAAACTCTGGCCTTCTTTTCCCTTTGCCCGAGTTTCACGCTGAGATCTTAGCAGATAAGGGCTTGAGTCCGGCTGTACGCGTGGTATGCGAGCTGGAGGGTTGGTGTGGTGCTGGTGAGTCAGCGGCAGGCTGGGTGCCGGGTGCTGGCAGCATTGCCCCGCTGGGTGTGCAGGCACAGCGCTGCCTGCCCTGGCTGCTGGCTGCAGAGAGACCAGCTCTGCTGGTCCTCTGTGCGACCCACCAGAGGCAAGGCTCCTTACACCCACT
Source organism: Donacobius atricapilla (assembly GCA_013397315.1). Lineage (NCBI taxonomy): Eukaryota > Metazoa > Chordata > Aves > Passeriformes > Mimidae > Donacobius > Donacobius atricapilla. Next base: position 156,149 of record WBMY01009132.1, read on the forward strand.
TGGGTGGATGGATAACGGGTTTGCTGACTTTGTGCATATAGACATTTTCAAAAATCTGCAGCTTGTTCAGTGTGCCCAGCTTGGAAATAAAGAACATGACTGCTTTTATAGAACCTTGACTCTTTAGTATATAGAGACTCCAGTTAACAAAAAATTAGCAAAATCTGTATCTTACAGACTTAAGCCTTGTTAGACTGACAAAAAACCTCCACAGGGGATGTTTACACATGGTGTAATCTTTTTTACTACAGTAAGATTCTCAGTGATGTGATTTTTCCTCAAATGTTCTCTACAGAAGTGGTTGCTAGCTGTTTGCCATATTTTAACCTAAGGATTGATAAGACAAGTTTCCATTTCAAGGATGTATGGTCTATCGGCAGTAGGAACAAGGAAGAGCTATGTGCTAAAGAATACCACGCCCTCAGGCAAGCATATTACATGGCTGCAGTCCAAAAGCACATGATCCTGTGCTTGCACTAAAAAAAATCTTCGTTTTGCCCTCAAAGCAGTTGTGTGTGACAGCACCCAGTATTTAGAGGCTCAGATAAACCCAGTATCCTCTTTCTCTGTCCCTGAGTCATGCAAAGTCCAGGAATATGTGGCTCAAGCCAGCCTATGCAGAAGAGTATGGGGTTTTATTGAGCAACATGGGGTTTGTGGTGAAGGACAGAAGATGAAAAACAGCACAGAAAGTGGGGTATGTATGAGAGAGTGTACTGTGCCTAGACCATCAAACCAAAAAGGTACAGATGTGAAGGCAAGAAACGACCACTGTTCACTTTTAAAAACTTACCATTAGCAAAGAATCTGGAGAGTCTGGAGAAGAGAGAAAAGTGGAAAGAGAGGAAATACCAAACATGTGGCAGGTGTACTTTTCAGAAAGGGATTGGGTGCCCAGGTGTTTGTGACCTGCCCAACCCAAGCGAACCTTGACTGAGTAAATTATGTTACAATATAAAGTACTCAGACACAAGATTTTAAACAATAGCTCAGTCCCATATTCAAATTATTTTCCATCTTAAAGTATTCCATCTAAATGATGTTAAGGTGGAAAATAGGAATTTTTCTTTGAAAGATTGCTTTGACATATGAGAAATGAATTAACATATACAGGAATATGAAGTCCAGAAGTTAGGGGAAATTAAACCTGTTGCTTTCAAATTTTCCCATGGAAATTTTCTCCTCGCTGGAACATAACATTGGAATTTTCTTCTCGCTGCAACCCAGCATTTCCTAGTGGCTATGGTTTCTTTGACAGATACTATTCCATCTGTTGTAGCTTTGTCTGAAGCAACGAAAGAGGGCATTGTGTAGCGTGTATAGTAGAAATTTAGGAGGATTTTCTTTCTCTGGGTTCTTCTCTTGGCATAAAACAACTGTATCTGCCTGTCCATGAAGACATGATCCTAAAGCTGCTCAAGCCAGTAGGAGTCATTTTGTTCTCTTGGCCCAGGGTCAGAATCAGTACACTCAGTATAGCTTAGTATGTTGCAGTGGTTCTTCAAGCCAATAGAAAACAACGTTGAATTCCCTCTTATAAAGTGATTCACTGTGTTTAGTTATATTTTAATTATATCTTATTTTAAACTCTGGAGTAGACTATTTCTCTGTCCAAATGAAAAAGTTAGGCCATATTCCTGTTTGGCTTCATAATTTTCATCAGGCTCATTTATGACACATCCCAGTGCACACCTTTGTTCTGTTACACTTATTTATTACTACTGTGGCCGCAATCAGATTATCTCATTTCTTCTTTCTAATACCTGATACTCCAGACTGTTGATCTCTGGCCCTGGGGAATGTCATTTCCAATTCCTGAGTGCAGAACTTGCTGTGATATGCACAGCTATTGTTTATATACCAACATTGCAATTCTCTTACCAGTGGAAAAACCTGTGGTGGGCAGGAGTAATCTCTTGCTTCATCTGCCATGGATCACTGTAACTACAGTGAATCCAGTCACATTATAAAAGCAGGGAGTGAGAGGGGAGAAAAATTGTGTAGATTTCAGATCAGCAACATACATAACTGTACATTATTTTGTACTCTGTAACTTTAGGAATGTGGAGTCGGGAGGATGATACACAGTTTTCTACAATCCCTTGGAAGTGATGGAGAGGGAAGCTGAAATTGTCAGCATGAATTTTAGAAACTGTAATTTTTTTTTTCTTATGTAGCTAGTCCTTAGCTGACTTTTTCATCTCCCTGTTTATCCACCTTACCCCAAGGGCACCAGAGCAGGCACAAGATGCTTTTTAGAGGGAGAATTCCTCCTGTCTGTCATTGACAGCGTTCAGCCATCCAGAGAAGTCACGGCTGGGCACAGTGAGGTTCTACACTCTCAAAAACACACGTATCCATTGCAGATTTTTGCCAAGGCCTCTCTTAACAAAGCACTAATACATTTGTTTTGGAAGTTTTTCTTTTCCTTGCTTGCTCATTCCTTACTGCTGCTGTTTACACAAAACTATGATAAAATGTTCGATGACTTTCTGAGCATGTGCTTCACAAACCCTCTGAATCACTTTTATCTTTGCAATGGTACATGTTATATAGGGTCAGACTGTTTTCAAATAAGTTGAATGTGTTATAGTCAGTAAATGTGTTTGTTTTTCTCCTATGCCTTGCGTATTCTTTGTGTAATAAAGACCACATCAAGTCATTAGCAAAAGCTTAAATCCTGCACTGAAGAAAATGGCTACTTCGTTGTAATATTTATTTTTTCTTGTCTAAGGACTTCAGGTATGTTTGTGATACCAGAGCATCAGCATTTTTATCCTGCTTTGGAATCAGTGAACTCTAACCTCTGTGTCTGATCAATACACTGTTTAAGTTTGTCACTGCCTACATGTACGTAGAACACCTGGTGCCACAGCCCCTGATTTCAGCTTCAGTAGCTGTGAATATCAGATTAGGGTGAGGTGGTATTTGCATAAGTAAAAGCATTTTTAAACCCCTTGTATTCCTTTAACATACAGCCCATTTTATTGCTGTTTATAGTTGTTATTTTCACTAGGCACTGAGGTCCCAAAGTGTTTTATTTATGCAGTTGTAAAATTATTTTGTCTCGAGGGTTTGTTTTTATTTCCTAGTTTTCTGTAGACATCCCACATCATGTTTTGCTCATTCAGTAATTTTATATGTGAGATGTTTTTCCTTTTCTTTCCAGATGCAGAAGGAAATTGCTTACAGCGGACGAGATGGCCCAAGTGGTTCCCGCCCTGGATCTGCCATACACCCTCTGCATGTGATGCCCAGCTCTCCACCCTCCACCCCGGTGCCCCACTCCATGCCCCCCTCTCCGTCCAGGATTCCCTATGGTGGGGGCCGGCCCATGGGTGTGCCAGGGAATGCCACCATCCCCAGGGACCGGCTGTCCGGCGTGCCAGCCTCGCGCTCGATATCGCCCAGCCCAAGCGCCATCTTGGAGAGACGGGACGTGAAGCCAGATGAGGACATGAGCAACAAAAACCTTACCCTCATGCGAAATGAAAGTCTGTATGGTGACCCCTACTTGTTTCATGAGGGGAGGATGAGTGTGGCTGCACCACACTCTGGACACCCTCTCGATGTCCCCGATCACATTGTAACCTACCATCGCAATACCATGAGGTCCTCAAGCACTTACTGCAACCCTGCTATGCAGCCTGAAATGCTGGAGCAGTCCTTGTACAGACAAAAGTCACGAAAGTACACGGAGAGTCATTTGCCCACTCTTGGCTCTAAAACACCTCCAGCCTCACCCCACAGGGTGGCCGACATGAGAATGATCGATATTCATCCTCACCATGGCCCTCACATTCCTGCTCACACCATCCAGCCTGACAGATCTTCCCCCAGCCGCCAGTCCTTCAAAAAGGAGCCAGGACCGCCTGTGTTTGTGGATGCAAAAGCACGGAGTGCTGTTGGCCTCCCAGGCATGGCCGAGGCAATGCCCTCTCCTGTGGACAAGCAGGCTTTCGGCTATGGGTCACCCACGATGCCCAAGGACAAGGAGACAAGGTAAAGCAGAGCTGGCGCTTAATTTATGCAAATGAGAAATGTTCCTAATCTGCACATCCTTTGTCGTTTAAGACTCAGGGGACAATGTAATGTGTAGGAGGCTGCTGCACCCGGCTGCAGTGTTTATTAGCTGTCTGTCAAGGTAGTTAGTAATTTAGAGATGTGACACCATCCGTTATTAATTTGAAAGTACTGTCAACCCATGATGAATCCCTAGTTATTTTCATTTGTGTAAATTTCAGTCATTGGAAAAAATATAATAAAATAAAATGATTAACTGGGATTTTTCTTTGCAGACAGCCAGATCATGTTACAAGAACAAATGATGTTCTGTTCCTGCTAATAAGGGAATATATTTCACCCCTGTTAAGAATGACACTCTGATATTACAATTCTGGTTCTTTATGGAGTGAAGTTTTTCTCATCTAGTGTTAGGAAATGGGAAGAATTTATCATTACTGTCTTATCTCCTGTAAAACATGAATTTGCATAAAAATAGGACAGTTGTTTACAGTAATGTTCCTTGAGGGGAAACTGCTGAGAAAAGCAAGTCTGTCCCAGAGAAGAAATCAAAACACGAATACTGTTCTCAATGTTTTTTCCAGCATCACAAGTAGTTGGTGACCTGACTGTTGTTAACTTTGGTGCTATGGCAATGATGACAATGATCTCTCCTATCTTTTTGAGGGCTAGATTTACATAGAGGTCTGTGAAGGCTTCTCCTGCCTTAGACCCTGCCCTGGGAGAGAAAAGTCAGTACGCTGCCAGGCGGTTGCTGTGCATTTATATGAGCTGCATTAATCTCTAGTGTATTGTTTGTGCTGTTAACTTTTATAGAGCTCTTTAGGGAAGTGAAGATGAATAGCTGGAAAATGCTGAGCTCACAGAGGCCAAAGATAACTGCTGACTGCCTTAACCACTGGGAAGATATGGAGCTTCATACAGACCCTAGGCTTCCCCTCTATCGGAGCAACTTGCTCAACAATTAGTTGCCGCTTACCATGATTGACCAGAAAAAAAAGTGGGTCATGAGGTCCACAGGTGGGGAAAAAATGGAAGAAAATAAAGAAAAACAGCCACCCACAAAAATTACAGGCTTGTAGCTTGGTAGTTATGACATAAGAGTACAAGGTAGGGCATATTACAATCTAAGGTTAGTGAAATTAGATTTTTATGTATCTGTTTACAAGAGAAAGTTGCAGGTGTCTGAAATTTCATTTTGAGCCACTATTATTACACCTAGGAAATTATTTGAAGGAAATTTGCCAATCTTAATCCGTTTACAGATTGAAAATTTTGCAAAGTTCATGATAGGGATTGAAAATATGGAAGGACACCAAAAACTTCAGTTTGTGTAGTTTTCTGTCTTCTCTCTGGGCATTTCAACTGTTTACTCAACTACACAGATAGGCCCAAGGCTGTGTGTTTGTGAATGGATAAAGAGCAACTACACTGGTAGTTCTGTGGCTCCTTAAAATGGAGTTTTACACCGGGAGTTTTAATCCCGGTCCCAGAATATATTAACAATGATGAAAACAGCATTTGCATAATTGCACTTCCAAATAAATACATGACCTTAAAATTCAACATGGTGTGTATTAGTCACATGGCACTGAAAGAATCATTCTGAAAGCTGTCTTTATGGGTTGGGTTTTTTTTAACCTTGAGGAAGTGTGACTTTCTAAAAAGTAATTACAAATATCAAAAGCACTTCATGCAAATTGGTGTGTTTTCTAACCACTGCAATATTAAGAATTGCGTTTGAGTTCTACAAACAGAAAATGCTCTAAGCTTTAATTTAGCTTTGTAATAATTTCATAAACTTTGAAAGCAAACACTGTTTAAACCATACAAAACTAAACAAGGGGTTATCCATGTGTTGAGGTACTGTTTTCCAGCTTCAGCAGGGACTGAATTGTTACAAGGTTGTTATGGATACCTGAGGGATGATGTACATAATGGCAGAAAGGTATCCCCCTACCTTGTTGTGTAGTACTTAGAGTTGACACACATAAACAGTATGGGCTTGCTTCTGTGAGAAAGAATATTTTGGGGATTGTAGAGATAGGGCTGAATTCATTCTCTTCCAGGCATGGTAAAATGGGGTGTAGGCTGCTCTGTTGTGTATGTTATCCGCTTGCTGATGCCAAGAGCCTGAAAACCAGGCCACAGAAAGCACATGGCAGTGTGTTCAGTCGGCCTGCATGCAGAGGTGTCAGCTGTGGGCAGACAGGGGAGCTCTTAGCTTTGGAGCTACTGAGGAGAGAGAGGTCTTTTTCATCTCTGCACTGCGGCATGAGAGACTCTCCATCCTGACTCATTCAGGAGCAGGTTGAGGACCCTGCAGGCACCAAACCCATCATCATCTCAGCACTGTTGCTTTAATCCCTAGTGGAGTGTGCTGAGAGCAAAGAAAATACTTCTTGTGTCATGACTTTATGAAAATTTCCTCAAAGTAGCACTGTTACAACCTCAGGACAATGCAAGTTTAAGTACAAATCAGGGGAGAGATTGAAAGAGATAGTGACAGTGTCAGAAGTAAAAGTGAATCTCTCTTCCCATCTCAGTTCTCCTTCAATTTTGCAGTCCAAGGCTGAACTGGGATATCTGTACTTTATCAGAATATGTTGGGTACTTAAAGCAGATAAGACCTTTCATTGATTGTATCCTGGTTGTGTTGAAGAAAATGGTTCCATTACCTTTGGAACATTAACTGCAGCAGATTTGGATCTACAACAGATGAAAACTGGCATTTCTGAGCTCTTCTACTGGAGTTTCCCATTTTAATTTAACACTGCGGAAACCAGTTTCATCAAGCCTGTTATTTAAGGCAGAGTTGAGGGGGATTTAATTGCTTCATGTAATGCTTTCTTGTAACTGTTCTACCTTGGCTATTTCCGAGATAACTACTTCTGTGGTATAAAGCATTGACTAAATTCTCACAGTTAATTCATTTGCCAGAAGAGTCCCATATAAAGCTCTTTTACAACATGGAGATTTAAAGGAATAAAAGATGGTAGTATTCATGCGCAGAAAAATATTATAAGTTATAACAGGTTACAGCAGTTCACCTTCAAAGGGTCATCATCTCTTAAATCTGAAGTTGGCTGGAAGAATGAGTAAATTTTTGTGTATGAGCATGAGTTGTTTAAACAGCAATTTGCTGTCATATTTTTGGATGGCTCATGTATGTAGCTTGTGGGACATTTCTGAAAGTTACTACAAGGCAAAGCAGATGTTTAAATGTTGATAAATTGGAAAAGAAGCTGTTTATCCAAAAGTGCATTAAATGAAATACTGTTTAACTTAAAATCTTTGCATTTATAACATACATTGCAAAATTCTAGATTATTTGATCCTGCTAAATATGTATATAATAAATGCTTCTACTCTAAAACAGCAAGATAACTCTACAGAATACTTTTCCCCCGAATGCGTTTTTGGGGTGTACTATGGTTCTCCTCTGCCTGAACACAACTTTTGTCCTCTTCTTTTTATGCCACACTAGTGAGAAAAGATGATGGTTGGATTGAGCAAAAAATGTGATCACATCATCGCCTCATGGCTTGCAGTTCAAGACTAAAGTGTAATGGCCATGTGTAGATTGTTAGGTATTGTTCCCCCCACAAAACCACTTTATTTTTTGATATGTTGAAGTCTGGATAGACTCTCTATGCATTAGGAAAAATGACCTTACTTTGTAAAGTCATGAACAGTGAGAGAATCCATCAGCAATATACTGAGCATTTTATAAGAGGGGCTTTACAAATACACTCTCTCAGACACTTTCCACAGGGCCGAAACTTCATATTCCTCTGTGAAAGGTGTTGAATAACCAGGCAGAAAACATAAAGTCAAATGACCAATACAGTATGGAGGAAAGGTAAACTGTATTTTGTCTTCCTTCTGTTGGAGGAATCTTTGTAGGAAGATGATATGCAGGCTCTGGGATAAGAGTTTTCAAATACTGTAACAGCTGCTGTGCTTCAGAGCTTCCTTTTCCCTTTTAGCATCAAGATGTGGAAGATTTGAGTTTAATCTTCCGCTTAGAGGACTGAAGTATTCACCTGTGTGAATCTTTCTGTGGGAAGAAAGCAGAATACAGAAAAATTCTGCTGATCTTTGGTTCCCACCCTTCCAGGACACGCACTCATCTGTTTTGGGGGAATATGCTATAGTCTAAGACACCTTCACTTGATCCTAGGAAAGCCATTGGGAAAGACAGCCTACTCCTGTGTCCTTTCTTTTCCCAGTGAGATTAAAAAAAAGGGTAATTAAATGTTTCTATCATAGGGTAATATAGAAAGAAATGTGTATTTCTCTGACTCCCTTTTCATTGCTTCATTTGGAGCTTAACTATAAAATAGCAAGTCACTGAAATTTTTTTCTCCAGGAAGGTGTGCCAGTTACTTCATGGAGTAGATTTGATGTTTGAGTCTGTTATGGGTGATGTGCTGCACAGCCTGGGGTTGGACAGGAACGTGAATGAACAGTTACGCAGTTTTATTCTGCATGTGCATGATTTATCTTCTCAGTGATGTGAAGATTAAAGATGTCCCCAGGGGAAGGAAGTAACATGCAAGTAACATGTCATGCTTAAATAGCATTGCTGTGACAAGTGGATACCAATTCAGCAATATGCTGTACCCTTTCTTGGAATTAATTCCAGTTAAATGCAATAGAAGGAGTAACATGAAAGATCAGTGAAGCTGTAAGGAAGAAATCTGGTGATGAAATCTGACATACCGTTGTATGGTCCCGAGGGAAGCAAGGGCTTGCTTTGGTTCTGCTGAATTTAGGGAGCAAGATGCTAAGGCAGGGCCTCAGTTCCTGGACATAGCCAGAGCTGTGGATCAGGCTGCTGGGGAGAAGAGGGCTGCCAAGTGCCCTGTTCCTGCCTTCCTGGCAAAGGTCTGTGAGAAGCCAAAGCCAAGTCTGACAGGGCTCTACTAGGCGTCTCTTCTGACCTTGTCCCCTCCTTTCCTCCCCCACCATACTGCCCCCTCTGCCTCTCCCAGCATTCACAGGAAAACAATGTGAAACAATGCCTTTCTGTGCTCGGGCTGATAAAAAAACCATTTCTTTCACAACTGCTGTAAAAGGGACCCTCCCTGCTCTTCCTGGGTGGTGGAGAGATGCAGCTTTATCTGGGAAATTAATCTGGGAGCAGAGACGGGTTGGCTCTTCTCGGGCTACCACCCTTCTGGTGGCAGCAAGCAGCAAAGAGGCACCACTTTGTTCTGTTCTGCCTGACCCTCTGTCCTAGTGCTCCACGTTCCGGCCTGCCCTGTCACTGGAGTGCCAGCCTGTCCTGTGCCCTGGGAACCTTGGTCTTTCCCATGTCAGTGGAGTGGCAGCCTCTCCCATGCCTGGGAGCCCTGGCCTGCTCCATCCATTGGGCTCTGGCCTGTCCTGTGCAGGCAGAGCTGCTGGGACAGGCTGTTCCCATCTCCCCTCCCCGCAGCAGTGAGCACAGCGAGGGGTAGAAAGCACAACGCTGAGAACCAAAAATGCACAATTTTTGTCATCAGGGCAATGCTGGCATCCCTGATAGACCCTGGCACAGCCTGAGGAAAGCATTTTTTTCGCCCCCCTGGAGCAGAGGCTGCTCCAGCAGCCCTTCCCAAGGAAGTTGGAGGCAGAGGGGTCCACTGCAGATCCTGTCCCTGCTCCTCTGGGGCTGTGTGGTGACAACTGGGCCACCAGCCCTCCAGCCACATCAGCCCAGGTTACAGCCCCATCACCAGGCCCTCTGCGTCCCTCCCTGCCCACGCTGGAGCGTGCTGCCTCCCACCACCTTCAGTCCGACCAACTCCGAAAATCAGGTTGTTTTATTTAATGCCTAAAAGGCACCTCCTTTCAGACACCTGTTTTTGAAATGTTTGGTGCTAATGGCCATAACAAGTCTGGGTATTACAGTGAAATGATTACAGGAAAAATCTGCCTGGTTTCTAACAGAGTAACTTCCAGAGCACATGTAGATTCTCCACATTCTTGATGCTTTTACCTTATGAAAAATAATGTGTTCTGTGCAATTGATTCCAGTCTTTCATTCGTTTTTCATCATCTCCTATCTTGGAACATCCCTCTCCCTTTTTAACAACCTACTTTCCTAGATTTCATGGCAAAGGACAAGATCAGCTCTGTGTTGCCATAATATCTTTTGAAGCAGAAAATTGTTTCCAGATTATCTAATGTGGGATGAAAAAAACATTATATTTATGGATTGGTAAAACAGATAGACTTCCAGTTGAGTTTAGTTCCAGGAAGATTTTGTGATGATTATCTGAGAAAAAAAATGTTTTCATTATTAAGTGTCAAAAATGCTGCATTAAAATTTGTTAGAGTATATTTATCCCAGGGTTTTAGTACTTGTTTTTGTTCCAAAGGTTACTGTAGCCTGCACCAGTTTCTTATTTTAAAACTTGTAATAGTGGAAATTCCATAACGTATTTCTTGGTTTGAAATGAATTAAGTCAGATTCACTAGCCTTCTCATCAGCCTTCAAAATACCTTTCACCATGAAGACAACAAAGTAAGATACGTGCACTGCGTTAAATTGCAGTAAGAACACATCTGCTGGCTAAGGACTGACTGAGCACTCTCTTCTTCCCTGCTTGTGTCTGTTAGCATCTCATTACTTGTTTTGCTGCCCTGTTTGCTCAACCTCTGGGTGCCTCAGTCTCTCCTGGTTGTGGTATCTGTGTGCTATCCCAGGAAACCTCATTCATTCCCCAAATGTGAATGAAATAATTAGCCTGGGTAATCTGTCTGGCTGCAAGCAGGGCTGGTTACTGGCTTTTAGTCATGTCAGCTTGCATTTGGCTGCTATTGATACCTACATTTGAGTTTATATGACTCTTACTGATTGATGCTATTGCTTTGGCCACCAACAGCAACTGCAGCTGGGGTGGGCAGAGTTCGGCTGCTCCCACAGGCACAGAATGCTGCAGTGGTGATGGATGGGCCGTGCAGCATGCTGAGTCTGTGTCCGAGTTTGTCTGTCCTGTCTTCTCTCATCAGTCCCTGCTGCTGGTCTTAACCACTTGCTTTTTGAGAAGTTTTCTTCCCAGTCATCTTCCAAAACCACAGCTTGCTGTTAGAATTTCCCTTGGCATGTCTCCCCACACAATTAACTGCTGTAATAGAGGGATGCCTTTTCAGAAGGTCCCATACTGATGTGTGTCTGTGTTGTGGTGTGTCACTGACATCCTGGCATGTATAAGTAGGCACCTGTGTGAGCAAAAGGCTGGTTTGGAGCCAACTGAGGAAGTCCCCTGGTACCTGACTAATATATGTATTTATGCAAACAGATAAACACACAAATGTTAGCCTTCACATCCAAAAAAACACTTATTGTTCTTGTTTAGTGACTTTCAGTTCCTATGGAAAACACTGATTATACTTATTGTAATTCTAAATCTCTTCTACTTTTTGGGAATTTCTTGGGATATGTGCACGAAAGAAAATCTGTTTCATTATAATGTTGCCATAAAGCCTGCATTTGGTGTCCTGTGCCTCTCTGTCCTTTTCAAAGCAGACAGTTGTGATGTCATGTGCAAAGGATTTGGACTGGAAAGTAGTCAGCTTGGGCAGATTAAATGCTTCCCAGACAAAAATCCTGGGTCTGGGAAAAGTAAAAATAGTAACAAGAAGTGTAAAGTCTTTAACCCTGAAACCTTAAGTACAGACAAAATGATTGGCCCAGTGTAGGTAAAAGAGAAAATGTATGTTATGCTGAAAAAGATTTTTTCACTAGTTCCAAGAGGCATTACAAATCGTTTTAGGTGCCTGTCTTGTGAGATCATTAGAAGTTTATAACGTTGGTTGTATGTTTTGTTCTTTTTAACGAAGCAGATTTTTTTAAATTGTCTGTTACAATGCAAAAGCTGTCCGATGTGAGATGTGGTAAGCTGCTGCAGTAAGGTATATGCAAACTGGTACCCAAGTGCCTTTGCACAAACTCTGTAGTGTCTTTCCAATCCTGTGGTAATCATTCACCTAGAAAAACAAGTCTGAAAGCAAATATATGTGGCTTTAACAAACGGTTCTCTTGTCTTACAGAGAGAGGATACAAGCCATGGAGAAACAGATTGCCAGTTTAACTGGTCTTGTTCAGTCTGCGCTTTTTAAAGGGCCAAATACAAGTAATAGCAAAGATTCTTCTAGGTAAAAACAGAATTCATCTGTAATGATTTTAGTAATCAATCAACAAAAATATATTTCAATGTAATAGTAAAAAAAATCCTGAATGCTCAATCATTTTTAAGTTTCTGTATCATCTCCATGAGAATGCTAGGCAGAGAGGAAGAATATGCCAAATGATAGATGGATATTAACTGCATTACTCTTCTTTGTGATAAAAAGAATTCATGTAGTTACATCTCTGTGCTTTCTACTGCTTATAGTCCATTCCTTGCTTAACTTGTACTAAAAGGTGTTTTAAAAAAAAATTACTGATGACTGACAAATTACTGGTGATTTATATTTTAAAAAAATATGTTAGACAAGGCCATTTAATTTGTTAAATATAAACTTCACTACAGTTTTAAAAGTTAGTAAACTAAAATTACAATTTTTCTTGTTGTTACTTAGTGAGAAGATGACGAAAAGTGTGTCCAGCAAGAGCAGCATTGACACTGCAGGTAAGATAATTCGCTTTTAATTTACAACTTATTCAGGTATATGAATAGCTGTAACATTACAAACATCCCAGCTTATGGAAATGTCATATTAACTTAAATTTCGATGGCTGTACTGTCATAACTGAAGTTTACGTTCAGGATATGGAAGTTGATCACATCTTTAAGAGAGGAATTTCTGACAGGCTGAGATGGTATTTGGAATGAATTTCACACCTGTGCTGAATGATCTAAATGAGATTCAGAGTCTCTGCATCTGGTGAATTTTCCAGTGATTCATCTTGTCTATAGGGTGTATATATATAGTCATTAACCCTAGATGTGTCTAGATTGCTACAGAAAACTAAATATTTAATTCCTTTTCTTGTCACCTGAACATTTTCTAAGGTCCGTCTTTCACTAGGACACTATGGATGTAATGACACCAAGAAATTTTGCAGTCAGCAAGACAGCACTTTCCCTAATTAAGCCACACTGATCTGTACTAATTATTAGCGTGCACCTAAACTGAGCAAACACCAATTATGAAGCCAGTAAGAGCCTGTCCTGTTTTAGCATCCGACCTGGAGAGCTGTTAAATCTGTAAAAGATTGAATCATGACTGTTGTGAAAGAAGATCTCCGTGTGGTTGAAGCTCTTTGTGTATGTGCTGCTGCTGGAGAAGTCCGCAGGGTATTCATGTGCTTATGTGCCTCCTCTTCACCTTTGTCATGCACTGAATGCAAATCCAGGCAGTTCCCTACTTCCTGGTACTGCTGTTCCCACAGGGAGGTCTGTGCTCCGGCAGGTAGTAAACCACACACATCTATTAGCAAACCTGTTATGCTCCTAACTAGCCTTTCTGTTGGAGCAGTTAGCTCACGTTCAGGATTCCTGTTTGTCTGGAATTGCGCCGTGTCCTCCTAATCGACAGAAACCAAACTAGACCTGGAAACTATCAACCACATGGAAGAGAGAAAGAGCTAAAGTCCTGGGACTGAAGCTTTGCTCCCAAGCCGCTCTCTGGTGCTGTTCCAACTCGTCCCTTCCTGCTGGCCTCTGGATGGGGAGAGGCATACTTAAAGCTTTGAAGAAATAAGTTGTAATTTTTCAGTTTCAGACAATATGATGAAAAGTCTGTCATTATTCAAAACAGCTGCAGAATGGTCTTAAGATTTTTCCCTATTGCAGTGTCATTATAGACTGAGAATTTATGGCATTTCCCACTTGCACAGGCCTCACCTCATATAAGGCAGTTATGAAAGCTCCACAACCAGCACATGCAGTGCCTTGTTTTCATCTTTGTAGTGTACTGTGAACAGCAACCTCTCTCCTTTCCCTATGAGGGTGCCAGTTCAGACAAGTACTTGGTGGGGGGCACTGAGTTGGAGGACTTGATCTAAGTGGGCCCCACTTTGAATGGGAGTTTGGACCTCCAGAGGTTCCTTTAAACCTGAATTATTTCGTGATTTGTGTGCCCATGTGTAAATGTACGCTCACTTAGATGAGAAATGGAATAATATTAATTGGAAAAACAACCTTACATAAAGCAAAAGCAAGGTTTCCCTGGGAAGTCATGCCCAGCCTACCAGAATAGCGTGGTTCATTTGACCAGCAGCCATTTCCTGGCACTGTTGTTCCCAAATACTCGCTCACTACCTTATCATATGACTGACATGTCCCTGAAATGACAACATTACATCTAACAGCTGCATGTGCAAGCATGGTGGGGGAGATGAAAGGTGGGGACTTAATGTACTGTCAAAAGCCAGATCATAATCTGTAACTTACTGACAGAGACATTGGCTTTGTCACATGGCCATGCACCTATCCAGCATAGGAGTAAGGACTCCAGCATTCAGCTTGAGCCATAGATGCCTTTCTCATCACTTGGGAGAAGGGGATGGAGCAGTGGGAACAGCCGTGCAGCCAGCAGTCTGCAAGGATCCCTGTCAGTGCTATAAAGTATAGTTGTAACTCCAGCACCTGCGTCCCTAGATCCTGTCCTTCCAGGGTGACTCAGCCGCAAAATTAAATTGCAGCAGGTAAGGAAAACAAGGTGTGATGACCCCAGTATACCACAGTATTGTAACCCACAACAGCTATTACTGAACACTGCTGTATAAAAGAATGGTCTTGTATAATGGAATATTTTCCCGCGTTTGTGCCTGGAATTGCTCAGGACATGGTCCAATAAGTCAGTGCAGTTCAGCGTGCTTGAAAATTAGGCAATCTGCCAGAATATACTACAGAATGTTTCTACTTTTTGTAAACATGCTGGGGTTCAAACATGCCAGCAGGAACTAAATATACTTTTGCTGACCACTGTTTTGTTCTTCAGTTCACCCCAATCTTTATTAAGCATAGCCATTTAGGCAGTGACTCTCACTTTACAATTCCACGCACGTGACAGCTGTGCACTGAGATACCAGTTTTAGCAATTTCAAGGACTATTTGAAAGATAAAGTGGTATAAAATGTTGATTGAACAGTCCTTTCAAGAGCTCTGATAAGCAAAAGTGTGAATTGCTTCCCATTCAAAAAAATAAAACATCTGTGCAAGATAATACCGCCTCATCAATGTTGAACCAACATTGTATCTTATGGTATGTGTTCCAATGATAGAAGGCTTTTGTGCAAAAAAATAAAGAACTACATCCCTTGGGATGGGAAAGAACCCAAAATTTCTAAACGCTAGGTAACTCTATACAGCTAGATTGTGAATACTCTGTTTGGTATGTCATACAAAACAAATTGTTGTATTTAACTTGCTTTTGCTTTGCCAGTCTGTAGAAGCCAGTGGCTTCTTTAGTTTCAGATATTAAGGACTCTGAAGAAACCCAACTTTTTCACTGAGGAAGATGAGTCTGTAATGACAATGCTTGTCTGCATTTCTTATCTTTTATTGCTTTGGGCTCAGTTCTTTCATGGGGTTGGGTTCATAGACCAGTAACCCTCCACAGACTGGCTGTGTCTCTTCTCCTAATGTTAGGAGAAATCCCATGACTGAATCTATTTTATAATAAAGATCTTCAGTTCCTGAAACACAAATGGCATCAAGGAACTCTTCACTTAGAAACAACATGTGATTCAAAACCAAATCATGCTCGTAAGAGTCACCATGAGATTACTAACAAATAACCCTGAGAAATACATACTCTCTTTTCTGTTATATTTTTGTTCATCGACTGGAGATTGATTGGTGGACTAAATCTTGGATTCATTTATTAAATTAGGATCACTTGTTTTGTGGATTACCAAAAAAAGCAATGGCTTTTTGCTAGTTGCTGCCTTGTTAGAAGAGGAAGGAAGACATTTCTCCTTTCTACTCACATTAGTTAGTATTCTATGAGAAGGGGATCAAGGAGTACAATATTCTGCACTAACACCACCAATACAAAACAAGAGGAAGATGGCAACAGGGAGAAGTATTACAAACGTAGGGCTTAGATTTGATTCCTCATTTTTTGTGAACTGTCTTGTCATCTGTGCGTATCTGTGTGCCCTTCTCACATGCATGACTCTTTCAGTGATGACCTGTGAATTAAATCATTGTCCATATGTGCTTGCTTATCTCAGATTCAAAGACAGATCATGCTAATCTTAGAACTCTGTCAGCATTTGCAGGCAGAATATGATCCTGAATTCATTTTGGATCACTGAGGTGAAGTTGCACATTAATATATATATAGAACATTTTATTATTTTGAGGGTGATTTATTGCCATCTAGTAACTGTCACATCTCCCGAAATAATGCTTGAAAATATTACATCTCTTTAATAAGATCAGTAATTTGTGAAAAAAACATTGCTTGGTGTCTTCTGATGGCCTTTTGTTCCAACTTGCTTCAAAATAAAATCTTAGCATTTTAGGAAAAAAAAAAAAAATCTGGAAAACATAAGGAGAGCAGTGTCTTTGCAACCAAATCAGTAAAGTGTGAGGGAGAAGTCATGTTCCTTATCTCCTGAGTACAGAGCAAACCTTTCTTCTTTCTGCACTTCAGATCTCTTTGTACTCTAAAATGGCAGCTTAGTTCATTAGCCTTTGTAAAAAGTTAACATTCTGTTTGTCCAAAGTATTAGGAAATTATGGTGGGAGGTTGACTTTCCCTTACCTAGCTCAAGAAGGGGTTTGTGTAAAAACCCAAGAGCCAATGCTGTTTCTTTCCCTTCAATCCATCTGGCCTTGCATCAAATTGCAAAGCTACAGCCTGGGACTATTTCCAAAAGTGAGCTACACTCCCTTGATGAAGCAGCCCCTTATTCAGCTGCCCTTTTATTCTTTCTTGATGAAAATATGAATATCTGAGAAATCAGCTGCTGGTCGTTATTGCTCACTCAGTGTCTTGTGTTTCGCACCCCCTGGAGTCAGCAGTCCCACTGCATGTGTCCCAGGCTCTGAACGCTCTGCCACACTGTGGCAGCCCAGGGCACCTAATGGCAAAAAGAGGTGGCTGAGGCAGCAGCGGAGGAGGAGAGCTGCTTTGTAGGGAGTTGGAGACGTTTATTGCTTACAGAAGCAGATCACAGTCCATCTACACCAAAAGGAAAACAGGCACCCTTTCCTGAGAAAATATGTGAATTGACTAGGGTCCAGCATGGGGGAGGGACTGGTGGGGTCTGATTCATGCCTTGGCTGCCTCTTCACAGGGTCAGGGGCTGAGGTTTTGGAGCTTTTGCTTGAGGCAAAGAACAGCAGAAAGGTAGGTGTGCTTTTAAAAATAGTCCAGATTTGTGGCAAGGGATCAGAACTCTTGGAGGCTTAACCACATTTTTCAGACTCTCTGGTGGTTTCTGTCTATAAGGTTTATGAACTAAATACCATTCTCTTAAAAAAATGGCAAAAAATAGTACATGTGGGAGGGAAATAGATGCTTGACTGTAGGAGAAACTGCAGTGTACATGTAGACAGATAAGTATTAGCATACGTTAGACTGAAGCATGGAGTGGGTACATAATGGCAGTGAACAAGGACTGTGTATTTCTTGAGTGCTGCTTTCTGTTAAGGAGCTCTTTGAAAGTCAAGAGAGCATTGAATCATACTGGAGTATAGCAAAAATGTGCAGCAGCTCGCTCAGCAGTGTAACGACAAGTGCTGCTGTTGAAGCACAAAGCAGATCTAGCTAGAGCACGTTCAGGGGAGGTATAGCATTACAACAGCCTGCACCAAGCTAGAACAGCTTTCTGTTTGAGCATGTCTCCAGAAGCCCATGGCATGGCACATGGATCCAGCCAGAGGGGCCTGTGCTTTTATGGAGCAGAATTGCAAATGAAGGTGAAGTTACAAACATGATTCTTAAAAACCTTTTTTTTTTTTTTAATAAAAATAGGCCAGTGTAATTTCCATCCTTTAAGAATGTTTCCCTCAGATGAATTTTGCAAAAGCTGTATTTGAGGTATCCACACCTGTTGGAAAAGGAATAACAGTGTGTTGTTAGGCTGAGCTGTACTTCCTCAAGCACATTTGGAGGAATGGTTGGAAAGTCTATGAGGGATGAGAGCATGGAGAGAGAACTTCGCACCCTGGGATTCATACTCATTCCAGTTAGAAGATGTGTCATGCACTTTAGTGCACTGAAAATTTGCCTTCAGTAGGCAAAGCTTACAACACTGGTTTTTGTTTGATTTCATTAAACTTGATAAAATGTGTGCTTGTGGGAATAACTGATGACCAAAATCCCTGTGAAGATCCATTGATGAGCTATTTCCTATTTTCTCAGATTTCTTTTTTTAATCATAGAAAAGGAAGAAATTGAAGCAGGGAATGACCTAATCATAGAATATAATCATGGAATTATTTAAGTTGGAAAAGACCATGCAGATCATCTAGTCGAACCATTATCCTAATACTGCCAAGTCCACCACCAAGCCAGATCCCTAAGCACCACATAGACACATCTTTTAAATACCTTCAGGGATGGTGACTAAATCACTTCCTGGGCAGCCTTGATGGCCCTTCTTCGTGAAGAAATTTTTCCTAATATTAAATCTCCCTGGGTGTAACTTTAGGCCATTTCTTTGCCATTTCTTTTTGTCCTATCGTTTGTTACCTGGGAGAAGAGATCAACTCCCACCTCCTTCCAACCCCCTTTCAGGCAGCTGTAGAGAGCAAGAAGAACCTTGAGGCTCCTTTTTTTCCAGACTGAGCACCCCCAGCTCCCTCAGCTGTTCCTCATCAGATTTGTGCTCCAGACCCTTCACCAGTTTTGCTGCCCTTCTCTGGACATGCTTCAGCATCTCAGTGTCCTTCTTGTAGTTAGTGGCTGTTAACTCAGTAGTTCAGGGAGGATTAGTCATCTGACCCATTTGAGATCGAGGAATAAAATGAAATTGGTAGTGTGATGAGAAGAGTTTGCAGGAGGACTGCGTAGTACAGGACCTAAAAAATGAAGTTTGTTGTACTGACTGTCTGCTGGGGAAGTGAGACAGGGGAAGGACACATTAGAAAAAAAATTTGAAGAGCCACGGGTGTGTAAGTGCAAATTGCGAGAAGAAACTGACATTTCTATTATCTGATGAGCTGTAATTTGCTTGTTCTCTTTAAATAGAGCTTCTTCCCAGGTACTTGAGACTGAAAAGAACAAGCTTGGCATTGTTGCTGTGTAGAGGAGCAGCATTCTTTAACAAAGAAAGTTTTGTGAGGACAATGATCATTATTGTCAGAGTGTGGCTCAGCTCATTTCCTTGTGTTATTCTGTATTGCTTTCTGACAGACTAAAAGGGAGTGGGTTGATGCAACATGGCTGGAGAGCCCCTGCCACACCACCACTTCATTTCTCTGGCTTATAGGGTTGCTGCTGGAGATACCCGCTAAAAATAATGCAGATGTCCTTTAAGCAGTGAAGCAAGATTCTCTGTAGAAATCTTTTCCCTGTATTTGGCAGCTTGACTGAATGCCTCTTCTGTGATGATTAATCAACATATATGCAGTTCAGGAGTCCTGTGTATGAAATTGCATCCACTTGGTCTCAGACATCTCCTGGGAGGACAGTCCCAAAGTTACTTTCAGAACCAATTTGATTTGTTGCTGTTTTGTGGAATCTGTGGTTATAACTTATTATCCCGTCTCCACTATATCTGGTAGAAAGCAGTCCTGGGGTAATGCCGTACTCTGGTAGAACTGAGTACTGAGTTCCAGCACGGATACACTCTGAGACTGTGCAGGCTTCCCTCAAAATATATTGGATAAGGAGGTGCCAGTCCCCTGTTAATACTGAGCGTTGGCATCCATCATTTGCTTTTCTCATCCATCTGTGTGAAATACCTGTGGATTCAGTGGGTAGAGGAAGGATGATGTTTGCACCTTCTCTGCTGTGAGCTCAACCTGTACTGCTGCTTATTGCAGGTGCTGCCAACATCTCTGGGGGGAAGAATGCACTGGGAGCTGTGGAGTCAGCTGTCATCCATCACCCTGCTGGAGCCCCAGCAATGCAAGTCAGCCTGCATGGTATGAAACGCAATGTGTCGGATCTGCGGCTGCAGCTGCATCAGATGAAGCAGCTACAGGTATGATTATCTGGATAATGCTGGGGAAGAAGGTGGGTTATCAGCAAATGCCTTTTTTCCTCCTTCCCTTTCTCTGATTTTCTCTCTTTTAGCTTTTGTACAAGTGAGTCTCAGTAGCAGAGTTCTAGCAAAGGGCAGACCCAAGTACTACAGATATAAAAGCTTGCATAGTCCTCAAGGTGTGAGAATTAGCTCTCTTAAACTACTGATGCTCAGGTAGTGAGGAAAAAAATTAATTTCTAGCTTTATTGGATGACTCCAGACATTAAAGCACTATTTATATTATATTACAAGAATATCAAGTCTGTGATTACAGTTTGGACCCTGCTATGCTGTGCTGTATAAACATGTCAGAAGAACCACGTTCTTGCTCGATACTGTTTACAGTTGAGACAGATTTTAAGTCCATGAATAAACAACTTTGATGCCAGGAAACCCAAATGTAGCTGAGGATCAGTAGATACGCATTAAGCCAGAGTTTGTGTCCTTTATTTACAGAATCCAGAAAAATAGCCAACTTGAACAGTAAGAAAAAAAAGGTACTTCGAATGTTGGTGCAAAGGTTTGCTGTGCCCTACTTACATTCAGCATTTAACAATACCTCCCTAACACATGCCAACAGCTTAAAACCTGCAAGAAAGAACACAACTAGTGAAGAGTTAACAAAAATAGTATGTTGGCACATGCTGCAAATATAAATATATGCTGTTCATCTCAGACACTGTGAAAATAAGCATATGCAGCTGTACAGGTTTTCAGCCCTTTACTTAATTGGAAACTGAAGAGCACTGTGTATTGTCTCAGAAGATGGAAAAGAAGGCAGAGCACTTTCTTGTAAGACAGAGTGGACAGCAGTGTAAGCTTCAAAACTCTGCCAGTCCTTTTTACCCAGAAAGTGACATCACATGTTAACTATCATAGGGCTGCAGCTACTGGTTTTATAACCAGGGTGATGGTACTATGTCAGTCACGTTTGATTTCCTGATAAATTTTAGAACAAAATAGTGATAATACAAATCAGAATTCAGAGTGTGTTTTACCTTCACACCCTTATCTGAAGGAAATTGAATTATGAACCAGTCATAGAGCAAGGGAGCAGAAGGGTGAGGTAAACATCAGTATAGGAAAATGTGTCCAACTGAAGGTCCTGTGACGATGTCGTGTGCTCTGTTTGCTGGGAATGCAAAGATGGCAGAAGGTGTTTGGGGCAAAGGGTTGGGTCAGGTGACTTCTGCCTGTGATACAGCTCCCACCTATTTAAATTTTCCGTTTAGGGTGAGTATGCTCCAATAGCAAATGTGCTTTTCAAAAGCTATTCTCAGCAGTGCTGCCTACGTGCCAGCCATCGTGTTCCCCGTCTAATTTGAAGACACTGACATGGGATCTCTGCCCTGGCACATTATGTATAAGTGCATATTGTTCCACATTTGTGCCGCAAACCACTGCAGCCCCTCTGTCCTTCTTTCACACCATGTGCCAAATGCAGCTCTTGGCAAATGCCTTCGGTCTGGCCCCCAGCTGTGCTCAGGATGTGGCTTCAGAAAGCTGCTGGAGGCTGCGGTGCTGCTCGCAGGCAGGGAGTTCATCCTTCTCACAGGACTGCCCACCAAGGAGGTGGCATTTCCCCAGCTGAGCTTTGTCTCCACGGCCCTACCCAGGGCAGAAGCCTTGCTTTTGATCAGACATAACATTGTGGCACAAAAGAGTGAAAAAATTTCTGCCATCTGCACAAATCAATTCTGCCAAGGAGGTCTTGAAAAGGGAAAAAGGACATATCCCAAGTGTGCTCATTAACTCTGACTGGCTTCCCTTAATTCAGAAATTATAGCAAACTTGGTGCATTGAGCTACTAGGAAGTTGAGAAATTTTGATAGTCAATTGGAAGAACCTGTAGCTCAAGGGAAACTTTGGTATGTTACACATAAATTCTATTTATGAGAGTTTCTGTCATGGCATTCCTGAATTACTTTGAAAAAGAGCTCACAGTTTGTAGGGCAGCAAGCGAAACAGGCAGTGTTTTATACTGAAGAGTGTTGCAATATCACATTTTAAATGAAATACTTTTTGCTATGTTTTTTTCAAAAATAATTATAAGTAAAAAAGAAAAAGTATTTTTCTGGTTTCCCAGATTGTTTTCATTTTACATTTGACAATGCTTCATATTTTTCAATTTCACTGTTTCTCCTGGGCTGGCAGTCAGTTTGTTCCTGTTTGCGTGAATTTTATGCAGTGACAGACTAGAAGAAACATTTCAAAAAAATTAAAAAGTTGATTGCACAGGCACAAAATTTGGCAGGATAACTAAGAAACAGGAACAGGACAAAAAACTGTGTTTAATAATGTCTATTGTTTAATTTTCAATTGATGTAACCACCGTAAGTACATACTAATTTTCTTAATACAATCAGAGAAATACATGACGGAGAAGACCCATTCATTCACGTATCCTTTGTTTGTGCTGGCAAAATCTTCTTTTTAAACTGTATCCAGCAGCAATGGATCCAGATGTATTGACTCACACACCAGATAAACATATGTTACAAAACACCAGCAAAAAGTTAAGACTCAGTCTGTGGTTGGCTTTTGAACAGAGATTCTTAGCATACAGACATTTACCTCATGGCTGTTGCTAGAGGTTGTATACACTTCTTGCTACTACACTTGCATGTTCTAAGTGCTCTGATTTTCGGAGACATTCAAGACAGACTAGTTTCATGGTGCTGTGGAGTTGTCCTCAATGTCAGAGATGGGCTGTAACACAGCCTTTGTCCGCATGGATTTGTTACTGGTAAGAATTGAATGACTTTAGTGGGGTTGTTCTATGCTCCCAGAGAGCTCTTAGTAGCAGGTTTGAACCAAGCCTTAGAGTACGTGGTATATATCATTAGCTTATATGTACATTGGATTTTTTTTTTGTCTACTCCTTCTTTTCTTTAATTGAACTCATTTTAAGGGAACACAATTAGATATTAATAATGTTCCCCATTAGGAACGTGTATGCATGCATACTCTTCCTTCACTCAGTGCACTGTTTGCAGGGAAATGAGTGCTGCAGAAAGGACAGAAAATATAATAACAACACTGTCATAAATGTTATATGATGTTCAGTCTCACAAGGGTAACTTTGAATTAGAAATTCAAATATATTTTGAGCTGCATTATAGAACTGGAGACACTACCTTTAATCAATGTATGGTAGCAAATTTCAGGAGCTAGATACTTAGAGTCTACAGAGGTCCTGAGCTGCAGGCAGCCAGTTCTTGTTCATGTCTGTGCACTGTAGTTTGTGGGGTGGTGCGTGGCACAGAAGCCTCTCCCCCAAAAGGCTCCCACTGGACAAGTCATGCTTGTCCCCTAATGAGGAGCAGGGTTGTGAACTAACAATTGGTTTTCTAGTTACTTGTCTTACAGATAATAATTGGTTGAAATTGAACTGAACTAGTTATCAGATTATTCTTGAAGTGGGTGCCAGAGGCAGAGCTGAGGTACTTGTGTGAGAGCAGTGACAAATAATGGCTCGATAACTGGGTGAAGAAGAGGGACAAGGGAGGTATCTGGAAAGATTGGTGAGGCTGGAAGTGAGAGCCAAGGGTGAAGAATGTATGAGAGGATGACAGAACTCTAAAAAAGCATGTTAACTTAGTTTCTGTTGGATTGCTGCTTGCAGTTGTAAGTTAAGGTAACTCTAATTAGCAAGAAATTGCCATTTGATGGTGACAAGAAAGCTTGCATTGCTTTTCCTTTCTTTTGGGCACTTGCCTTTAGAACTTCGTTACTGTTTTAAGACAGGCTCTTCAAGTATGAATATCTAAGAATGTTTATTTGGCTTGTTTTCAAGCAGTCTTATAGTGCAAAAGGTTCTGTTGCGTGGAACCAGAATAACTATGGCAGATCCATAAAAATATCTTTTGCTTGAGATGATGGAGTAACTAACAGAGGTGGTCAGAGGGGCAAGTGGAGTGTGCACTTAGCCAGGGAGCCTCACATCTGATATTGCTGGCAGAAGAAAGGTAAGAATCAAGTTCAGTTTCAGCACATGGAGGTAAATGTGATGGCCAGAGACTGCCTTCTCCTTCTCAGGCACAGCTCTCCCCCTGTGCTCCTGCTCTCCCTGCCTCATGCTGTCCTTTGGCTGCTGACTGACACAATTGCTCCCCTCCCACAGTTCTTCTGTCTCTCTGAACCCATATGTACATCTCCTTCTTGTGTTCTGTCCCTGTTCCCTAAGCATGAACAAACTCAGGTTTTCCATAACTAGTCAATTATTGCATGAATTTTCATAGAAATAGCAAAAACATTTCTTTGATACCAAGATGAGTCATGTCCCAGACTTAAAGAGTTCACTCCAAACACTGAGGTTTGGGAGTCCTCAACGTACAAGATTTTTTGAAATCTGGCTGTGTTACATTTTTATTCCTGATCCTCATTATCAGAAATATATGAACTTTGATGACTGAAACTTCCTGGTATTTTTCAAGCACTTCATAAATGGAGGTGACAAATGACAAACACCTTAGCTGTACACATCACCACAATAAATATAGATCTCTGCATACGCCCATAATAGGAAAAAAACGTGCCTGCCATTTCACAGCCTCACACACGCACACATACTCAGTTTTGCTATTAGTGGAAGTCCCTGTTACCAGCTGAGGAACATCAAGGACTTAAATTCTGGACACTTGAGAATTAAGTCTAACTCTGTTCCTGACCTTCTCTCTGACCTCAGATCAGTTGTTTCACAGATCCTGACTCACTTCCATGTGTCAGATTTCCCCACTTTTTAAAGAGCTGTGAATAAATTGTATGACTGAAGTGTTACATGCTCATTCACTCATTTATTCATTCATTTAGGTTTTCCTACTTGAAAATATGATACAATGAAAGATGTATGTATCCCAGATAGTTGTGCTGGCCTTGCAGTAAGAGATTTTAATTTATCAAATCCAAACATCAATCCCATAATGGAGAAAATACACATAGAAAATACACATTGTCTTCAAAATAGTCCAGTTATTATTTATATATTTCTGTGCTGTTGAAATGTTTTTAGCTTCATTTTTTCACTAACTGCTAATGCTTCTCTTCAGCTGAATTTTGAGCTAACTCTTCACACACACGCGCTCACGCACACCCCTGCAGTGAGGTGTTACACTCCCTCTCATCACAGTGGTGTAGCTGGAGAAGAGAGTAAGAGAGTCAGGCACAGGGACTGAAGAGTTGTAAGTGAGGAACTGAGTTTGTTTCTCTCATGCCCATATTGGTTGGAAAGAATTGTCTCAGCAAAGGCACTTTTTATTTGATCCTCATTCATTTTCTTAAATAGCTTTTAAAGAAGGCTTACTACATTATTCTGTGTTGTAGGTATCCCATTTTTGTGATTCTTCCAGTTAGGTCATGGGTTTAGTTTGTGTGTTAAATGTGATTTGGCTGTCCAGCCTGGATGTTTAGGAGACAACTGACAGTTCAAGTGCTAGTTTTAAAATGGGAATTTTGTCCCCAGTTAACACAGGTGGTTTTTAAGATCTTACAGTATGAAATGGCTCCCGGGCTAACAGAGTTGTGTTCATGTTGCCTGTATCCTAAAACTGTGACTAGGTGGAGTCCTGCTTATCACTTTGAATCTTGTGATTTGTGTAACAGACATAAACAGGTTTGGTTTGTGTGAGCGTGCCTCACAGCTGCTCCAGGGCTACCCACAGAAGAGCACAGCCTAGTTTGCCTTCTTACCTGTGTTTTATTCTGTGAGCTTACTGTCAGCAAGACAATTAATGCTTGAGTTACTTAACATCAGGCGAAGACAAGAAAGAAGGTGTGATTTGCAGGTCTCAGAAAATTACCGTATTATAAAGGGGGTTTTTCTGGTGGGTAAAGGAGGTTTTATGTAGTGCAGATGAACTGTATGCCTGTACCGAATTACACCATGTGTTACAGTCCCTCCTCTGCCACTTGAGAGACTGAAAATCTGCATTCTGAAAACAGCAGTGCATTCCAGCCATGACATGAATGCGTGGGATTATCCACTAGGCACGTATGGGCAGTGAGATGCATAAGCTTGTGAGATACATGGAAAGTGGAAGTCAAGCATCCAGCATTCTCGTGAGATGTAATTAATTCTTGATTCATGTTGAACCAATCAGAATAAAGGGACCACAATCCTTGCAGAAGTTATGCATTGAAGGTGATATACAGATGCCAACATCTTTTGTTCATCAGATTGAAACTGGAAGCTATACATATACATGGAATAATGTCTATAGGTACAGCTAAAGGGGGAAAGAAGAAGGTAAAAACACTCACTCACTGTAGGGTGGTGTTTATGCCAACCTTCTGAGCTCTGCAATGTATTCTGTTGTCAGGGATGTCAGTCAAGCAGGAGAAATTGAAGTTGATTTTTTTTTGTGCAACAGCTGCAGAACCAGGAGATGCTGAGGGCAATGGTGAAGAAAGCAGAGCTAGAAATCAATGGCAAAGTGATTGAAACAGTGAAGAGGCTTGAAGATCCTGTGCAGCGACAGCGCAACCTGGTGGAACAAGAAAGGCAGAAGTACCTCAACGAGGAAGAAAAGATTGTAAAGAAGTTATGGTGGGTTGAGAAACCTCTTCAAATTTATTGCTTTTTCCTGTCTTTTTCTTCCATAAAGTAGAAACTTCTACCACTTTTTTCAGGTAAACTGCATTTGTGTATGCTGTTTTAGCTATGTTTCCTTGCTGTGTATCACATTGGCTGTAAAACCATGTCTGTGTTGTTCATCTCACTGGTCCTGACTGGGAGTCCTTCTCTGCACAGCCCACTGGGTAAATCCCAGCAGTACCAAGAGTTTCAACCCCTTCAGAAGACCCCTGTAAAGGGACAGATGACTGTAAGGACGGTGCCCACTCCTGTATTCTGAAGGCCTCCTTCCACCCTAGTTCTCCCCTTCAGCCTTATGTATAATGCTTTAGGGAAGGAGGGAGGAATTTCCTCAAGAACAAAGGGATTTAAAGGAAGGTAATGAGTTTGGCTTTAAGTATGAAAATCAGATTTCAATAGTTAATGCTTTGGCTACTGCATGGGAGAGGTAGGGGAAGCTCAAATAGAGGATTGAAGTTTAATTACAGTCCCAGTCCTTGTCTAAAATGTACTCACTGAGGTTTCCATCTGCTTAACTGTGTACCTTGTTTTGTTGTTATGTGAAGGCCCCTTGGAAAATCCTGGGGTTTTTTTCCCCAGAACTTTGGCCCACCAAGACTAGTGGGATCAAGTTGTTTGGTTTAGTTCAGAGTCAGCAGGAGGCAAGATAAAGCTGAAATTTATAAACAGTTTAACTAATTCTAACACTCATATGTGTAAGATGTTATAAAACTAATTTTCTCATCTCTGCATTTATTTCACACCTGAAGAATTGCTCCATAGTAGAGAAAAAATTTCTAGTCAGTCATTGGAAATTATGACTGAAGAGCCATAGAGTACAGTTCCTGACAGCTGAAGATAGTAAATTCTTCCTGTTGATCAGTAAGTTGTCAGATTAATACTTTTTGTAATAAAAAGTTGCATCTGTAAAGAGAAGGTTGGATGTTACTAAGGGAGAGTCCTGTGAAGAAAGGATGTATGTGCAGTAATGGTCCATGCTAGTGTAATTAATTCTGTCAGCTGATTTGTAGTCTTAAGTAATGACCTTCCTGCATGTTAGAGCATGTTGGAGGTGTCATCACTCTATATTGTAGATTTTAAGCACTTTAATAGAAGGGATTTATAAGCACAGTATTTAAATCATAGCCGCATCCAATCTGTTCAATTGGATACAATCCATAGTAAGTTACAATTTATAGTTTGTTAGGAAAAGCATCAGATGTTTTTTATAATAGTAACCATGCTCCATGAAAGCAAAACTTCACTTGGCAATCTGGGAGAATTGCTAGTAGCAGATACATGGGAAAATATATCAGAGGAATCTCTTTTATTTGTTTTTGAATCTCTCATCTGTACATCAATCCCCAGACTCTTAAATAATGCACAGTAGAATATTCACCCTTGCCATGCTAGTCATTATGGTTTAGACACTCCCCCACTCCCTTTCCACTCCCTTTTCCCCCACTCATGCCTTTTCCAGCCTGAGAAGTCTTACTCTGCATAGTTAGCCTTCTTCTACAAGCCTTTCTTTACATTTCATCATCCTGTTGCCTTTCTCTTTGCCCTTTCTAACTCTGGTGTACAACTGTGAGATGGGGATGGGGAGACAGGAGAGCCCAGCAGCAGCTTTGTCAGATGCAGGCACGCTGTGACCTCATGCATGATGTGGTCTCCCTGTCCTCATGTTCCACAGGAACTGTACATTAAACATCTCGCAGTGGATAAACGTTACTTCTAAGTTCATCACTGTATATAAAACCTTAGGGTTTTGGGAGGCTGTTTGTTTTAGGTGGCGTTGATTTTGGTTTTATTTCTGCTCTTCTCATGAGCACACTTTACCTGTATTCAGAGTTAATGTAACCTTTGGTGTTTTCCTGGTCAGTTAGTATCAGATGGTCCATCTGCAGTCCTCTGCAGCCACCTTTCATTTACATTTCCCTGAATAAAAGTAGCCTTTTGAGATTTTTTTTTTTGTTATATTATTCATCCTCTTTTCTAAATCATTTGTAGTATGTTGAAAAGCACCAACCCTAGCAGTAATCCCTGTGAAACCCACCAGCAAAGTACATTCATTGAGTTAGCTGTTCATTGATCCCTTATCTTTACTTCAGTCCTTTATCCATGGAAGAATTTCCTCTTGTCCCATGACAACTTTACATTCTTGAAAGCTTTTCCTCAGACATCTTGCTGAAAGCCTTTTGCGCTATAGTTTGTCCCCAAGCGTCTGTTGTTTGTGGATTTTTGAGACTTAATTTCATTTTACACAAACCATGTTAATTCCTACCTAACACAGCAAATTTATCCACTGTTCATTGATTCTTTATTGTTTATTCTTTATTTTGATACCCGTCCATTACACCTAAGTGTAATGGTCTTAAGTGTCAGTCTCACCAGAGTACAGTTCCCAGGATATCCCCATACTATTAAAAAAAATTTTATTTGTGTCATTTATGTCGCTTTCCACTAATCTGGTGCCAAAGCAAGAAGTTAGATGCTTAGCATTAATAGTTCAGCTGTTTCAACATCGAGTTGCTATAGAACTCCAGGGCAAATAACCATCTGGTCTGGGTGATTTGTTACCATTAATTTTGTCAGTTTGTTTTGTAACCTGTTCTACTGATACTGCAGTCTGAAGCAGATCCTCTGAGGCTTTTTTTTGCCTAAAGAAAGATCTCAGCACAAGAATTGCCTTGGCTTCTCTGTGTAGAATATAGATGCAGAAAAATAGTTTATCTTATATTAGGTTTCTGAAACTGCATTAATGTGCATGTCTTGCTAATTTACTCAGGCCGATCTATAAAGCCAAGTGTTTTCCCCAGTGAGAGGAAAGAAATTCTAGAGACCACCAAATCTGTTTCGGTCTTCGGGTCCTAAGGGATAAAGCTTCTTTTCCCTTGCAGTTAGCAACATGAAGCAGTGTTCATATGGTGTCCCCTGGGTAATTTCAGGATCAGTTGTCTTGTTTGACAGTATATGGAATCAAAGGGATTTGTGATGACCCTTCCATTTCTTCTCAAAGAACAAAGGGGAAAGTGGGCCAGTGTCAGCTACCATGAAGTCCTTCTTTTATCCCTACATTTCAAACAAGCATAAACCTACCAAAACATTGTAATGTTGTTCTGTGTTTTCCTTTCTCTTCTTTCCATGCATGAACAAATTTGAGCACCTTTCTTTATCTTTTTTGTTGCCTGGTAGATGCAAAAAAAAAGCTGCTTTTTCAGTGCTGATCTACGAAAGGGAGGAGGGATACCCCATGATTACCAAAGCAGCACTGCCAAGCCTCAGTGCCAATAGCAGGGCGTGAAGACTAGGGAGGATGCATGGCTGCAGAGCACCGTCCCGCAGAGCAGGAGCCTTTGCATCAGTGACAGTGATAGAAGGCCACATTCTTTCTCCAGTTCCTGCTAGAGTGTGTCTGTGCCCTTTATTGCAAAGGCAGATAGAGACAGCAGATACCTGCATTTTAGCAGCCTGTGCTGCTGGAAAAATACCCTTAAAAGTGTTCCCTTGCTGCCATCGTGTGGTCCAATGGATTGTTTCCTGCAAGTCTGCTGGTGCTGGAATTGGGATTCCCCCAGCTTTCTGAAGGCAAAGTCGATGGGGGAAGTGGTCTTAAAGTGGGAACAGGATCATTTACCTCCTCCATTTGTTTGTGATGTGTTCAGGCACAACTTAAGATTCTCAATTCAGAATAATTCTTTAGTTTCTAAAGTTCTTGATTTTGGATTGAAATGAAGTCTCTGCTGTGCATGCTTAATGTTCAGATGCTGATCCTGTTTCTGTTTCTCTGTGTATGAGAAATACCATTGTGTTGCCATGGATTGTTCTGTGGGATTGTGCTTCCGATTTAAACTGACCTACATGTACAGTAGTGCTGTAAGGAATTTTCTTTATTTTTATCCATTACTGGCCACCTACTTTTCTTCCTCATGTCACTGAGTTGGGACTAAGAAGTGGCTGGCTTTGCATGGCAGTGGAAGGGAAATATGTGGAAATGCAAGACTTGCAGGTGGTGCAGAGGGCAGGCTTCTCCTGTCCCTTTCCTGGCAATCCTCTTGTACCTTGATTCTCTTACAGCAATTGCAAAAGTGATCCCTGATGGATGTGAGAAATGATGCCCAAGATTAGGTTCAGATGAGTAGCTGATTTGTCAATTCAGAGTTTCCATGGCATTTTTTTCTGTCTGTGATTAAACTGCTTCCTAGAGTATTCCTGTGAGTAAATTTGGTATCTTAATAGAAGTGAATTTCATCTGGATATTCAAGAGATGATCTTTTTAAGGTGTTTACATGGGTGTTTGTGTAGTTGCCCATAAAGCATCTCAGGGTTGGGGTTTTTTGAGAAAATTTTACATATCTGTGGAACACTCCAGCTAAAGCAATGTTGTCTCAACCTCAAATGGAAAGAATTGGCTCCTCCCCAAACAAAACCAGAGTTTGTGTCTGGAGTATTGCAAAATTATATATGAACTGTGGAAAGACTGGAAAAAAATGTTGGGAAAGGTGAGAAGGAAGCACCAGATGGAGCTGGAGTAAGCATAGAATGGCAGTGGTTGGAAAAAATATCTGAAGTGATTCACTCTTAAATCCAAGTGCTGAGCAAGAGCTGCACACAATGCACACTTGCTGTTTCAGTCTGGTTATTCATAGAAACAGGATCCTGTGTCCTGTCTAGCAGTACCTGGCAGATAAACAAGGTTGCATCAAGAAGCCTTTGGTGCCAGTTTTTGGGTTTTTTCTTAACTGTTGTACATTCCTATGCATGTCATCAACAATGAGAAAGCACAAGGTGCAAACCAGTATCAGATGTAGTGGCAGTGTGTCTGTACCCTTTGAGCACTTGTATCCCCAGAGGGCTACTGGTTGTTCCCTGTGTTGTACCAGCCCACCTTCCCTTTGTAGCGCAGGTGCCCTGAGGTAAAGGTGCTCTGCACAACTGCAGCCTGTCACAGAAATCAATGACTTGGGCTAGTTACAAGCCTGCTCCTGTGAGTGTCCAGCGTTCTCACCTCCCCTCATGGTATCCTGTCATTTGTTTAGCCTGTGGTGTCAGATTTAAAGGTGCCATATTTAAAGCTGCCACTGTTGAGGTTCGTGGTTTCGTTTACTCCATTCATTTACATATATTTGCTTATAGTATGAAAATCCTGCTTAAATTTTCTGTCCATGTTGCTTCTTTTGGCAGTGAGCTGGAGACATTTGTTGAAGACCTGAAGAAGGACTCTTCTGCTTCCAGCAAGACAGTTACACTGAAGGACGTTGAAGATGGAGCCTTTCTTTTGCGTCAAGTAGGAGAAGCTGTTGCTACCCTGAAAGGTGTGTACTTTTCCTTTTTACTTTTGTTTCTTCTAACCACAGAGAACAGCTTTGGCTTTGATCTGGAGGCATTAACTTTCACTTCCAAAATGATTTAAAGCTGGGATTAGGGAACTTGCTGCATGGCCCCAAGAGAGAGGTAGACGTTCAAGTAATTGACATTCACCCAATTGTCTTTTACTGCCCAGAGCTTTTATCATTTCCTCTTCAGCTTCACAATTGTTTTCTTTGCAGGAGAGTTCCCAACATTGCAAAATAAAATGCGAGCGATCCTGCGGATTGAGGTAGAAGCTGTGAGGTTCCTAAAGGAAGAACCACACAAGCTGGACAGCCTGCTGAAACGTGTGCGCAGCATGACCGATGTCCTTACCATGCTCAGGAGGTGATTTCTTTTTTTTTTTTAGCTTCAAGCTTAAAGAATTTCCTCAAGCAAGGCTGGAACAGCTTTTAGGTTTATGTTCTCCCCCTCTCCTGTGGCAAATCTGAGAAATTCAGCTTGTTTGCAGTATATAGATTATTCCTAGAGCCCTCTCAAGGGGAATCAAATTAGCCTTTCCTGTGCTCTGTGCAGTGAGTCCATTCTGACCAACAACCTGAGTCACTGAGATCTTAACATTGAGACTAGATGCCCCTCAAGTCAGCACTTCCAGATTTGGGAAGTGCCTGGATGAGAAGACTTACAGTGGCAACAGTCCCATATCTGAGCTAATTAACTTTAGGTATTTACAGTAATTTAAGCTTACAGAAACATTCTCTGACACTGAAAGGTTCATTCCCTGAAATGTAACAGTAAGAAATAAAATAGGAAAAGAGCATAAGTGGATAAAGGTATCCCAAACCTTCTGAAAGAATATGCTTCAAATTCTTTTTCTCTTCTTTGCAAGGAAGATGCATTAGAGAAAGTTGAAATATTAGATAAAACTTCATGTCCACTAAGTGCCAGTGTTTAACCATGTTTGTCAGAATATATGAGCAGCAAATGATTGCTGATTTATATAACTCAATGGGCATTGGATTTAATTCCTGCTCAAAACTGTCAGTTGTGGTGGTCTCAATTTTAGTTCAATTACAAGAAAATGTCAGTCATGAGCCTATTGTAACTACCATTATTCTAAGGAATGTAGGGTTGCCAGTGTTTTTATATAGCCTGGAGCATATGTAAAATGTATTTGGCAGTACTGGCAGATGGATAAAATGGTTTATGTAACAGGTTTTCTAACAGCCATCACTTATTTTTCCATACAGACAAACATCTATATCTTTTCACATTAGTTTCTTTTCTTAAAAATTATTACTGTTATTTCCTATGTTGCAAAGAAAAATAGAATAAGCTATGCATGCCAAAGGTTCACCATTTTTTGCAGCAAAATTGCATATTAAGCCTCATAAAGTCTGTTTCAATAATGGGAAAACTAATGGCATTTGATGGCTTGCAACACTCAGAAGCTCAGACATTTCACAGCTACCTGCCAGAAATAGTTGCTTCTTTACATCCTCAGCTCATTCTACCCCACACTCTTGACAGGAAAGACCTTTGTGAAGTATCATTTGAGACAGAACCTTCATTTGAAGGCTCTGTTTTGACAGCGTGCCAGACTGCTGCCTCTCATTATATGTAGCTGCACTTTTCTGTACTTCTAGTCCAGGAACATATTGTTTAGCTCGATACATGGTATATAGTTTAATCAAGTGATTTCCATTCCCACTCTAAAATCTGCCCACTGTAACTCATGGTTTGGTCAGAAACTGTCAGTACATCACTGAAGGTTTGTAAACACCTTAGAAGGCAAAACCATCTGAATTAGAGTAGCCTCTTTAAAGTTCTGAACCCCTGATGGTGAGAGGAAGCTATAAAGTCATACAGCTGAGAGCATAAGGAATATAAAACCCACCTTTTGATTGTTTTGATGCAGGTGCTTCTTTGCAAGAGTTTATTATTGCATATGCTCACGACTGGCTTGTGTGCTAACCATTTGCTGTTGTGTTCAATTTGGCTGGGCAGACATGTTACAGAAGGACTGCTGAGGGGTGTGGATCCATCCCAAGCCGTGCAATACTCTGCTATGGAAAAGTCCACTGCAGCTGACACTCTGAAAAGCCAAGAGGAGCACAAGCCCACCCAGGGACATGCACAGCAAAACCTCACAGCAATCCCATCCGAGTCCCAGGTGTCATCAGTGAAGTCAGAAGTCATCCCCTTCTCAGCTACGCCCGTGCATCATGCACAGAGCTCTCCCGTGGTCATCCATCAGTCCCAGCACTCGGCAGCCCTGGTGACCCACGGGCAGGGCGCTCCCGCTGCGGGCAGTCCCTGCCAGGGGGGCCCGCCAGGCGCTCACCCCGCAGCCGCCCCACCCCGGCAAGAGCCCACAGCAGCACCCCAGCCTGCACAGGCCACACCAGCACCACAGGTCTCTGTCAATGGCACCGCCATGCAAAGCCTTTTCATTGAGGAAATTCACAGTGCAAGTACCAGAAATCGAGCTGTATCAATTGAGGTACGGTGTATTCTACTCAACCAGCTGTCCTTTCTTTGGGTCTGAGCTCCCAGTCTCACTCTTGAGGCTGCAGGTGGGACTTTTCAAATGCATTCTGGGGATGTATGTGCTTAACCCCTAATTACACTGTACTTCAGAAGATACCCTCTGATTTTGTCCCTGCTCATTGCAGAAGGGGTGGACCAGATGACCTGTAAAGGTCTCTTACAACCCAAACTATTCTTTGACTTTAAATGCAAAGAAAAATTACATGTAACCAAAATTAGGTAACTGTGTTTTAAAAATTGTTTTTTGAAAAAAAATTAGAATTAGAATTCTGTTCTAGAAATTTTAGAATCCTTATTTTTAACCATAGCATATAGCATATTCTCTGGCAACACTTGCATACGTGGATTTCATTCACTCTTTAAATCTCCATATCCCTTATTATGGAGAAGTAAAAGTGAAAGAGCGTGAAGCTGCAGTAGTTTCACAGAGAGATATTGAGAAAACCCAGGGGTGAACTGCTGCATCTTATTACAGACAGGCACTTTAATCACCAGTGTGATGTAGTAAGGCGGGGACCCAGATTTAAATTTTGCCTTTGTTCCTTTAGTGAGCAGGGGCCACTGTCAGTCTGTCATGTGTTTGTGCCAAATCAAGCACCATACAAGTCAGAACAGTGTGCAATTACTGTTCATGTATTTCCTCTAGTTGCTGACTAGAATTGAAAGAATCTATCCATACTGACCTATAATATTGACACACAAAATTTATTTTTAAGTAAGTGATCACAATGGAAATCAGAAAAATAAATAGTTGCTTTACTGGTTTTGTCTAGAAAGCTGAAAAGAAGTGGGAAGAGAAAAGACAAAACCTTGATCACTATAACGGAAAGGAATTTGAAAAGCTCTTGGAAGAGGCCCAGGCCAATATAATGAAGTCCATTCCTAACCTGGAGATGCCTCCCCAGCCAGAAGCTCTGCCTAAAGGGGATGCAGCAGAAAAGCTAGAAGTCTCAGGTAAGGTTTGCTAGAGTATATGGGGCTAAAGAATTGCATATCTGGAAAGGAGAGGTTATTTTTCCAACTTTCTAGAATGTTTTTAGGTTATAGATTCCTGTGATCTTGAGGAAGGTCGAAATCTCTGAATACACAAATGTATGCTTTAAAAAGCAAGAATAACTTGCTGTGTGTGGATATAACAGCAGTAAAAGCTGGCAGTTGGAAGCAGGAAGATCCAAGTTTGGCATTAGGAAAAAACCTCATAAAGATAAAGAAAGTGAAGCACTGAAGGTACATGAGGCAATAAGGAGGATGCAAGGTCCCCATTACTGGTCAGAATGGTTTAGGCTAGCACTGAACTAGAATTATGCAGGTAGAGCTACTTTGTGGTAGCAAGAGGGTGAGATGTCCTTCCAGTCCTATTTCTTTCACAATTTAACATACAAATCCATGTATGAATTTATCCAAAATCCAAGGAGCAAAAAAGATGCCTCAGCCAAACCTTGGATTTATCCCATTAGCCAAACACACATCAGCTGTAAAATTCTTCCCCAGCTGCATATGCAAGTGCATCCAGCTCAGTCTGTGTCAGGCAACTGGAGACACTGTGTGGGGAGCACAGAACCCAGCTGCCTTCTGCAGTCTGCAAGTAGTCTGCCAGCACCTCCATGTGATTTTAAAAAGAATGTCCAGATCTCCTCCTTGTCATATCCATTACGGAACTTTATCCAGTAATTCCTCTATACTTGCTTATACAATTTGCATCCTCTTGCTGTGGCAGCAAGCTGCCATGTTGTGAAGAAGCTTTCCTTCATCTCTTTTAAACTGGTAGCATACCAGCTTCACTGAGGTCCCCGTAGTTCTAATATTTTCCAGTTTGGCAAACAATGCTCTTCAGTTCCTTTATAAAATCATGAAGGTAGTGGATAAACCTTTATCATGACCTGGAGCTCTCCGGGAGTCTGCCCCAGAGACTTCAAACTGTGAACTTCCAGTCTTTCTAGTCCCTCCAGTCCATCCAGGCCAGCTGCTCCCTCCCCAGGCTAGATTACCCTTGTTTAACTCCACTTTGTCCTTCTGGAGCTGTGGAGGTCAGAGCTGCATGCTACACTCAAGGTGTTGGCATGCCAATGTAGTAAAAAGCTGAAAAACAATGCCCTAGGGGGTTGTGTAGACAAATTCATATAGAATTTGGGAGGAGTGTTTCCAGATCCAGCATTTTGTTCTGGGTGTACCTTTGATACTTCCAAGTTTTAGCTTCTTGGATGTTTTGCAACATACATGTTTAAAATAAATTCTGTTGAACCTCATAAAATAATTTTAGAATTCTGGCACCCATCAGTGAGATTACTGGCTATCAACACAATTAGCTTGTATAATGTGTGGCATAAATAGAAGAAGTCTGTGAAAATAAGTACCATATGGGTGCAGTGAGCTGTGACATCTTAAAAAGTGCGGAGCACAGTAACTGAGAAGTTTTGTAAGTTGCATAGTTAACTAATCCACTTCTAGAATACAATTTTGCACAGTGTGCAGCCAGCAGATTTAAGAACAAGTTTGATGAGATTGAGACATTTGCCTTCTGTTGTGCATAATGAATCCTGCAATAGTAACATAAATACAGGAACAGCAAAACTTTCCCTTAATATCTGATTAAGTATCTCACATACCACTCAACTCTTCTGTGACTGAGAATGAAAAGTTCAGTACCAGTCTCCTGTAGACTTGAAAACTGAGCAGCATAAGAAAAGACAGACCACCTATCTACCAATACAATACATTAAAAAATTTGGCCATAAATAAGCAGAGCCCTCTGTTGGCTCCATTGCAGAACCCAGATAGATCGTGTTGCCAGATTGTGTTGTCTCATCCATTCTCCATACAGAACCTCTCCCAGTGAAGAATTTTTTTTTTCTTTTCAAAGCACAAAGCAAAATAAAATTACACACTTTACACAGTTTTTCACATGACTGTAAATATTTCTTTAATGTCTTGACTCTATCTTACCTTTGTATCAAGATTGTTTGGTGAAAAAAGTGATTTTTTTAGAATTTTTTTGTACAGTAGAAATTGGTCTTCTTCATCTCTCTGCCTTCATTATGTGAGAATACCTGATTTTTGCAAGTGATGAGTGATCAGTAGCTTCCATTAAAGAAAGTTTATCTGACTGCAGAGACTGCCTCAATGCAGACATTATTATTTTGAAACCTTTTGAATTTATTTTGGTATAGACAAGAAGTCTGTATGGTGGGAGCAATTAATTCCAATCTATCTGTGCCTTTTGAAAAATGCTGCAGTTTAGTGAAACAGCTGGCAACAAACAACACCTATTTTGTTCACAGAAGTGCTGAACCCTTTGGCACCAAAGGAGGTTCCATAATGTGTAGGTTTTGTTTGTGGGCAGTCTCAGGCTTAGTGAGTTAAATTTGTTCATTTACTCTTCCCTCTTTAAACACGCCAGAGGAAAAAAAAAAAAAAAACAGAATAAGAGCTTACCTGCAATTTTTTTCCTCTAAAGTTTATTTTTTCCCTTCCCATTTATATTGGGGAAATACAATTGTTTAGTAAATAAAATATAAATCCATCTTTGAAGTTTTATGACCAGCCTAGTGTCGCTGCACTGACCATGGGCAAACCCCATCACAACCTCTCCTTAATGACTCCAGCTAAGGGATGTGAGAGGGAGTAGCCTTTGATAACCAGTGCACCCGCCACGCTCAGTGACAATATTTCTTTGTGTCTGTGTTTTATCTCCCATTTCGAAGATGGTAATGGATGAGTGTCTCAGAGATGTGCATGAATCAGTAGGAATCATGTTCTTCGTGCCTTCTGTGGCTCTCATTCAACCTTGCTCTCATTTAGAGGGAGAAAAACTTGGAATTCTTGCAATCAGAGTCACTACCAGATTGGGGATAATGGGTTGTGCCCATTAAAAGCAGTAGGGATTTGCAAAGGCCCTACATCATAGTCTGCTAAACACCATCCTAGAGAATTACTCTGATTTTACAGCAGAAATACATCTGATGTAATTAAAAACTGAGTGGTGTGTATTGACCAAAGAAGTGGTATAACGTAAAGTGCATCTGGAAATTCACTCTTCTTGCAATCTGGCAAGTGAGTGCCAGATAACCGGGGAGGGAGATAATACAACTGAACATTTCTTTATGCTTAAGCAGCTTCAAAGAACATTTGAGCTTAGAAGGAAACAAAGATGAGACTGGGTCAGACAAGGGCTCCATCTAGTCCCCAGGGCCAGCTGGAGTGTTGGAGGAGCCTGATGGAGCCCCAGGAGTGGGCAGTTATGCAATAATTTGCCCAGAGGGAACACAGCCCTAAACAGCTGGGTAATCCCAAAAGTAGGATGTTTTATCTTCTTGGATTATATTTATTCCAGCTGTTTATATAACACTGAGTAGCTGCAGAAAGGTCGTTCTTTTGCTCTTGGAAACAAACACTGTAAACAGCAGTGTGAAAATAGTGGCTGTTGCCATATTTATGATGCTTAGCCTGTAATCAGAAACACACAGGGACAAGTCATGAGCTGGGTAATGCTGCTGCTGGAAATAATGCTGTCCAGGGACAGTGGGGAGGAGGAAGTGGCAGCTGGTGGGGAAGTATACCCAGGGGCAATACCAGTTTGAAACTGGTCTTTTCTAGGAAGGCTCTCCTCAGAAAACAAGGGCTGGCTCTGCTTGGCCTTTGCATTTGGTATTTGAATCTTCTTGGCTTAGAAAAATATGTATAGGGCTCTTCCATGATAATTCAAAGGCAAAACTGTACATTCCTGGAATTACAGCAAGTGAAGTGAAAATAAATGCTCCCTAAGAAGAGGAGCAAGTGCAGTTGCCTCTGGCAGTCCCCTGCCCTGCTCAGAGATGAGAGGACTCACTGAAATGCAGAGGTGGCATCTCTAGAGTACTGCTCACATTTGCACTCAGCTTTTGTGTGAACTTAGCTAGAACAACTATGAGATGGTCAGAGCTCTTCAGCTCCTTGCACCTTGCCAGCCGCACCTCCCAGGCAGAGAATAAACATGTGCTGGTTGCATCAGAATTGCTGAGAACAATGAGAAGCCTCCAGGCTGGTGTTTCACTTGTATCCATGTCAGTGGCCTTGCTCTCCAAAGAGGCTGAGGGGCGCTGTCTGTAAGCAGGGACCCAGAAGCCTTACGTGCTTCTTCACACATGGACTCTGCTATCCCACTTGTGCACTGATGGCTGACACCCAGCTGCAGTAGCCTGGAGGACAGGAGTTTTGCTGAAAATTTCTGGGTGAAGTGACCCAGTTTCTCTGCGCAAGTACAGCACTGTTTACTTTCATTCACGGCAGTTACACGTGAATATCAAATGTGTTTCTATTCATATATTTAGCAGCTGGACCTTTTAAGACTTTTTTTTCCTTTCCAGTTGAGGCTGGCATGCAAATACTGTTTTCCTCTCCTTCACCTATACTTACTTTGTGTTGCTCTGTTTACCTGCAGAAGAAGCTCCTGATGGAGAGCAGGATAATGACAAGCTGACCAAGTCTCCACCTCCTCCACCTCCACGGCGCAGTTACCTGCCAGGGTCAGGACTGACCACAACGAGATCAGGAGATGTCGTCTATACAGCCAGAAAAGAGGCTGCTGCTCTCAAGGTTCAGTGATTCATACCCTAGG
The DNA here is from genome assembly GCA_013397315.1 of Donacobius atricapilla. Lineage (NCBI taxonomy): Eukaryota > Metazoa > Chordata > Aves > Passeriformes > Mimidae > Donacobius > Donacobius atricapilla. Next base: position 196,343 of record WBMY01009132.1, read on the forward strand.
CAATCAGATTCCTTCCTAATGAGATGTTTGCAAAGAGACAAGACACAGGCCTGGGCCTATAAACCACAAAAGCTGAGGCAGAGCTATGTCCTGGAGAGCTACTGAAACTGCTCACCAGGATGCCCTTCTGTTAGGCCAAATGAGCAAGTAAGATTTGATCAGTTCTGTTTACAGGAGTCTTGCTGCTCTTATCTGCTAGCAATGCAGCAGGCAAGTCACAGGCTGCTTTCATTTAGAGTGGTAAGAAGATTAAAAAAAAAGAAGCATGCCTTAAACAGATGGGGAAGATAAGGTCAGATTTGAGAGTGTTTTTACAGAAATGTTGCAAGTTAGTTTCTTTAGGCTTGTTTTCCCCATATGTTTTGGGGAAGGAAGTGATGGGGAGTCCAATTTAGGAAGCTTTTTAATCTGTGAACATACAATCACATCAGCAATATTGGTTGCTTTTGAACTGATGAAGTAGCCGGGAGAGGGACCTTGCAAGAGAGGAGTTGCAGTAGTGTTGAATTTCTGGTGTTTACTTTGCATCAGGAAGGTTCAACTGTGTCACCTGTGCTTTTTGATCCCTTGTAGGAATGCAGTGCAGATGCTGGGCCAATAGCACAATCCAAAGCCCCTAAAGAGGACCAGACATTGTCTCGGAGCACAGGGCATGCTGTAGCACCAGCCACAAAAGATGAAGAGGAAGAGGAAGGAGATAAAATAATGGCAGAATTACAGGTATGTCTTTTGGGTTGCACATGAGGGCACCTGTGCCCAATATCACTTCTAGGGCTTCAGTGCAATTTCTAGCTTAGAACATGAGGGAAAGTGGGTCTCACCTGGTACCGCTTTGTTGCACTGAGTTGGAAGTACTACCAAATTTTATTCAAGAGGTCTGGAGCTGAGAGAGTGGTCAAGAATGCAGTAGCTGCTGCTGGAGAAGCCTGCAAGTGTGAATGGGACAAGTAAAACATTGGTGTGTATTTGGTGCTGTTGTCCCTGGCCCGGTGTTGCTTGCCTAGTACCAGACTGGCAAGGTGCTGAGAGCCTCTGTCATCTAACTTTGGCGGGAGCAGAGAATAACTGAATCTGCTCCTGGTGGGTTGTGCTATGGCCCAAAGTTTCCCAGAATATTTGAACACTGAGACGTTGCCCATTCCCTGTGGTGTAACTGGTATATAACTCTGCCAGTGGTATAGAAGAGTGCTCTCTTGCTGGTCCTTCACGTGACATCACATAAGACAATTCACTTTAGTGATGAAAATGCTGCAGTAAATGCCAACTATTCCAGCTACCATCAGTGAGCTCCAGCCTCCAAGGGGCACCTTCTGTCCTATTCCATGCCCACATGAGGAAAGGAGATGTGGATCACCTTAACAGGCTGTAACTTCTGATATTTCAGAGCACTGTCACAACATGAGATGATGCCTGCTGTCCACCTGCCAACGGGTGGGCTTGGTGCTGGAGCATTCAGAGTACAGGAGACATGGGCTGTAACTGTTAGGTGTGATGGGTGCACCCTGCTCCATTCCTCAGCTCTCACCCAGCAGTGATGGTTTGCAGGAGTGAGAGCAGCACTTCACCCTTATGCCCCCTCCGTGTGCTGATGACCAGTGAGACAGGAGAGCTGGGGACACAGAAGCTGTCACAGCATCTCTGTCTCTAGGAAAGCAACCTCTGCCTTGTAGCTGGGGACAGTGAAGTGGAGGTTAAGGTATGGAAAGGGGGACTGAGGGAAGCTAAGGAGGAGAAATAGGCATGGTTACTCAGTAGGGAATGGGTGTTTAAATGCTAGCTTTAGGGGCTAGCAATACTCATTTTAAACCAATACCAAATACCAGGTATATTTTAGAAGCTTAACAGAGTACCATGTTGTAGAAGGGGAAAATTGCCTGATCTAAGAGCTACAAGCTCATTAGTTTGATGTCAGTCATAGGCAGAAAGATGGAAAATGAGATATGGGTTTCAATCACTGAAGAACTAAAGGACAGACATAAACAGTTATGCCAGTGAGCACAATGTAATGGAACCGAGAGCTGGCAAAGGAAACAACACTCTTTGATCAACTAACAGGCTTGACTGCTTAGACTGAATTGTATACCTTTAAACATTTTAGTAAGGCATTTGGTCAAACACCACACAACATTCTCATAAAAATCTGACACCTTAGAGTATACAAAAAAACCCCACCCTACTGCAGCATAATTGAGACCTGTATGGTTTTGAAATCACTGACCTTGATGCAGGTGTTTATAGACAGGTCTCATAGGGAGCAGCAACAGGCCCAGTATCTCTCTGTATTTTCATCAAAAGCCTGGAAATACCTTTAAAATCCTTACTGTGTAAATCATCTTAATTCAGATCAGTGAAGTATGACAGCAGAGACATGATAGCAGTCACTTAATGGTCATTATGCTTTGCTGAACTAAAAAGTCCACATGAAGAACAACAACATATAGGCCAGGCCACAACTGCATGTCTTGGAAGGAAAAAGGAGTTGCAGTAACAAGTTGACAAGAGCCCCCAGGTCAGTGCAGTTGCCACAAAATTGTGTCTGCTTCGGGTGCAGATGTGAAAATGCGGCATGTTTATATGTCTGTGTACAGGATCAGTGAGATCCACACTGTGCTGCTGCATCCATGACTAAGTATCCATGTGTCTCCCATTTGAAATGCCTATTAAGAATATGAAGGTTCAGAAGAAACTTGAGTGCAATGTGAAGATTTTTAATGTAGCAGGAAACAGTGTCATAATAATCAGTGTCTGTAGCACCAACTGTTTGGAGACTGTTACAGATATTTCAGAGCAAAGGTGATAAAAAATACCAAAGGCAGATAGCATTTTGACACTTAAAGCCCAAAGGACTTTGAGGATGCTTAACTCAAACCCACACACTGGCCTCACAAATGGGTAAGTTGGGGAAAAGTCCATATCCTTTATTGTGAGGAGCAAGACTATTTCACGTTATTTTCAGTACTCTGATCTATTGACACATACAAATAGGGTGTAATGGAAAATAAGAAGAAAGTCTACATCCTGATTTTTTTACTGGATTGTTTTTTGTTATCTTTGCTTTTCTGATTTTGCATAAGCATGCAATACATATGAACAATACAGTATTTAAAGAACAGGCCTGATTCTAATCTGTAATCAGGGTTATTAGTTTCATGAGTTGCCAGGAATCAAATAATTTCCCTAATATATAGTATAAAAATATAATCTTACTGCATGTCACAGTGTGTTTGACTCCTGTGAGCACTCACCCCTCTTTGCTGTGTCCTCCCTGCACATCTCACCGAAGGCAGGCCATGTGCCAGTAGAGGCCTACAGAAATTCTGGTGAGGCACATTTGCTGCCTGCACTGCACGGTGATAGTGACAGTGATGGTGTTGCTCCTTCAGATCTGGGAGCCAGCTGGATAGAGAAACTAAAAGAAAATGAAAGAAGGATACCAAAATAAATGGCTGAAAAGTGTGGGCCATGCCCTGGGGGACGCATGGTAGGATGCCAGTGTCTACAAACCCAAAGGTTGGGACAGTCAATTTATGGCTCATTATCAAAGACTGTGACAAAGGCACATCTCCATGTTTAAAGGTTTAATAACAGTTTGTGTGGGAGAAGTGGAGGTATGTAATTCTTGCATGATTATTAGCTACAAGGAAATAGGTGTTGTCACAAGTCTCAAGTTTGTCATGGGCTTTCTGTTTGAGTTTGAATAGTCTGTAGTACCTCTGTGGGTCTCCATCATCTGCAAATTCAGAAATCAAGCTTGTCTTCCTTACAGGGAGCACTGAGGTCAGCATGGTGTTAGAGTCTTGAGAGGCTGGAAGGGATGCCCTGGTTTTCTTAATCTGAGAGTCTGAAATATCTGTTATTATCTCATGAGTTTGTAGGACACATTGTTGAGCTGTGACTGTTAAAAACAAATGCTCCCTTTGTAGCTGGTCATCTGCAGATATTTCTGTGTTAAAGTTCTTGGTCTCCTGATAACCTGCAGTATTTATTTCCTAGGCTTTCCAGAAGTGCTCTTTTATGGATGTAAACTCAAACAGTCATGCTGAACAATCCAGAAATGATACACATGTTAAAGACATAAGGCCTGGGACTTTAATGCATCACAAGGAAAAGAAGGTAACAAGTGGCAACTGTAGACATGCCACCCGGTCTTGGCATAACCTTCTTTCCTTCGAAACTAATTTTATATCCTGCGTCCCGTTCTCTTTAACCCCCACCCACCACTGCCCAGCGGTTTCCTTCCTTTTATCTCCATATGGCTCAGAAACGCTCATACAGAACTCTGTATTAAACTATATTCCGTGTCTCATTAGCATTGTACAGTGGTTGCATGAAATTTTATGATTCTGTGAAACCAAAACAGGATCCATCAGTTTCTGTCAGAGATGCTCGTACTACTTAGAACATCCTTCCCCTACTGTTCTGGTGATGGATGGTGAAGCATCTCTCCTAAACTTGAGGGGAGTTAATAGTTCCTCTCAGTCTCTAGAGCCAATTTGAGAATTTGTGCTTTACTTTGTTTCATTTGTTGGTTCCAGAAATAGTTGTCAGATATTCAGAAATCCCACTCAGTTTATTGGATGACGGAGTCAAAGTGGATGGGAGGAATTTACTCTTGTGCTGAAAGTTAATGCCCAAAATTCAGTCATGGGGCTGAGAAGAGCTGCCATGAGTCTGGGACTGTATGCAGGTCAAGGTTAAATTTGACAGCTGTGCATGGACTGGCGTTGCCAATTGAGTTGATTTGATTTAGCAGGCAGCCAATGTGCAGGACAAGAAAAGAACAAGTATTTCTGTCCTTGCAGATCTCTTTTTTATGTTTAAGAATAATGAGTTGCATCACTGGTGGGGTTAGGGGCTTGTGCAGGCATGACAACTTGTAAGGCAAATGCCAGTTTGCAATGAAGGTGGGTATGGTGGGGTTGGAAACACAGCTCTTCAGCACAGCATTTCAACCTTCTTGTGCATTCTGTGTGTGTATGCAAATTCTGCCAGGTCAGGGCATTGCACTTAAGGACTTGTGTTGGAGCTGCCCAAGCAGCAGTTCTGGTCTAAAGCTGAAAACAGCTGGCTGGGTAAGGATACAGGTCCATGGGTATGAGGGAAAAAGGACAAACTGTTCTGTGTGTGAGTGTTACAGAGAAAAAAAAAAGTGTGGGTTCATCCTCATTACTGCTCTTGTCACAGTGAGAAGATCATACTGTTACATGAAATCCTGGGTCATCACTCAGGACGCTGCACATCCTGTAGTACAAACATTTCTTTGAAAAGTGCTGCCAAGTAATTGTCACGAACTGATATTCATTTGAATAACACAGAGTCCAGGAAATTAAGCTTAATGAGATCTGTTTTTGTAATCTGACATGACAGAGTGTTTACTGGCATTAAATATGGAACATTATGGTCACGATAAGATCATTTAGGAAATGAGTTTTGTTGTGGTTTTATTTTTTTCGTAGAAAAGTGGAAGTTCCTAAAATGAGATATATTGTACAAGGGCACATAAGGTGTTTCACTGGTGCTTGGAACTAGAAGTGGAACTTGCTAAAAAAAGATATGCAGTCAGCAAATCCAGAGGCAACAAGTGCCATTAAGTGACTTGGTCTAGTTCTGGGGGGTCTGACATGTCCTGTGACTGGGAGGTGCTGAGCACTGAGCAAGTCAGGGCCTGAGGGGATCACAAGCTCTGGTGTTTGGTTCCCAAAGTGCCTCTCAGCATGACATGTCAGCCTGCCCACTGAGGCCTTGCTGCTGTGCTGGTTTGTATGAGAGCTCCTCCTCATGTAGAAATACGAGGGATGTCAGGGTATCCAAGGAGCAGCTGTTCAGCCTCGTAACTGCTGAAAAAGCCTTTGTGGAGGTGAACCGTCACTCTGGTGTGTGAGTGACTTTCTCGCTTCTGTGTTTTGATTGTGAGTAAAGTTTGTCTGTGTAAAATCCTCCAATAGTACATAAGAAAACATCACATAAGGTGTAGAAACTATACCTTGTGAACCTCCATATGCCTGGAGTGTGCAGGCACAGCCAGCCTGGGGTTCTCTGCAGTGTCACTCATCCATCTCAGTTGGGAGAGCAATGCTCCTGACTTCTCTGCACATCTTGATGCTCACACAAGTATAATCTGTCCTTCTGGTGTGTTAGGAATTGGCGTCCAGTCTCAAGCAAGCAATGTCAGCATTACTGCTTTTGGTTCACTGCCTTCAGGCACTTGAGGCCAAGTTACTTTCCTTCTTGGTGAGCTGTCTTTTGACTGTAGATTTCTCTCTTATTCATTGTCCTGGTGTCTCCTCAGGTCAGTCCTTCACCCTGATGATTGGTATTTCTCCTGAGTTGTCACTAGCACTTAAACCAAACCCCAGAGAAAAGACTGGTGTTATGAAACATCATTTCCAGGGGTCCTCACTTGCAAATAAAGAAAAAAATCCCGCTGAAGTTTCATTGCTGGGAATAAACATACTTCTTTTGAGGCAGTGGATGACCTCCCTGTTTAGTATTTGACATTTCTGCTATAAGTGAATGTAGTGCAATGTTTCATTCTACACTTCCACGGGCACCCACAGGGTGCCTGCCACAGGTAATTCTGATGGAATACTGCTAAACTGCAGCAAGGATTTAGAAGTGCTCAGACTGTAATGATACTAATTGGGATGCAGCAGCACTGCTCAGGTGAACCAACATTAGAAGGAGCAAAATGTAACTTGAAAATCAGCTTTTACTGGTATAAAACTTCCTTTCAAGGCGAGCCAGACTTGCTGTCAGCCCTTCCCTGTCAGCCTCCCTTTGATGTGTCCCAGCAGAATGTGACCAGATACTGTGAGACTTTCAGCCTCAATTTTATAAAAACATGGATGGGGGGGACGGGGCGGGGAACGGGTTTAGCATGAAGGTGAACAGGTCATGAAGCACTGTGTTGGAAATAAGGTAATTAATGTGCTTATGCATATTCTGGAGGCCTTGTTAAAACAAGGTAACATCCCATCCTGACCTAATGCATAGCACAAAGCAGTAACATCATGCACTGTTCTGCCAGAATTTGGAATTTTGCCCCGAAGAAAGACAGGAATCAGATGACAGCTTGAGACATGTCTCTGCAGCAGTAAATGGAGTGGTGAGTTCACGAGGTCTGCGCTTCCCCTGAGATTAATCTTGGGGGAAAAAAAAAAGTCCTGTAAAGATAAAAGCCCTGAATAACTAAGTAATCCAACTTTCCCCCTTAGGTGTATGGGGCTACAACAGGATCTCCCACAGATAGTGACCATCCTAAAGAGAAGAGGGAAGGGAGAACTGAAGAAGAATTGGGTTCTGATTCATCCAGTACAGCTGACAGTAAAATTGGCTTTTCAGTGAATGACAGTCCTACATTTAGCAAGGGTTTGTTTGTAGACAGTACAGACTATTCTAACAAAAACCTTCAGAATATGAGCACAAACCTGTCCGGTGTCAGTTTGCCAGAGGAGGACAAACGAAGAGGGGCTCAAGATGTCTTAGGATCACATTTTCCAGCCGTTGAGACTGGAAAACAAAAACCAAACTACAGACTGTCAAGAGATGCTCACCAGGGCGTGCCGCAGGGTGAAGCCTTGCAGAGCACGGGCAAACACATCCCCATCAGCAGCGTTGCCCCTCTCCTGAGGCACACGCAGGAGGCTGCGGGGCCTCAACCTTCCTTGCAGGAGCAGGAAGTTTCTGCAGGCAACTACAATCAGGTTGTGCTGAGACCCAAAGCGTCCAGAGCAAACAGTGCGAGCAGCATCGAAGAGACAGATTCTCCAGCCAGCTCTCCAAGTGAGGACAGCCCACCCACAGAAAACATTGCCTTCATGATTACTAAAACAGCTGTCCAGGTGCTCTCGAGTGGGGAAGTTCACGACATAGTCAGCCGGAAAGGAGGAGATGTGCAAACAGTCAACATCGACGCGAGGAAGGATGTGGCATCAGAGAAGGGCATCCCTGAGAACACAGACAGCGAAGAGCCAGTGGTGTGTCTGGACAAAAAACCTGTCATCATCATTTTTGATGAACCGATGGATATTAGGTCAGCATACAAACGGCTTTCTACAATTTTTGAGGAATGTGATGAGGAATTGGAAAAAATGATGACAGATGAAAAGATAGAAGAAGAAGAGGAAGAAGAAGAAAATGAAGCACCTGAAGTCTCTAAGAGGCAGAAGGAAGAGTCACCAGTAGCTAATGACAGAAAAGCAACCACAGAGCATTCTGCAGCTTATGGTCCCCATGGGCCATACCTATTTAACCTTCAGTCCGATTCTGCAGAAAGCAAACCTCTGGCAGAGGAGGAAAGCACAAAGACAAATTTTAACAAATACCGTCAGATCTATGGGCTAAACACAGAAGCAAACTCAGACTCTGCTGATCAGTTGGGAAGCAGGCAGGATTCTAAGAAAAAATTTAAGTTTAAGTTCCCTAAAAAGCAGCTGGCTGCTCTGACACAGGCAATACGGACAGGAACCAAGACTGGGAAGAAGACCTTGCAGGTTGTGGTCTATGAAGAAGAGGAGGAAGATGGGACCCTGAAGCAGCACAAGGAAGCAAAGAGATTTGAAATCACTAGGTCTCAGTCTGAGGAAAGTGATAGAAGTCCTTCTGGGAAGCAAGAGGGACCCTCTGGAGCTGCAGTGTCCCTGTCTAGGACTGATGAAATTCGACAGAGTACATACAGAACATTAGACAGCCTTGAGCAGACTATAAAGCAGCTGGAAAACACCATCAGTGAAATGAGTCCAAAACCTATCCCTGAAAACACATACACCTCTGAGGGAAGCACTGTCCCCTTCTCTGCCCAGATAGTACCAGAGACCCCATCCCGAGAGCGTGTAGTGCTGGATGAGAGCCTTGCTGGTGTAGAACCCCCTGCATCACTCCCAGCCACTTCACGTAAGGTACCTTAGTCCAAGAAATCAAACCTCCAGCTGCTTTCTAAAATCTGCAATAATCACCATTAAACAAGAGGGTCTTGTGATTTGTTTGCTTCCTTTCAGGTGGCTTGTTTGGGCTCCCCACGAGGTGTCTAACAGCTAATAGACCATTGGTTTTGGGGTTTTTTTAATCCTTGCTGCTGATTGGTGACGGGCAAATGCAGGGGAGCTGGGTCGAATAGTCTGCTGTGTGAAATGACAAGTGTCACTGACATGGAATCCAGGCTGATCAGTAGCTGAGCAGTTTTCTCCATTTGATTCTGGAAATTAACACCTGCGGTGTGAAGCTCCTGAACTCTCCCTGCATGTAGTACTGTGGCTTTTTTTTGGCGCATGGTGTGCAGGCCTCTCTTCAAGCACTCTGGCAATGACCACGCCTTCTTGTCTCCCCTCCCTGCCCCTCCACTCCTTTCCACAGGGCTCCAGCGCTGCCTCCCAGACAAGCCGGATGCCAGTCCCCATGGCTTCAAAAACTAGACAAGGAAGCATGGAGAAATCAGGCAAACAGCACAAGCTGCAGGATCCACGCCAATACAGACAGGTAGTTTTACCCTAAACCCGGTGTTTGGATGGACATTTCTTGTTGTTTGTTTATTTAAAAACTCCAGTAACTGACTGAGATTATACCAAATATCGAATGCCTGAGGTCTGTCTAACTGGACATCCTGGATCCTGGGGGCATGACAGTACTGATCTTTTCACCATGCTTGTGCATGCATGTCTGCAATAAAACACCTGCTTTTTTTTGTTTGGTTGGGTTTTGGGCTGTTTGTTTGTTTGTTTATTGGGTTTGGCTTTTTTTAAAAAACTATGGTATTCAGCTGTAATTTTAAGATGTCAACTACCTGTTTACTTTCCATTTGGTAAATGTGGTGGTTCCATAGGAGAAGTGGGAATGCTTCTGTTCAGAGTCTTTACAGGAAACCCTGGACACTAACCTGTTGGTGTAGGTGGCAGTGGGTGCACATTAACCCGTGGCGGGACGTCTCTGTGGCGTTAGTAACGCGCAGCATGGCCACGTAGTGCCTGCTCTGTAACACGTAGGTCGCGCCTTCTCACAAAGCTCTCTTGGCTCTTCCTCTGTGCACTCTCCGTTGGGCACTTTGGGTTTCCTACCAGGTCCAGTCCATGGCTGCAGGACTTAGCTCAGGCCTCCAGCTGTTAGTTCTGATTCTCTGTAGGGCTGTTTTCCCAGGTCCTGTTGGATTATCATGTTACTGGCTTTCTGACAAACTGTCTCCTGACATCTTTATTTGCAGGCTAATGGAAGTGCTAAGAAAGCTGGTGGGGACTATAAGGCTACTTCTCCTACCCTACCTGCTTCTAAGATCCCAGCCTTTTCTCCCACTTCTGGGAAAAGCAGCTCAGCACCTGCTTCTAGCAGTGACAGCTCTAACCCTCTTAATCCACCTACTAAAACCTCCACTCCTTCTTCCTCCCTTCTCGGTCCTCAGACAGGTCGCATAACTTACTCTACCTCCCTCATCCCCTCTGTCTCTAACGGCTCCTCCAAGTTTCAGAGCCCCACTTACCCAGGGAAAGGTCAGCACCTCTCGTTCTCGCTGCAGACGCAGAACGGCCGATCACACCACGCGTGACNCCCCCTCCTTCCTCCTCTCCCTCCCCCCCCTCCTCTATCTCCCCCCCGTCCCTGAGCCAAGGTATGAAGAGCATCAGGACAATCCACACCCCTAGTTTCAACAGCTACAAGGCACAGAACGGGAATGCCGGCAAGTCCGCCCCATCCACGGTCAAGGAGCCATCCTAAAGGCTAAGCACCGCACACCTGCCAGGTCACCAAGGCTTTTGTTCACTTTCAAAGAATCCGCAGCCAATATTTTAACCAGGGAATGTAACCATTTTGTTGTATTGCTGGAGGCTTAATACTAATCACGTGCTAAATACTGAGTTACTACACTAGATTAGATTGAAGTTTTTTGGAAAACGGTTGCTGTTGTAATGATGAGAGCATTTTCTTTCTCTAGGCAGCACCTCTTACAAAAAGTGTGAGGGTGTGTGAGTGAACTTGACTGCATGTGCACAGCGGTGTACTGAGCGTGGGGAATTGTATGGTTAAAAATTTACTAAGTTGTTTTGTATAAAGCTATTTTTCATTAAGGGGTCTAGAAGTGAACAGAGATATACTAAAGTGTGATTATATTCAACTGTAAAACTGAAACTAAAGTATTTTTCTTTTATTTTGGTGTTATTTAGCTTTGTTACAGATTTCTATTTTTGTCAACAAATGTCATGGTTCCTTTCGAGATCTTTTTGCCAAAACATTTTGATACTATTGTAATGTACATTTGAAAGTAGTATGCTGGACAGTAAACCTCTGCACAAGAAACAGAACAAGACCGGTCTTACGTGTGTATGAGGCAACTCAACTTATTGCACTGCCATTCAGATTCTGTTTAAGAATTTGCCAGCCAAGGAAAAAATAAATTGTTTTACACATATAGATAGTTGCTGATTACTTTTTTTTCTTAGCTAAATCCACCCTTTTTCCTTCAGTTTTATTTTACTGAGACTTGGTAGCCCATTAATGTGTTGCAGTGTGGGTTTTAAAATGTACACTTCAGTACTGTTCTGTATACTGGCAAACTTTTGTACATATCTATAAATATCTATAAATAAATAAATACTATATGTGGCTGGGCACATAGAGTAGTTTTACCACACCAAAGTTAATTTTTACGCATGCTTAAGAATATATATGGGGAAGGGTTGAAAAAGATGGATATCAGTTAAATAGGAGAAGAGCGAGAAACTTGCATAGCTAATGGTTTTGTAAATAAATTTATTTGTATAACTCCATAATGTAATATACAGAACTATGATAAGCAAAGATCTTTACAAAAATAAAGGGCTGCATGCTTATATATTTGTATTTTGTCACTAGTAACTTTTCGGATGGTCTCAATTGGCTGTTCAGCTGTTTGCCTGAGGGCGTTAAGTCATTAGGAGAAAACCTGATTTTCCCCAGATTAAGGCCATACATAGTTATTCATTTCAAAATAGGGTCTTTCAAATTGCTGTCGATAAAAGCTTATTGCTGGAACTCCAAGTTAGAAAACCAGCAAGCAAAGAAAAACCTCTGAGTGACTGAATGAGGTGTCATCCCTTCCATCTTGAGGTACTCCTTGTTTTATTTCCCCTTGTGAAAGGGGGAGTTTCCTAAAGCATCATTCCAAGGCAGTGCCCTGGGATGGCGCATCCCCTGCAGCTGGAGGGACACTGAGCCGTCCCTCAGGAGCACAGCACACAGGCAGGGTCAGGGTGCCATGCCCTGCTGGCAGCGAAGGCGCCTCTGGAGCACAGGAGCTGAGCCAAGCCAGGACAGGCCGGGGCGCCCAAGGCAAAGCAAAGTGTGAGGCATGGTCAGAGCACCCACATGGACCCAGCTCCCTTCCAGCCAGGGCGAAACAGCGGGCACTGCTGGCTGCAGTGCCTGCTCTGTTCTCTGCTCGAGTAGGGGATTCCCTAGCTGGAACGTGCCTGATCCAGTGCTTGTTACCAACTCCCCGTGCAACAGGCACACAGAGAGCACCAGCAGGCTGGGCACCCTGCTCTCCCTTCACACAGCCAAAACCTAACTTGAAGTTAAATGATGGATGTAGCAGGATTTTGTTCCTAACCTGTTCATCTGACACCTGCCAAGGATCGGACACTCACTCAAAAACAGTGACTAATAACTGAGCATATGTAATGGCATGTCAGGTGTCCCCATGAGCCATGGCACTGACAGGCAGGGTCCCCGTGGCTCCAGCACTGCTCCCACAGCTGCTTCTCAGAGCCTCTTCAAGTAAGGGGCTGCAGCAGCACACTCTGCCTCTGGCTGAACTTAGATATGGGCAATAATTAATTAACCAAGGACCCTGCACAGTCACTGGGGTGCACAGGCAGTGAGGCAGAGCTGTGCTCACTGCTTGTGGTGGTGAATGTGGAAATTGTCATCCGGCAGTGAACACTACACCCACCTGAGGCCTCAGCTACATCGTGACCTGCACTTTGGCTGCACCTGCTCAGTGCTGGGGTGCAGCACCCCCCAGGAAACAACAGGCTCGGTCAGCTCAGAACCCACCCCACCTCACAGGCAGCCAGCACTGCCGGGACTGTCACGAGTCAGGTGGTGTTTATTCCCTCTCCATCCAGCTTGTCCAGCAGTGAAGTTACCAGGCTTTCACAAACACTGGCAGGAAAGGGCTGTACACAGGTTGCTGCCCAGCAAAACCATCAAGTCTGTAAATAAATTCCTTGGACACAGAAGAAATCAGAACTGGACACTAATGAAAAAGACAAGTTTCCCACTGCAGACTGGTTATGAAGAAGTTTTGGTGGAGGTGGCTGCCACGGGAGTTCGGCTCAAGCCATGGGACAGGTACCACTGCAACAGCAGCTATGCACTGGCAGAGCAGCGCCCCACCCCACTGCTCTGAAATCCAGCAGTAAAGTAGCTCACTGAAGGAGCTGGAAGGTAAGCAGGACCTTCCTGCTGCCTGCTGTACTCAGAGCCAGCCCAGACCTCATAGCAAAGTAAACATCATCCGTGTCAGCCAGCTCCTCCTAGAGGGCGGGACTGCAGCAAAACCAGGATGGTGCGGCACAGAGCCCCTGCTCTGGGCAGGACACAGAGGTGGGAAGGCAGAGCCAAAGAGGTGCATAGAGCAGGAAAAGGGAGAGATGTGCAGGGCCAAAATCCATCTGATGCCCAGAAAGGAAGCCCTTCCTGCAGGCTTAAAAACTCATGGATTCAGTAGCAGACGGTGAAGGCAGATTTTTTACAGTCTCCTGACTGGGAGCCACAGGTACACGCACCACTTCAGGGTACACTGCAGCTCAGCTTTAAACCATTCCCCCTCCAGGCCACACATCAGCCCACATCCCTTTCCAAAGGCTGGTGCAATTAAGTGGTTAATTACTCTATAAATGTGAATGGTGTTATGACCTGGCTTTGGGAACAAAAACACAGCTTTTTGTAGTAAATGAGGCCACATTTCAAACTCTTTCATCGTGCCTGAACAAAGTGGAGAGGCTCTCAGAGGCTGCACAGGAACCCGGGGCCCTTAATGAACAGCTCGGCAAAGAATTTTCCTTCAGGTCTTCAACAGCACAAAAAAAATTATGAAATTATGTCTGGAGTGTGGCCATGTCTTAATTCCACATCAACAGTGCTGTGAGCAATACTAACGGGGACCATAACAAGTCCTTTAAAGTCTCAAAAAGCAGTCACACAGCACCTTCCCCACTCCCAAAACGGCAGTTCAAACATAAACCATTGATCACCACTGAAGCAGGAATTGCTGTTAGGGACCATTTAAAAAATCCGAATGCTACCATTGCTGTCAACACATTTTGTTACTTCTCCATCAGATCTCAGCTTATCCTGGCCCTAACAACTTGCAGCTTCACAGCTCCAAACAGTCCTCAGACCAGAAGCAGTTTCCAAGCCTGAATCCTTCTAATGAAATACAGAAACAAAAAATGGACACAGAGAGCAAAGTTTAGAAATTCTGTTTAAACAAAAAATTTCCCTTTTGCTCCATGATGAAACACTGGCACAGCTTCCCCAGGGAAGTTGTAGAGCTTTCAACTGTGGAAATACTCCAAACCCAGTCATACCCCAGCCCAGAGCTATTTGCCCTGGCTGCATGTGACTGAGCTGGGGGCTGAGGGCTCAGTGATCCCTGCCCACCTCACCTTCTCTGCAACCCTGTGGAGCTACCTACTCATCCCACTGGATCCAGCTTCCAGAGGGAACACTGACAGTATCCATCTCAGGACAGTCTCCTGTAGGCATGCACTTCCCTTCTTGAGTCAATCACTCACTCTTCCACAGGAGGGGGGAAAAAAGAGCATGGAAAAAAACCCAAAAAACACAGTAAAAAGAGCACTACAGATAAGGGTCTGAGGTAGCTGCTGTTAAGATCAGGGCATAGCAATGACTCCTAAAAATGTCTATTTTCTCAGCTGCCATACTGGCTGAAATTTAAGGTGACCCAAATCTTGGCAGTCTTCAAGAAGCAGAAAAAGCATCACCATTTTTCCAGCCTCAGATATGCAGTCCCTCACTACTTTCTTCAGGGGGAGCTCAGTAACCTCCTCTCCCTGACACCCCTGGCAGATGCTCCCTTTATCTCTTCCCCCAAGTCATGAGTTTCCTTTACATGTTCCATGCTTCCATGCAGCACCAGAGAGTGCCATGGAAGCTGATGAGGTTAAATAAATTTGTACCTGCAGCGCTGTCAGCCAATACAAGTCATATTTTGCATGTTTATTTTCTAAGTTCCTAATTTTTCAGAAGACCTTGTGTTCTTCATTTAATACAATTACAGTTCTACGTTCTCAAAGACAAAAGCTGACAGCCACATGTCTGGGTTCAGGAGTAAAATTATCAGTTACCTATAAACACGACAAGATGGAAATTAACCCATCAAAATGGCTGCTTAAGCAGAGGAAGGTGCAGACCCCCAGGCTCCCCTGTGCACCTCCCTATGGACACTCCTCCACTGAGACCTCTGCAGATGCTCAGCACACACGGACGAGCCTCTGAGACGAATGCTGGGACAAAATACAGCTCCAGTAAAAGACAATGGGTACTCACTGATGAACACTATTAGAGGCGTCACAACACTGTATTCTGAAGCCCAGTACAAGTACACGCTACTGTTAGGACTGAAACAAAAACCAGCCTCAGTTACTCTGCCCTTCACAAAACACACCCGTTCTTCCCAACACCGTACACAGGAACACTGCTGATGCACCCACCCCCCGTCTGCTCCAGGAGGAAAAGACATTTTAGTTTGCATGGAGACCACAAGAATAAGGCTCATTTTTTACGGGACCTGGTATTAGATGCATCCAATTATGTGGTGAGAACTTTCATAGAGGTCAGCTGTTGTATCTGGGACTTCTTTTCACAGCCAATTTTTATAATGATTTCCCAGAAGGATCAAAACCACAGCAGATCAAAGCACAGGACTGTTACAGTCACTAGGGAAAGAAATGAGGTCTGCCTTAAAGCACGTCAGCCAACACATCCCAGTACCACAATTCCTTCTCCTTGCAGAAACTGGACACATTGATAGAGGTTTAATCCTCTGCCAAGCAAGGAATCGTGTAAGACACGGGGACACCCCAAGTGATGAACAGCTGCTTTGTTTTCAAGTATGTGTGCAAGAACATACAATAAAAAATGTAACTGATAGAGTTTATGCACAGATGAGTTTTTAGGGTAGAAACACGGGTTTTTTTAGTTAACATTACAAAAAGTCCAAGACCCAAACTACAGTACTGTTCTGATTGGCAGATACTGATGTTCATTCTGACTTCACAAAACCTGCACATTAAACATAAATCCACTTGCTATGTACCTTAGAATCAAATTATGTATCAAGATGAAAACAAACTCCATCTCTCTCACCTGCTGACCTGCAGTGTGGCCCCACAAACAAAAGATTAATGAGAGATGTCCTTCATCCAGGATGACCTGCAGGTTTGGTGATCCCAAAAGCAGTTGCTGACTGCAACTTATAGCTGTGACACTTCAGAGCCATTCATCAGAAATAATTCAAATCACACAAAGAATCACCAAAACGGTTTTATTTCCAGTGTTTAAGCAGGTATGCACACAGGCATGATACAGGTTTGGATTCATTAGGTCTTCATGCAGAATTATATTCTCGATAAAAGAAACCAGTTCCATCCAGTAACCACTATCTACACGCCTATGTTACAACATTTATATCAAATCTGGTATCTGAAGAAAAGATACACATGTAATATGTACAGTTAAGTTACTTTACAGAAAAATTAGAAATTCAAGTCACATAAAACTCAAAATCTGTATTAAAATTGGAAATATAAAACTCCAATATTTACTGGAATGCCTAAGGAATGGAAGCTCTGTAGCCACCTGTGTTAACATTTGTAAAATGTAATGAAATTCATTAACAGTAAAATGCATTCATTTGTTTGTAATAAGTTTCTCTAATTTAGCAATATGGCACCCTAACCAAATGAATTTATAATGAGGCACTTGTTAGTGACTAAACCAAAAGAACAATTTTCCTGCATACTAATGCCAGGCCAACTCTCAGTCAGAAAACCATGTAAATACTACACAGCATGTTGCATCAGATGCTTTGCTCAACATTTGTATGCAGCCATCAAATATACTTTATCTTAAAATATATATATATACTTTAACTTTAGTGTTCTTCTGGCTGTGGTAATGCACTGTGAAGACGTTCCACAGAGCACATTGATGAAACCAGCCCAAATGAAGGCTGCATAACAACAACAGTACAGGAAAAAAATATTTATATATGTACACACACACACACACACACACGCACACACAGAGTTACTGGGAAGAGTAACAGTAAGTTAATGAATTGCTGCAGTGGACATATCTTCCCATTTCAAAGATACTGGTAAAATCGAGATCTAACCACTTGGGTCCCAGACAGTTTATGAGGATGGGCATCAACTGCAGGGCTGAAGTTGTTTTTGTTCACGTTCTGATAATTTTCACCATTTACCTGGTCTGGTGGCTGAAATGGTCCCGAAGGTGGTGTTCGATTAATTAAAGTCAAGCTGCTGGAAGAGCTGCCTTCATCTGCCTGCATCTCTGCAGATGAGGGCAGTTCTACCTTTGATACCTCTGTTAAGTTAGTGTTCTCAAGTCTGGGCTTTCCAGTTTCACCCGTATTAAGGTCAGTTGTGCTAGTGCGTAAACGTTCTCGTGCAAGCCAGTCTGAGATTGAGAGGTCCTGGGCTGGACATTTGGGCTTCAACCGAGTCACAGCTGAAAGCTCAGATTCTCTTTCTCTACTTTGACTTGGTTCTTGAGCTTTCCAAGCATTCAGGACACTTATTTCTGCAAAATCCCTCTGCCCTCCAAGTGTGTGCCTTCGCCTGATATTCTTTCTCTTTGCAGTCTCTGCAGAGTTAGCTTTTTGATTCCCAACTCCAAACATGTCATCAGCAGATGATTTGAGTCGCAGCTTTAACCTGTCTGTAATCTTAAGTCTCCACGTAGGTTCCTGTTTGTCACCCTCACTTTTGGCCGATGTAGCTAAACTGCTTGTAGATCTTCCTTTTTTCATGATGTCAAACATTTTGGTCACAGTAGGCAAGTCCTTCTCACTCTTCGCATCCCCTGACCCCTCACTGTCTGTTTTGTGCCGTGCAGACTTTCTCCTGGAGAGTGTATCACATTCAATGAGTTTATGTGAGCTAAAAAGTCTGCGACTCTCTAACTTTGGCGTGGAACTTCCCTCAGTACAACTTACTTCGCTTTCTTCAGAGTTCCTCCGACTGGTCTTTACCACTTCTGGAACTTTCCCTTTGGACAGCCTTTCGGCAGCAGCGCCGGCAGCAAAGACAGGGAAGTCACTTTCACTGTCTGTCTCCATAGGACGCCCTTCGCTGATCAATTCACTTCTTTCATCATCAGCATCTTCTCCCTTGCTTTCTGTCACTGACTGCACCTCAGGGCTCAGCATGCTGGCATCTAAACCAGTCAGATACATAGTGGATGAAGTCGTTGAGTAATCCGAGGTGATGGAGCTGACATCAGCTGCTAAAAACTCATTGTGTTTAATTTCAGGGCTGGCTACTTTTTTGCATGAGTATCTGTGCTGGGAAGCCTGGGAGGAAGTGCTTAGCATAGTGCCAGAGTCAGACACTGTCTCCTCAACCTGGGAAGAAGATTGTGAAATAGGCATTTTTGGGTTATTCTTCTGCATGGTTTGCAGACAGTTGATATTTGATGATTTTGTACATTTTTCATGGTAAGGCAGTGAAGGCTCCTCTGTCAGGATATTTTCTTTCTTTAATGACTTCTTTTCATCCTTTACAACATTCACATCTTTTTTACTGCTGTTCTCTTTCTCCTTCAGGACAAACATCCTTTGTTTTCTCCCTATCTCTCTCTCTCTTTCATATTCCCCTTTAGCTGTGTCCTCTTTTGCTGTGTCACCACGAGATTGTTCTGCAAGCTCCTTCTTGAAAAACACATTATCCAACTCATCCTCTGAACTACTTGGTTGTGGTTTCTCTTTAGTTTTTTTCCGCTTGCGACTAGCTGCTGCAAAAATGGAGGACACAAGCAGTTCTTTGCTATACTGATCCTTTCCAGAACCCCAAGAACCCTGTTAAAAAAAGGGAGAGAGCATAATTAAAGTAAAAAGAAACATTAATTTGCCTGAAACAGTTTAAAAACACATCCTGAGCTTCCCAGTAGAAAGTGCATCTTCACTCTGGAAACATTTACATGGTCTTTCTGTAGTTGAAATGACATTGCCCAAGAAGTCAATTTTCCTCCTGAGCATTCCACTTTTTATCTGAGTCCCCTGAACTTAACCAAGACTAGTTTGACTATACTACTATTTAGTTTTTGATTGACAAATAAAGCAGGCCCCATTACAGTAAGAAAACCTTTTCAGGAGTGGTTTGCAATTGCTTCACAGATGCGTCACGATCCCTCCTTTCAAGGTCTTACCTATTGACAAAAGCTAATTGCTCCATTTTTCAGTTTATCTTTCACCTTTCAGACTGAGTTTGTAAATGGTAACAATTAATTACTGCCAATAAAATCAATGTTACTCATAACTAGTTTAAGTGTAGAAAATAAAAAAATAAATTTCCTTACTTTAGAGGAATTTGCCTTTAAAATGGCAGGAAAACAATAGAAGTACAAGCCAAAATATTCTATTTTATGAATTAAAAATTATTTTCACTACTCTAACATTACTACCTGGCCCCTTCAAAGCTATGTACCTTTCCTACTTAGCCCAATTTCCAGGACACCATATCACACTGCTTTGTAGCAGCGAGGCACTATTTTGAGGAAACAGCTGAGGCACCGAACATCCCCAGAGAGCAGCTGTGTTGGTATCTCCACAATGAACCAGAAGGATGCTCTAGTCTCATTCCCAGCTCCAAGGGGGCATCAGTGCCACACCTGGAATGCAGGCCAGCATAAAGCTGTGCTGCCCTGTCAGGCTGTGCTACAGACACCCAGTGTTAGAGCTACAGAACAGCAGCCCAGGA
This sequence comes from Donacobius atricapilla, assembly GCA_013397315.1. NCBI lineage: Eukaryota > Metazoa > Chordata > Aves > Passeriformes > Mimidae > Donacobius > Donacobius atricapilla. The sequence goes on from WBMY01009132.1 coordinate 216,334, forward strand.
GACAAAGATTTGTCCATGTGTCAGATGAGGGCCTTCGTCACTGAACTGAGGACCGAACGAATGCCCATGTTCCAGTCTTGGTCCCCTGCTTCATGAGGCATTCCTCCCAAGCACAGCAATGCTTCCAAGGGAGATTCTGCAGAGCAACCTTTAACCACAGCCTTTGCCTTCTTTTAAGATGAGGAGCTATTACCTCCTGAAGAACAGGCTGAATTCTAAGTACACTTTTCTCAGTGAAATAGAGAAACATAAATAGTCTCTGTGAGTTAGTACTGTGCCAACAACAGGGAACGTATTATACATAAATTTACCTCTGCTAAATGAGATGCAGAAAGGAGGTAAGAGCCCACAACTGTGAGAGCGTGGAACAAAGCTGTTGCTGTGTGCAGCTGACTGCTTTGGTAGATGCAGCTAACCGCACACAAGAACTTTTCCACTGTAACACTTCAAAAATAGGTGGTGAGAGAACAGTACTATCACTTACTCAAGAAATTCCTCTAGAGTACACCTGCATATCAGTGATTTAATAAAGGAAGCAACTAACAGATTTCAGAAGCTTGTAACTATATACCAGAAAATTATTTACCTTAGATTTTGCTGAGTCACTAGTAGCTGAATCTGTGGAAAAATTAAAAAAAAAATCTGCTCAGTTCTGTGCAACTTTTTAAATGTTGCTACAGACAACGTTGGACTTATGAAAAAGACAAGCACAGAACAGGATGTGAAGCAAATTAAAACCAGAAACGTGAATAGTCAGAGCTCACAAAGATGCAAGCTGCACCACAGAAAGCCACCGCCATGAAAGGATGCTGTGAATTGTAGGCAGAACCAGCTCAATGACAGGAATGGCAAAGGAGCCCTGTTCTTCAAAATAAAAACCAGAAATACTAATGTTTATTTGATGCTTAAAGTATATAGCCCCTGCAAAACCGCAGCTGAGAGACCTTTTCAGGATGGCACTGTGTACTCTCCTGAGAGTCAGGATACACAAAGCAAAATTGGGTGTCTTTGTACCGTTGGCTCCCTAGATACAAATCATGATTCTTGTGGTCATACTCTTTTTGTGAGATTTTAAAGGAATTAAGTCATATTTTCTGTGTAAATCCCCAATTATACATCTATCTCCACCTCTTACTACATACAGGTAAAATTTTATTTTTAAATTGTCTAGATGTCAGCAGCTACCATTTTGTACTTTCCCACAGCAAGCGCTTTTATGAAATGAAAAATGGACACCATAGTTTCACTGTCTTGCAAAACCCAAGATTATACAATTATAAAGGGGGTAGGAAGGGGCTAGCACAATGACTAAAAAACATGAACTTGGGACTTTCTCCCTGGGAAGAAAGAGCTGAGCCCCCTGCCACACCCCTTTTTGACACATGGCTAATGCTTTATGACTAGAAAGACTGGTAGACCATACCATGCTATTTCTCCTCAGGGTCTGCTTCAGAGATAACAAGAAACAGCAGAAAAACTTTTAAAAAGTAGCATTGATCTGTTTAAAATACTCTTAAAAGAAAATTTACAGCACAGATCAACTTGGGGTTTTTTTCCATTTACAAGAAACGGGGGTTTCTGCAGACAAGGCAGCTACAGTGTGGGCAACAGTCCTCCTTCTTCCTACAGTTCCAGTTGTCCATCAGTGACATCACAGAATCCACTAATGACATCACCGTGTGATAGACTCCTCCCACTTCGCCTGTTACAACATCAGTACAAAGTGACTGTTTCAGTAAGTGCTGAACAACCCTTTGAAAACTGAAACAAAAGCTAGAGAGGAAGGGATAACATTCCTGGGATACAACATGCTGGGTTAGTGCAATAGTAGAGTGAAGGGAGGAGGGGAAAAAGTCACCAAAAAAGAGCCTGTAATGCTTATCCTTAGCCACAAAAGAGGATGGCATTCGAAAACAGAAGGAAACCAGCTTTAGTATAAACATACTGCAACATACTTAAAAGTGTCCATCACTTGACAAGAAACCGTAACTCAATTTTTTGCATTCCTAACGTTGGGAAGGAGCAATATTAGAACACCACTGAAGAACAGCCTTTCTGCCATCACAACAAACCACTTTATAGCAGCGTATCTGCTTGACCTCACGATGATGATTGCATGGGTTACTGTGAATAAATAAAATACTATGTGCAAGCCTCATCTTTTAATGATTAAATTCCTGTTAGAGAAAAAAAAAGTCTTCCAAATTATATCATGCATGATTATCAACAATTCCAGTCTTTAAGAAGAGTTAAATGATCTTTTGGAAAAGAGGAAAACATTAGTAAAAGAAAACAGGAAGAGAGAGTTACACTCAGTAACAGAGTAGGTTATTCTAGCCTATGGACTAATACTGTCCAGGCAAGAGTTACCTGATACGTCTCCAGGAGATACTCCCGTTCTTCCAATGTTGGTGAGTAAATGATCTATGTTTGGCACTGGCTGAGATTCTACAGTGTTTTCCTCCTGAACTGCTGTCTACAGTTAATAAACAAAGATCTCTTCATCATCGTTTCACAAATAGTTCATTACAATTCAACAGCATTTAGAAAACTGCATTATTCACCTGAAGAACACGAGGAAAGTGTGTCCTATTTTCCTTTATGCTTTTAAAACAAATGCATGGATTGCTTTTTAAAAAAAAATAGAATTCATTACTACAAGGACTGGAAAGCTAAAAAGGTGCTTCTGAAGAGCAAACCATAGAGTGACATAGTAAAAAATATACAGGCGTTCTAGAGGCAGCAGAAGCAGATTCTAAACTAAGGCAGTTAGAACACAAGCATTTATGCCATAATACTTACAAGAGGTTCTTCAGCATCATCTTCTGTGAAAAACCAGTCATGCTAAAAATTGAAATAAAGAAGGTGAAAACTCCACAGGAAATACAAAACTCAAATGTGGCACAATCAAACATAGATTTTATTAAAAGTGAGAGTTTGATAGATAAATACCAGACCCAAACTAGCCCAATGAGAAAAAAGTTGGTTGATCTGTGTATGATCTTATTTTTTAAATAATGAAATGCATCCACTTACTTTTTGGATGAGTGTTTCTACAATTTTATATTGGTCTGGCATGTGGGTAACCATGTGTGTCATGTTATCATCAGATGTCCTCACAAGTGTTGGACCAAATACTATTGCCAGGTTTCTTGGTTCCATCTAAGAAATGAAATAGTTCCACATCATACATTTATAATGAGAGAGCACAGTAATATGGGCTAAGTACATTAATATAACACTATTAATATATATGAGACCCATTTAAAATAAGGACATGAAAAAGTTCTTTAAAAATACATTACTGTCGCAAGTAGGATGTTACACTACACCAAAACTCTCCTATATGCAGCTGCAATAAACATACCCAACATTTCTGCAATTCAGAATTCCAGCCTTCCTTAGCCTACTGCAAGCAAATGGCTCCACAAGCACAGGAAACTCAAGAACCCAGACATATTCTTTACACTTTCAGGGGGGATCTTCTTTCCTTAAAGAAACATTGATGCTTGGAAACCTTGATGTTTTAAGAATTTTTTGTTTTGTAAAAAGCCATTGATATCTCCCTGGGTTTTTTTCCTGAAATCATTTACATGACACACAGAAAAAAAAAATAAGCTGTCAATGAAATCCTGTATTATATTTACTGACAACGACCTCATTCAATTTGCACCAACTTCACAGGACGTGGCAGAACAAACATCACCAACCCAAGACATCTATTTGTGAGACGGGCTCGGCATTGTGTGATCAGGTCACTAATTTAGAAGTGAATTAAATGTATGAATAATGTTACATCTCTGACTAATAATTTCAAGAAGCTGCAGCAGAGCTTACCTTTTATTTTTGTTTGCTTCTTTAACTTGGAGTTTATTGTTCTGGTATAGAATAGACCAGTAATATACAGGAGGCAAAGACTTTGTGTTTACCAGAAGTAAGTTGCAAACAGGACACAAGCCCCTAATGCTCTCTTGAATTGTGTCTTTTGACAAGTCACATAATTGTAACAACACCTCATTCATCTAGCCTTATATATTCAACAAAATTAACAGTATTTAACAACATTTATACATCCCATTGAAACCATAAAATGATAAAAAGCTTCCTTTAAACACTGCACTTAAAAATTACATTTACAATAATTTCCTTATGATATTGTCTGTAATTTCACTACAGTTTATCTGTAAAATTTAATCTGTTAAATTCTTTTTAATGAACACACAAATACTTTTCTTTCATATTTAACTGGAAGGTATTATTTGCAGAACCATACTCACCTCACCTGATCTTTTAAACGATTTAAGATTATTTAAATGATTTGGCCCCAGGCCCTTCTATATACCATCAATTACATCTATTTTTCTCCTGTACCCTGCACATTGGTAGCCAAGCTACCACATTACCTGCCCTGAGGTAAACATCCATAAGCACACCCATATTATGGACAGTTTTGCACTCAGCTACCCCTCCCTGGGGAGACTGGGAGAGCTGGAAAAAGGGACACTATTATTAGCATTTGCTGAAGGATTATAACATGCACAGAAGCATTTAACACAAATTACCTCTTTCCCACCACATGGAAATCACAAAAAGTTGTACTTAGTGGTGGAAAAAGACCCAGTAGTGATAAATTAACACCATTTACATTATGAATTTTCTTCCTTAAAACCAGCCAAACAGCATCCATAGGGTAATCAAATACTCAAGTAACTATAGCAAGTCCTAGTCATAAAAATCTCTCAAGCATGCAGAAGCCAGGCTTCAAAGAAAGCTGATGTGACAACCTCTGTCAGCAGGTTTGTTCACCTGTGCCCTGCCCAGGCACAGTCTTACTGGTGTCTAGATTGGATTACAGGAAATTTACAGACTTGGCATAACTTTAGGATGCAAGGAGTTGTTCCCAAAAGACTGACTACCAGTTTGAATAAATTTAATTCACACTAAACATGTGCGTATTTTGCAGGAGTACTTAGCCTAATACAAAGATCTTCTCCACGTAGTAACACTCCCTAATTTCATCTACAATAATAAATGATCACCTTAATTAGACATGATCCTGCACAAAAGTAATACTTAATGAAACAAACCAAAATACATTATATGTTTCTTTCTAATACCTTGTTCTTTTCTGAGTTCTCTGCTACTGTCTTCAGGTGTGCAGAAAGAAACTTGAGAGTCTCATAATGGTGTTCAGGTAAATCATGAATCTGAAACAAACAATCAGTATTCAGAACATTGAACACTTAATGCTGATTTTGTACTGCACCTACAATACAACTGATTTTAGTTTACCAGTCTCTTCAGTGTTTTCAGACGCTCAACAGGATCTTCTTTTCTATTGGCATCTATAAAATCTGCATATTTGTCTGTTAAAAAAGCAGAAATTATATATGAGTTTTTATATCTATATATGTATGCATATAAACCCCCATCTGCCAGCCCCACTCCCCCTTGGACACTAGTAACATACATAACAGAATGACCTCTGGAAATCATAAATTAGCCCATTACACTGTAAGAGTATGTTCTGTATGACAGGAGGGAAAAAGAAAAACCAGCTTTCACTGAATACTGCAACAGTGGAATTGAAAGTTTAACTCTCTTAGTTGCATATTCTTAATCCCTTCACATCAGAAAAACTATATTTACACTTCTCATTCTTAAGATGATCATCATGACTCCCTGCTCTTAGAAAAGACAACATTTATTGCAGAGTGCGGATGATTTCCCTGGATTTTCTCTCAAATCATCTGAATGTTGTAAGATAACTGTTCAACTGCAATTCTTAAAGACAAAACTGTAATGAAAACAACCTACCGTTGGTAAAGAGGGGCTCTGGGAGCTTTCGGAAGAAGGATTTCAGCAAACTGCTTATCACGTTCAAGTCACGCCATTTCTATGTGTGTAAAAGAAAAGGTCAGGCATGCTTTATATGATCACAACACAGTCAGAAGTTTTGGGGATTTTAATATGAAAATAGTGTGATCAAAGACTTACATCGTCATGAACATCGATGTCAGTCATTCCTTTGTTGAGCTCTTCTTGCATACTTGAGATGGCAGCATTATTTCCAGGCACTCTGTAAATACCTGTGTACTCAAGACCTCTTTCTTCAACCAGTTTGCAGCATATATCAACAATCAGTGGAATATACTGAAGAAAAAGAGTTGCATAGATAAGTAATTGATTTAAAAAGTATTTTAAATTCACAATGGAAGAAAAACTCTACTTCCATACTTTGTTGGTATGAGCTGGAGGGCAGTCATCTAGTCTAACACCAAATGTTCCAACAGCAGAGGGCTTCTTTTCAAATGTCTTCCTCATAATGCTTGGAATGCCTTTCCTCCATGTCCCTTTGTCTTTTGGTGGGCTTGTCTCATCTTTTTGTTGTTAGGGCAGTGGGAAAAAAAAGGAAAAAAAAGAAGAAAAATAAAAACATTTATGCCACAAAACTGACTGTAAATACATGTCACAGATTTGCAAAGAGCAAACGACACCTGCTGCATTTTTAGCTTTTACCAGCCTGGCTTTATGCAACAACTCATTAAACATTAGCCTTAAATACAACTTCTGTTATTCTTCCGTGGTTCAAAAGATAAATCTGAACATACTCATACCCCAGACCTAAGAATGCAAGTAGCTGGATGGTACCATGGCATTTCATCATTCTAAGACTAAAAACAGATAAGCTACTAAATTTAAACTTGAAATTTATATAAACTACTCAAATTAAAAAAAAAAAATCAACGTTTAGTAGCACAACACTAAGTCTCCATGGAATCACACTGCTGCACAAAATACCTGTAAAACTCTAGAGCCATGCTCACACTTGTGCAGACTTACTCACTCTTTCAGAAATTATCAGATTTTAGTCACTCCTGAATAATACTAAACATTACTCACTTCAAGTATTCTCTATCCAAAAATCAGATTAAAAGTTCAGTTGCTCTGTTTACCTCTCCTATAGAATTCTTGTAACAAATTGCAATTCCCATTTATCTTGCACCGCAAGTCATCTAACACAGTAAGTACTTCTTTCTTATTTCTGGAGATATTCTTTCAGTAGATTTGCAGTTTACCCAACATGTGCAGTTTAGTTACATGTGTAGCACTGCAGAAGCAAAGGGACCTTTTTTGTGACAAAAACCAGAATTCACTGATAGCTGAAATTCAAGACTGAATCATGCCACAGTGGTTGCTTATCCAGTTGCCTGAATTTGTACACAACATTTTTCAAACAACAGTCTGATGTGAAGTACCATATGGCTACACACTATGTGGGAAAAAAAAAGGTGAAAAAAGGAGAATAAAAAAGAGTAGTTTGTGACATTATTTGATGGAGTTAAGATACTGATTCAAGTTTGCAGTGTCAGCTCATCAGACTTTCTTAGAACTCAGGATGCATTAACTTTGTTCTGGAAAAAATAATACCAGTTCACTTCTGTGTTTTAAAAATTAGGACAAAAAACATCTGTTCTATACTTTGGAAGCACTTTAATGGAAATGTTTACCTTGTCACTTCCAAGTCAGCTGGAGATAAAAGTATGAATTACACACAAAATGATTTCCAAAGCTTGGCAAAAATTATGCTCTCAATAAGCTTTACACCTGTATTTACTACTGTTAGCCCAATATGGAGCTGTAGGGAAAAAAACCCACAAAAACATCTTGAGAGGGGACTAAAATAAAAACTTTCAGGATCTGAAATGAAGTAGTTCCTAGAAATGAGTGACTAGAGCTGCAGCTTAAAACCCCTGGCTAATACTTGGTTTACATCTGCATATTCATGAATACAAAAATGCCTGAGGAAGGGCACCTCGATGGCCTTACACTGGAGCAGAAGGAACTAAAATACACAAAACATACAGACCTTTAGTGAGAAGCTTCCTTTCAGTCTCATCCTTAGGAGAATGTGGACTCTGAGTCCTCTGCTCTGCTTTGGTTCCAAGTAGAGTCTGTCTGATACTCAGACTCTGGCGAGGTGTTTTGGGAGATGGCTCTGTTTTGCTGCTTGAAGAACTGAACAAGAGAGACTAATTCAGTTGAAAGAAGCTAAATAACTCTACAAAAGCTACTGGCAACATATAATTCACCCACCTCATCATTGTACTGTACTCTTTAATCCTGCGACTAATTAGATCTCTACTAGTAACACCAGTATCCTATAAAATAAATTGAGAAATACTTTATAATCTTATAAAATAGAAAAAAAAATCCTTTCAGACTATGATTAACTCTTCTGGTAACCAAACGAGTATAGAATTCAACAATTCAGTCCACTTTAAAAAAAAACAAACCTCAACCAAACCAAACATCCTAACAGGCAGTTCCTGAGAACAGCAAAGACAAAACACTTAAAAACCACATGGTAAATAAAAGTAATTACAAATCAAGTACTGCTATTTACATCTTTTTTTTTCAAAGCAGTATAATCTGATTAATACCTTTTAAACAGAAAGTAAGTTTAAACAGAAAAAATGCAAGTAAACATACTACTAACTCAAAAAAATCCAATCCTATGTCCACATAGTACTTAGAAAATGAATTGCTACTACACATACAGCTGAAAAAGACATGAATTCAAATCTGGTTTTTATCTCTATCTGTGTAATAGTTTGGATAATTATTTTGAATCTGAGCAGATGTGCATGACCACAGACATGAAAATATTCCTCTGTTGCTCATGACTGCAATGAAAATACACAATGGACAATACTGGGACAGATATTGATACCTTATGTACGACAGCAGATGCTTGCCTTTGGCAGTGAGCATTAATTTAATTCATAGAAACATCAGCTTTTAATCAGAGAAACAGGCATCTTTAAAGTTTCATTTTTTAACTACTGAGGAACTCTTCACACTGTACTACTGCACACACCACTCTGCAATGCAAGTCTGAAGAGAGACCACACTGGTCCTCAACCTGCAATTATCTTTTGAAAAAGATTAGGTATTTTTGGCACAACAGTTTACTCTGAAGTATATCTTTAGTCAAATTAGCAACAGCATTAACTAGTTTATTCCAAATGTCTGTTTTCTGATTATGATTACATCAACTTTTTTAGCTGTTGATTTACTCACTTGCCTTTCCCTTCACCTCATTTTCTTTTTATGCTCTGTAGGCATTTTGGTCAACTGGTTAACTAAAAATTAATTCTCCTGTTCAACTATTAATTACAAGAAAACACAACACATTTTTAATTAAAATGCAAAAACTACAACTTCTGCATTATATATTATACAATCACCTCATCATTTAAGTTGCTGTTGTCTTGTATTGCTTTAATCCACGCTAACATATTATCTCTGTCCTCAGCTTGAAACAGATACTCGCGGTCTGATGTGGTGAGTCTAAATACATTTTTCCTCTTGGTTTCACAGTACGAGATGTCTATCAAGCAAGCATTGATGCTTATAGGTTGTTCTTCCTCAGAGAGGGTCACTTGTTCCTTTTTATCCTTGTACAAATAAAGTGAATGACCTCGAAGAACAACATACAGTTGCTTCCATGGCCGAATGCTCCCCCCAACGCGCTGAAAAACAGCAACCAAGGGGTCAGTTTGCTTACTTGTTACAGTGCGTTCTGGATTGCAAAATTATCTCCAGAAGTTTTACAAAGAAAGGCTACCCAGCTGGCTGGCAGAAAGACTGCACAAAGTGGGATTCACTAATTGCTCTCCATTACAGGAGAGAATTGCTCAATAACCTTGCCCTCCCAGACCACCCACTGAGTGTGAGTTCACATGACAGCAGGAAGAAACAGAATTTGACAACTTCTGCTCTGGTATTTAGGGAACTCTTGCCCGTGCCTTTTAAACTGCCTTCAAGTCAGAATGGCATTTTCACACCACCGCAATTCCAGACACACAATTTTCCTTAAACATTAGTCTATATTTGTGCAGAAGGTTAATTTGAACTCAACTCCACAACATTCACAAAAATTACAACTTTTTTCATTATTAGGAAAAAAATACAACTACACCTACCAAGGGACTGATTCTTATTTAATTAGTCATTAGAAATTAGTTTCCTTCAACAGATGCTTTAAGATGGAAAATTAAAATATTTGGGAAAGCAGTCTGTAGATGAAGGTGAGGAATTGACTGAAGTCAATTTCTAATAGATCTAAAATTTTGACAGTCTTATCGATGATCTTATCCCCTCCAAAAAAAAAAAAAAAACAACAAAAAAAAACCCAAAACAAACCCAAAAAACCCAAACAACAAAAACCACCCTAAACAGAAAGGCTTGAAGTTTCTTATCTTAGTTTGTCACCAGCTTAGCATTTGTCGGAGGTTAAGAACCCAAACATGCCAGGTACCTTTCCTTTGTCTGTAAAAAGTTGACGAAAATGGAGCCATCCTTCTTTGGAGGCATCACCAAACACCTCTGAAGAAGAATCTTTTCGGGAACCAGAGTCTTCTGAAGATTTCTGGCTGTCTGGGACCTAGAGCAAATATCACAGAAAGAACCCCGCAGTGTAATTCTATAGAGATTTGTCTACAGTTCCTATGTTCAAGATGTTTCCCACTTTAAAAGTGTCCCCAGGAATATAATCCTGGGAAAACAAAACATAACTTCTAAAGTTTACACACAACAGTAGTGACCTTAAACATACTAAGAATACTTTGAGAAACTTAATCAATCTTAAGACTCTCATTAGTGAGTTTTCACAAAAGGCCATCATATTCAATACACTTTGCTTACAGAGACTGAGGAAAATGAAAATCAAGGACCATGTGATGAGTCCAGGAAAAAAGAGACCCTGTTTACTTATATGATGCATACATCAGCAGTTTGATCAGTAGCAATGCCAATAAACCTCCTGTCTGTTTAGCACATCACTTTGTAAAACGGACGTGTATAATTCAAACCATTTGTCACAGTAGCATGGGTAATGTTTAGGAGTTTATATATATATATATTTACGTACCTTAATCCCCTTTAAACTAGATACGTGCTTAATGGATCTGTTGGAAGAAAAACAAATGTTAAAATGAGATTTTAGACACTTAAAAAAACAGACATCCAAAACAACTGATTTTTCCATGAACTCACGATTTTCCCTCTTCTCTGTAGTCATCCAGTCCTTCATCATATGACTTTGATCTCTCAGTTTTTGCAGCAGGCTGGCTATCCAGGACACTAGGCCAGATGGATTCTACAAAGAAAGAAAAATTTTTGAGCATGCAGGAATTTGAATTACATTTTTGCCATTTATTTCATGCATAAAAAGGGTTTACAATTTTCACTTCTGATCTCCAGAGTGTGAAAGGAAAAAGTTGCAAGAGAAAAAGAATGAAATCAACGCTCACCATGATCATGTGAAAGCTGTCGCCGAATTAAAGGGATTGGAGATGTAGGACTGGGAGGAACAGTTGTTATAGCTGGTGCTTGAGAAGCAGATGCAGAAATGACAGCAGAAGCAGGAATGTGTGCAATATCATGGTCAATACTAGGACTAGTCGGTTCATCTACAAAGGTAATATGCCATATATTAACATATTAAATGCATTAATCAAATGCTCAAACCAAATAGCTGTCTGAACCTCTCATTACTGGGATATCCGATATCTTAAACATGAAGTCATTCTAGCAAACAAAAGGGTTCAATTAATTCACACTGTCAAATGTACTTCTTTTTTTCATGAAGAGAAGCCTGTTTCATTTCATAGTGATGTTAACTGTAGGTTAGAGACAAAGGCAAAAAATCATCGATTTTGCTGTATGCAAAAGAAACGGGAATTATTTGCTAATCTCTCAACTTTATTTGGAAGTAGAGAATTTCTGTTTATATGCATAAGCAAAACCCACTCTTATATCAGTAAGTTTGAACTCAAGAGACAGATATCTACAATAAGATAGGGGCAGACTATCAAAAGCCGTTTGGTTTAAAAGAGTATTCAAATAAAACAGCCAAGTTACAAGCAAACAAAACAAAAAGCATTTTAAACAGCTATCTAGCATTCAAAGAACCAATCCCCCCATCCTCCAAACATTCAACTAAAGAAGCAAGTATTCAGATCTTCAAAAGATGGGACTACTACATACCAATCAGTTCTTCCACTAATTGTTCATAGAAACGATTGCATGCCATACATGCCCAGCACCTCTCAGTCTCAATAGCCACAAGGGTCATCATGAAAGATTCCAAAAAGCTTTAAATATTCTAGTATTTAACATGTTTCTTATAAGATGGAAGAAGCCAAAAGATGTTTCTTCCATTATTTTGAGAAAAGAGCCGTAACATCTTCTACAGCACATTACTAGCACTAGAAAAATCATTCTACTTCATGCTCTGGTAGAGGAGGGGATGGAAAAGAAAAAAAAATGAAGTCACAAGCAGGGGCTGAACTGTACTGCCGTGATGAATATGAATGTACTCTAGGTGCTAAGAATTGTAATATGCAGAGCTACTGAAAAGCCTATTGAAACCAATGAACACTCACAGACAGAGGTTTATTCTTTGCTTTGTGTGAACACAACTGCGTGTGCTGCATTGTGCTGTTCCAACAGTCACTAACAGTTCTGTTAAGGCAGCACTTGTACCAATTAAATTTGCGAATGTACATTTAGAACAAGGCAATAAATAAAGTACAGGATGGCTTAGCAGTAACATGCCTCTAAATTGTCTGGGGTTAAAAATATAGTAACTTTTGAAGTTAAAAAAGTGTATCCCAAGAAGCTTCGCTGCAAACTAGAAACATTAATAAAAGGAAAAGCAAAAGAATTCATACTAAATCATGACACTACAATTAAAAATCTCCATGTTTTACTTGCATCCAAAGTGGTAAATTAGAAGCATTTACAGGTAAATTCACTACAGCAACTAGGACACAGGAAAAAAGCTCAGCTACACTTCCATTTCAAACATAAAATAGCTCAATTTCCTATTTTTTTTAATCTGCCAAGCTTCCCTGAAACTAACGTTGAGTAAGTAATAAAATCACTCACTGCACAATTGATTGATTTATACCATACAGACTGAAAGTGCTCAGGTTTAAATTATTTATGTTAACAGACATATTTCAAATTATATAGTCTCTACTCCCAAAAGTTATAAAACACCAGCGCTTGAAATAGATCTGTGCAAGCTGTGACCACAAACCTGTTTGGCAACACTACAGCCATTTCCCAAAACAATTAAATCCAAGAATTCAGATGGGGAAGAAGAGTTTGTAAGTCCCTGAAAGTAACAATAATTATTCAAAATATTATTACTTCACAGTGGATCTAATCCCCAGATGAATCAAAATTAAAGTTGTTTTAGAAATATGCAAACTTTAGAGGAACTGCAAATGACACTGGTTATAGGAGGGGCATAACAACTCAGTCCCTGAAGAGGCTGAAGGTCAGCTAAAAGGAAGCTTTTATGTAATATAAAATTATTACGGAGCAAATCATGACGTACACCATAGGAGTTTCTGCCTGTTCATTTAATGTACTAGCAAATGCCACTGCTGCTGTCCAGTAACAAACAAAACCCAAACACCTGCATATGTTCCTTGTGTTTTGATCTTTCAAGTGCTTGCTCTATTTACCTTTTCAGTTTCCTAGACTGACATACTTGCACCCTAAAACTCCTCGCACAGCATGTGAATGGATGTGTCCAGCTCACCAATCAATGAAAATGGCTGTGTCCAAAATGCAGCAAAGTGCATAGAACAAACAAGGCAGAAGAGAAACCACACAAAAAAAATTCTCTTTCAGTTTGCTACCTCAAATTACCGGTGTCTCTTTAAATATTTACAACAAAAAGGTCAAAGACTCCATGGAAAAGATTATTCTGGGAGGTACTGAAAAACACCTGGAGCACAATGCAGTCACTGGTCAGAGCCAGCTCGGCTTCATGAGAGAAAGTCCTGCTTGTCAAACCTGATTTCCTTCTGGTTAGGAGGGTAGCCCACTGAGCTGATTGAGGAAAGCCAGTAGATGTGACCATTTTGGACTTCAGCAAAGCTTTTCATACTGTCTCTCACAGCGTCCTTCTGCACACAGCATCCAGCTCACAGCTGGACAACCCTGTTACCCAGTGAGTGAGCAACTGGATCATGGGTTGGGCACAAAGGGTTACAGTGAGTGGGGTGACATCAGGCTGGTGACCTGCCACTGCTGGAGTTCCACAAGGATCCATCCTCGGCCTGGTTCTCATCCACATCTTCATTTTAATCACCTGGACACAGGACTCAAAGTAATACCATATAAATTTGCTAACAATATTAAACTGGGAGGAGCTGTCAACTCCTTCAAGGGCAGAGAAGCCCCTGACAAGTTAGAAAGCTGCACAACCATATGAAGTTCAACAAGGACCAAGTGCCAGATTCTGCACATGGCATGCGGCAGAGACTGGGGAATGAGAGGCTGGAAAGCAGTGCCATGGAAAGGGCCCNCAAGGGCAAGCTGACCCTGAGCCAGCAGTGCCCTGGCAGCCAGGAGGGACAACCCTGTCCTGGGGGCATCAGGCCCAGCATGGCCAGTGGGGCAAGGGAGGGGAGTGTCCCCTCTGCTCTGCGCTGGGGCAGCCTCACCTCCAGTGCTGGGGGCAGCCCTGGGTGCTACAATCTAAGAAAGCAATTAAACTACTAGAGAGCATCCAAAGGAAGGTCACGAGGATGGTGAAGGGTCTGGAGGGGAGCTGTAAGAGGTCCCTTTGTCTGTTGAGCCTGGAGAAGGGGAGGCTGAGGGGAGACCTCATTGTGACCTTCAATAGCCTCACAAGGAGAAGAGGAGGGGCAGACACTGATCTCTTCTTCACTCTTGTGACCAGAGACAGGACTCAAGGAAACAGCACAAAGATGAGTCACGAGAGGTTTAGGTGGGATATCTGGAAAAGGTTCTTCACTCAGAGGGGTGACAGGCACTGGAATAGCTCCCCTGTCACAGCACCAAGTCTGACTGGGTTCAGGAAGGGTTTGGACAAGGCTCTTGGGTGCATGGTGTGATTCTTGGGGTGTCTTGCACAAGGCCAGGAGTTAGACTCAGTGATTTGTATGGGTCCATATGATTCTGTGATTCCAGGACTACTTCATGTTATACTTTTTAACCACAATTTGTTCTTCATTTATTATCTACAAAGTGATACAACAGACTGGCCATCAGAACCAAGCCAGCACAGTGACAGAGTATCTCTGGCCAAGGGGGGATGACACTTGCCACTTCTGTTTCCACATCAGAGTGCAACTGGTCAACAGTTGCAACAAATGATTTTCAGGAAGAGCCCTTCAATGTAAAAACATTTATGGGTGTATAGGCAACAAGCTCCAACTACAACGAACTGATCCTCTAGCGATGACAGAGAAATTCATGTATCAAAGTCCACTTGTATTGCCATGCAGCTAGAGATGGGGGACCTGCAAAGACAGGGAGCATCTGCACACAACGTACATGAGGTGAAAAAAACCTGATACTCCAAAGACACAGACTTACACAGACTGGGCTCAGAGGCAGAACCAGAGATTTCAAAACTGAGGATTTCATGGGCAAGAAAGCATGACCAAACAGGACATACTATCCCCACTCTGTGAATGAGTAACTAAGGAATAAGTATTAACCAATTTATCAGATATTCAAAGAAGCAGACACAAAATCACTGAAAAAAGCATAGATCCATATAATAATTTAAAAAGCTGCTATCATACAATTTTATAATGATTAATATAGCATTTCCTGTGTTTGTTTATTCCATCTCCTGAACAGTCCCTTAAACATTAAGGATTGAAAGTAACAACCTGAACACAAAAGGGGGCACATTCTGAGAATCTCAAATGTAATTTAAACGAACCACAGAACTATTCGGGGGAAGCAAACCTCAGAAGGTCTCTTAGGCTCACATTCTCCACAAGGCAGGGTTAATGCTGCATTCAGACCATGTTGGTGAGGGCTCTTACCCAACAAGTGCCAAACAGAGGGTAAGATCTCCCTCAGTATCCTGGCTGTGTTCTTTCTTATTGATACAGACCAGGAGAGTTTAAGTCTAGCGTTGCCAAACTTAGTAAGCATACCCCATTTCCTCTCAAGGTCATGAGTGTTAAACAAGATGGCCCTGAAGAACACCACTTATAACCAGCCTTCAGGCAGAATATGAACACTTAGGCACTATCTTTTAGACCTGATAATCCAGTTTTTCTATGTATCCAGCAGTACTGCAATCTAGCTTATGGCCCAAGGATGGTGTCACTGAAGAGCTCAAAAACCTTGCTGAAGTCAAGGCTGGTATTCCCCTGTGTCTTCCCCTCATTCACAGATCTACTCATCTCATTACAAAAGGCAATGCCATTAGTCAAAAACTTGGTAAATGCACGCTATTCCAAATCCCCTTCTCCTTCTTTTGTCCGGAAACTAGTTCCAAGAGGACCAACTCCATGGTTTCCCTAAGGACTGAGGCAAGGTCAAATGACTGCCTTCCCTGAATTGTCCTGATCATTTTTCAAGATGGGTGTACCATTTGCTTTTTCCTAGTTAATAGGGACCTTTTCCAGTCTTCATAATCCCTAAAATATAGTATCTCTGCAATGACAGCAGTCAACTCTGTCAGCACATTCAGATGCATTTCACTGGGTTGCATGGACAAGCATGGGCTGAGCTGCACTTAAATTGCCTTAAGAATACCCTCTTTATCCATGTTGGTAATGATTGCAGGGTTTGTTTGTGTTTGTTGTTGAGCTTTGGCTGGTCTGTGGGGTTTGTTTCGGTTTTTTGTTTGTTTTTTGGTTTTTTTTGGTTTTGGGGTTTTTTTTTGGCGGTCGGGAAGCAAGGGAGAGAGGTATTTAAGGAAGTTGTTTATTTAACTGAATCATACACACATGAGAAACAAATTCACAGAGTTTTGTACAGTCATCATTAGGGATGTTTAAATAGGGATTATTAACAGAGAAAGGTGATTTTTCCTCCAATCCATACAGATTCAGTTTGCCAAAGCTTTTCTTCACTGATAATAAAAAATTACTGGGAAAAAAAACTAGCTTCCCAAGGCTAAAGTCATCCTTCATCTTTATTCCCCTTCAGGCATGGCAGTCTTGCAAGCAATATTTCAACACCTCAAAAGGCCTTAACAAGGAACTGTGTTATTCAGTAAATGTATTGCAGGCCATGTTACCATTTAAAACACTAATTGGGCATCTCAGTTTAAACAAACAATGTGAATACGTAGCCACAAAGCTTAATTCAACAACTAGGTATTTTATCAAAGGCTATTTCTCTGATTTAAAGATTCAGATCATAAAATGTAACAGCTGTGTAGTAATACACACTTAAAAACAGCTTTACATTTCCCATGAAGAATATTGAGACAGCATGCACTCCAGAAACAAAAAAAAAATCCAACATACAATTTCCTAAAAATGCATGCACGGAAGGAGATAACTATTTTAATATTACCAGCTTTCTGACAACCATACCAAATTCTTAGATTTTATAGATGCTCCTGTAGTGTTTAGTGCAATTTTACTCAGATCTTGTGTAAATGTAACAGTGATCAATCAAAAAGCACAGCCTTCTGCAGAAAGCTACCGAGGTAGCTCATGCTGCTGTCTGCACAGCAAGGGCTAAAAGAGTCATTAAAAACATTCTTTTCATTCAACTGAGCTACAGATGTTAAAGTTCCTTATAGACTCAGATGGCATCTACCTGACAGCCATTACAGTAAGTATTTTAGTAACTGCCTCTCTATTTCTTCAATAGTTCACTCGAACAAGAGGCTATGGCTTTGGGATGCAATTTAAGAATGAATCTTACATGTCAAATTAATTTGCTTATGTAACAAAAGAAGGAACAGACTATCAAGTACTCATTAGTAGAATTAAAAACCTCCTAATCTTCTCTTTATGGAAGGACTGACAGGATGTGCCAGGGACCCTGCAGCAGCACAGGCTTCAGAGGCATTGCCTTACTGAATTTCAGCCCTTTGTCAACAACCGTTTTGCACTCCACATCCTTGGCCTGCCCAAGTACTCCACAGTACCCGATACCATGACAGGCTCTGCATTTTCACGATGCACCAACAGTACTTTGCTCTGAAGTATTCTTCCTAAATACAGTAGATAGAAGCTTTAAAAACTTGCCCCATGTCTAATATGCCTTCTGTGCCTCTCAAGTTAGATTTGCTCCAGCTTCTACGGGCAGCACTTCCTTTAAAGTACAGCCATGTGCACCAGATGTCCCTCCCTTAAATTCAGCAGCAGGCAGGACAAAAGGGGTAGAGAAAAGGCTGCTGAGGCACAAGTGGAGCAAGGGACAGCACAGCAGGGGGAGAGAGACTGCAGGGAAGTGGCACCAGTGAGAAGAATGCAGAAAAGGAAGGAGAGAGCATGGACAAGGTAACAGAGGTGAGGAAAAGGATTCTCATCCACACACAGACAAGGAAGTAAAAACAACTCTGTCTCCAAGGAAGAATCCCAGAAGCTGCCATTAAGGAAAACACAGACACACTAATGGAGGCCATTTTTCTTAAAAGCCTGTCAGGAAGACAATCAAATAAAACTACCACCCATACAATTTCACCAGTACTGAGATGGCCGGAAACAAACAATAAACAAAAATGAATCAAGAGTAAACTATATGGAACTAACCCTGCTATCATACACGATAGCACAAAGGACTAAAAAATGCCCCATAGCAGTGACTTCTTGCTTTAAATCCTGCAGTACAAAACTGCTGCATCTTATACTTCTGCCTGCAAGGGGTAAAAGCTCCCTTATGTATTGAATTCCAAAGCTAAAACACACGATTTGGAAAAAAGATAACTCTATTGCCTGGATTCCTCAAGACCTATTACTTCCTTCTTTCAAAAAAAAGAATATTTAAAAATCTTTTTTTGCTAGTTTTTAAGTACTGGCAGCACTAATTGTCTTTACAAAGACGTTCTTCATATATCTACTTTACATAATTATCCTCATGTGGCCAAAAGAACAGAATGGAAACATGTCTGCATGCTGAGCACATTCATTGCTCTAAGCCCCAGAAATACAGGACTGGAACAAGCTTCCTGAATCATCAAATCAAGTTCTCTGCTAATGCACTCATGTAAATAATATGTTATACTGACTGAGTTTCACACAACCAGAAAAGGTCTCCCAAGGTTATTCTTCATGTCAGACTATTCTGAAAACTGTTATCTATGAAAGTCTCTTGTTTAATTTCAGTGTCATACAAAAGCTTAACTATCTCTCTACACAAAGCAATTCTAAGGGTTCCTGCTTGCAATATTACCCCATCACACAAAAAAGTAAAATTCTCAGTATATTTTCATGTTGCCAAAAACCCCAACAGCATTCTGTTATTACCTGCAATTATTATTTGAAGTTATAATGATACACTGAGGATGATTTATGCTTTGAAAATATTACCCACGATCAAACAAATCTGATGCTTCTACTCAATTGAAACTCTTCTAGATGTTATGAATTACTGCTCCCAATTTTAAGTTTTAATTTAAAAATATTTTTGAGTTACAGAAGCATTTAAATGGTATTTAAAACACTAATTTGTAATTTTGCGTTTTGGCTGCTATTTCAGAATACCACAATGATTTAAAAACTGTTCTTTGCATAAGAAACACTGAAATGTTCAGCCTGGAGCAACAGTGATTTGGCAGGCAACACTGTAAAACCCTGGAAAAAAAAAATAGAAGGCTGATGCTTATCTTAGAAACACTGATGACATGTTAAAAGCTGTTCCAATGCTATCACTATAATAATGGAAGAAACAGTCCTCAAAAATGAGCATTTGTCAGCCCTAATCTCTACTGCAATTGCACTTATATTTTCATAATTTGGAATAGCTAGGCAATAACTTGTAGAAAAGAAAATTAGCACAATAGCTGAAGATTTTTTTTTCCTTACAACACACCATATCAGCCATCGGTATTCAACCACCATTTGCCCCTAAAGATATCCATGCAATTTGAGCTGACAAACCACAATCTCTGCTGGAGAAATTCGAGGTTCTGATTTTCTCCCTTCTCATAAGGAGAAAATAGAATGAGTACATTCTTTCAGATGCTTCCTTTCTGCATATGAGAATGTTTCCTACCTTTGTCTATTCCTACCATCATAACCATTTTCATAGCACGTTGTGCAAGCATATCAATTTATTTTCTTCATTCAATTGCATTCAGTATGTGCGTATTCACACTGTCATTTTCCAAGCCTCAGCAGCCTGCAGAGACAGGCATTAAGATGTAGGGGGAGGATAGGGAAAGTATGGCACATACTCCACTAAGACAAGACAGTAAAGTCTTTACACTTCCCAAGAAGTACTTGGAGTTACGTACATGACCTAGGACTTAAAGATAAATATTGTTAAGGTAAAGCAGCTATACAACCCTTACTTCCAGCACTAAAGAAGATAAATTCAATCACATGTATAATAAAGTTGCCTGAAAAGCTTAACTAATAGTAGGTGGTTTAGAATGTTTCAACTCCTAATTCCTTAGTTAATATTCTTAAAAAAAAAACTGTAACAACAAGAACAACATAAGAAGGAAGAGAGGAAGGGAGAAAGAGAGGAAAAAAGATGTATCAGTTTCACGTTTGCCAATTTTGACCCATTTCCCGGCCAACGCACCAATTATGTGACGGTTTCAGTGTCTGCTCTTTTGTGGGATATGACTAGGAGAAAATAAAAAGCACAACAGGCCTAAACTTTAAAAGTTACAATGATAGTTTATTTACACACACTAAAGAATTAAGAAAAAAGGAAAAAAAAATGAAATAAAAAAACCCTGAACCCTTCAAAACCCTATCTTTCCCCCACAAACTGTTCACTTTCCCACAAATCAATATAGAGAGACAAAACTATAATTTTTCAGTCAGCTTCACCATTTAAACATCTTCCATCACTCTGGGAGAGGAGTCTCTCTTGGTGTCCCATGGAATTTCCCTCACTGACAACCTAGAACAGTTCTCTTCAGAGTTTTAATTGTCACAAAAACAGCTGCCCAGTAAAAAACCCTGCTTCCATGACCCCTCCCATTAGCAGTTTCCCAAGCTGCTTATGGGTCATGGTTCTTAGACTTTTGCACTCTGGAGTGTCACCTGTTAAAGACAAGTAACTCCAAAGAACAAAAGAGTCCTCATCTCAGAGATATCTCTGAGAGATATCTTCTCATTTCTCATCTCTACCTCTGTTCAAGCCTCTCATAGTCCATCACAAACACCTTTGTTCAGAAATCCACACACAGATTTGAACACCTCCCCAAATGCATCTTTCCCATGATTTGAAGGGGTATTTAGTCCAGTTTCCATGGTTTACATCCAGAGAACTCCAGTCAAAAATGTCCACTTCCTCAATCTCTTCTTCCAATAATCTTTATCAGTTCTTTCGCTGACTCTGTATCATGCTGTCTCCCTACATGTTAAATCACTCTCCTTTCCTCTCTCTCTCAGGGAAAGGTTGGAGTTCTGAAAGCTCCATCTTGCCAGGAAAGGGTTAAGACCTACCCAGGTCCTCTCTCTCCCTTGGCTGCAGCTTATGGTGTAAGATTTTGAAGGCCAAGCTGGGGCGGGGGGAGCTGAAAGGTTGGCGCTTGGAGTGGTGGGGCAGTCAGGAATCACAAATGTTCATAAATGCCTCCTGCCCACCCCTCAGTCTCATGGGGTGGGCCCAGCCTGGGCTTGGGGCTGCTCCTGGCGATCCCCAGGCTCAGTGGGGGGAACATCTCCCCTGGTCCCGGCCAGCTCGGAGTAGGTTTTACAAGTTTGCTGGATGTTGAGCTGCAGCCTTCTCCTTCTTTTCTCCTCCCCGTGGCAGCTGGGGGGGTTAAAGGGGCCCGCCGGCCTGGCTCCCCCACCAGCAGCGGCTCCTGGGACCGTCGCTGCCCAGAGTGCTACCTGCTTTCCTGACCCGAAGGAAAAGGGAGGGCTTCTCAGAATTCCTGATACTTAAGCCTGTATGTTCAGAGAGTCGTATCTGTTCTTAATTGGTTCTTTTCCTGTAACTTCCTGAAAACTCACTTCCTGGTCAAACCACCACAAAAGGAAAAAGGAAAAACAGGGCTGAGCAGAACTCACTGGAAGCCAGGTACATTTACCCTATCTGCTAATCCAGTAAGTACCCAACTATTTTTATTTATGACATTTGTGAAAAAACAGGTTGTGAAAGACAGAAAAAAAACCCCCACAAACAAACAACCAAAACCAACAAAACAAAACCACCAACAAACCCCACAGAAACAAAAAACCCCACCCAAACAAAAAAAAAAACACCCTAAAAAACCCAAAACCCCACCAAAACTCCCCACTTTCTGATTTCAAAAATTAGCACAAAGATCAGCTTTTAAAGCACAGTGAACAGTGGAGTGTGTCTGATTACTAGCACAGAAATTGCAGTGGGGGTTTGCCTGCACTAAGGATAGAAGCAATAAAGAGATTTATTTTAAGGGTGGTGAGGCACTGCAACAGGTTCTCCAGAGAAGCTGTGGATGCTCCATCCCTGGAAGTGTTCAAGGCCAGTTTGAATGAGGCTCTGAGCAACCTAGTGGAAGGTGATTCCACTGATGGCAGGGGGCTGGAACCAGATGGTCTTTAGGAACCCTTTCAACCCACACTGTGAATTTAGTCCACAGGAGATGTTTTAGAAAAACACAGGACACACACTAAGGGAATAAATACCGTGCAGTTTCAGCTATGAAACCCCTGGCAAATCTTTATTTAAATCAATACAGGGTACTGGATAACAAAATTTTACTGTAACATAGAAGAGAATAGAGAAATTTATGGTGCACTTAAAATCACATTTGGCTCAGAGATATTTTAAAGTGCAAACAGTGGGAGAATAGAAAGTACCAACATGAAGCACCACATATCCTTGTCCTGTTCTTATACCTTTCCTAAGGCATGAGTTTCAGTCACGGGGAGAACACTCATCTAATTTTTACAATATTTTGGTGTTATCAAAGTCTAGTCAGGTATTTTTATCTGGTTAATTTTCTCTCAGTTATTCACAAATTAATAGTGGAATGAAGTGACCTAAAATTTTTCTAGGGTAAGGATGTGCTAAATATTTTCAAAACGGGATCACACCTTTAAGGAAAAATCTTTGTACTTACATGATGCTACTAGACACCTAAGAAAAAAACTCTATAATAGGATGCCTAAGAACTTGATTTTATTTTAAAATAATTTTGAACTTCAAGATGATATTTAGGCTAAGGTTTTTAAAACATATCTGTTTAAAACTAATTTTCACATGACAGACTTCTGCAAAGTCGGAAAGAACATTCACCCAGTACTAATGGCCAAAGCAATAAGCTGGCCTGACACCTTCACATGTTGCAATCAGATTAAGAACTGAAGCAGCACCCCCATTTCACTCCTGTGGGTAGTTCATTCAACTAAATATAGGAGTTGGATTAACCCCTTTTACATCTCTTTCTACTCTACAGTTAAGTACTGTAAGAAGCAAAAAAATTTTCAATCTTGCCGCAAATCTCAGACATGCCTCCTAGATATTTATGTCTACAAAATAAATTAAGATAACTATATTCTGAATCAACATTTTCTCGACAGTTACAAAACATATAAAATGGTTTGGATTGGAAGGGACCCAAGCCCCCTGCTGTGGGCAGGGACACCTTCCATTAGACCAGGTTGTTCACAGACCCACCCAACCAGGCCTTAAATACTTCAAGGAATGGGGCAACCACAACTTCTCCAGGCAACCTGTTCCACTGCTTCACCATCCTCACAGTAAAGAACTTCCTCCTAATATCTAATCTAAACCTCAGTTTAAATCTACTGTCCCCCGTCCTGTCACTACACGTTCTTTCAAAAAGTCTCTCTCCATCTTTCTCGTAGGCTCCCTTCAGGAGGAAGGCCACAATTATGTCACCCCAAAGCCTTCTCTTCTCCAGGCTGAATGATCTCAATTCTCTCAGCCTTTCCTCATAGGAAAGGCCCTCCATCCCTCTGCTAAACTTGGTGGCCCCTCCTCTGGACTTGCTCTGACAGGTCCATATCTTCCCTGCTGGGGACCCCAGAGCTGGATGCAGCATTGCAGGTGGGGTCCCACCAAGGCAGGGCAGAGGGCAGAACCCCCTCCCTTGACCAGCTGTCCACGTTGCTTTTGGTGCAGCCCCAGGATATGTTTGGCTTTCTGGGCCATGAGTGACCACGGCTGGGTCATGTCCAGCCTCTCATCCATCAGCACCCCCAAGGCCCTCTGGGCAGGGCTGCTCTTGCTCTGTCCATCAATTGCTAATATAGTCACTGATAGAGAAAATTGTATTTTTATTAGTCTAGAGAACAGGTGAAACCTTTCCTGGATAAAAACAGTAGACTGTCACTAGACTAACTTGTATAGTTTGAAACAATAAACAGCATTTTAAGAATACAGCTCTTCTTGGACCTGAAGTAGAAATAGCAGCCTTCTGAGAATCACAACATCCTGCATTTAGTAGAACGTGGAAAGTAGCGAAGCCTGCAATAGCACTGCTTGGTTGGCTGTAAAAGCTGGCAGCTCATCATCCCCCAAGAACATGGGCTTACTTGAAGAAGCGTTTGAACACAAGATTTTGCCGAATCTTTTCAAATAAATCCATTTCTCTCATAAGAGGCATTACAACTACCTCCTAAGTTTGGTCTGAACAGATCTCTCATTTCTATTAGTAAATTACACCCCAAATTTAAATCTCCCTGCTTCTGAACTACCTTTTTGAAAAGACCAGTGGCAAAAGGCAGTTCTTCAGTAGCCCACCATGATTCCTGCAAGAATCTGCTGTAAGGAAGCTTGACAGAAACTCTGCTTGGATTTCTGTTTGTGGTGCAGGGCACTGTGCGACTTACCCAGAGCTAAAATCATCCTGCAGGATAGTCACAAAACACTGCTGCAAAAGCCAACTGTTCCTGGCTGAATTTCTACAAAAACATGGTCCTGGCCATATCTACTACTTTTAATAAGCAGAAAGTGGTCATAAAAATAGACACACCACAAATATTTTAAACACCACACATATTTTAAATGGTAGCAATACACGACCTTGGAAGATGTTTGTTACCCTCCTCACAGTTTACATTTTTACACTACTCCAAGTAGCCACTGTACAAATAACTTCAGTAAGTGTATTTATTAAATTAGCTCTATCCAATAAAACCTAAGAATGCAAAAAACCCTACTATATGGATATAAGCATACAGGAAGTAAAGCTATTGCCAACTCCCAGGTACATCTTCATTCAAAGTAAGATCCTTCTCAATAATCAGAGAAGGAAAAAAAAAAAACAAACCCCAAAAGAAAACCCTAAACCAAAACTCCCAGTGATTTTCCATCTGAAGATTTAAAAAGCCTTTAACTGAATTTCAAAGCAGTTCTGACTAAGTATCACTTTTAACAAGTGAAGTTGTAATTAGGCATAATGATAGCAGAACCAGCAAAGTTAGAATAATACATATAAATTCTAACGTACGAAGCGGTCCACTTTCATAACATGCTCTTTGTATTCAGAGAGGGTTATTTCCTCTTCAAGGTGCTGGAGCTGGGGTGGAAACTTTCTACAGCACCTGTACTGGCACAGGAATTTCTTGCTAGGAAGACAGCCATAAGGACCATGCTGACTCAGTGCCCAGGTTCTAGAAGCACCAGTTTTTAGTATTTCTGGAACATTCAGGAGGTTTCATTCCAAGAGGCTTATAAGAATTCAATCCCATGTGATGTTATGCCAAGAGGCTGCAATGGAGAGTTACAGTTTCGTTCCTTCTGAACTGCTCAGCTGCTACCAAATACAGTACAACTGACATGTTTAAGGCTTCTTTGAACTTTAATCAACACATTTCTCTAAAATATGGAAGCAAATCACATAAATAGAAGTTCGTGGGAAATCTTTGTAAAAACCAAGAAAGAAGATGGTGGAAAAAAAGTTGGGTTTGATGTTGCCAATCTTGATCCGACTTTAACATGACATTTAAACTGTATGGGATTAGAATACTCCCAGCAAACATGGTACATAACTAAATCAAGAGCCCAACACTGATTTTAGGCAGAGGATTGAAAAATCCTGCACAAAGATCAGCTGAAAAACTTCTTTTTTTTCCCCATGAATCACTCTTATATGGATTTGCATCTGTATTCTCTCTGTACCGGACTCACAAACTTTGCTAATCCTTGAAGAAAGATTGGCTGGGTCTAAAGAAGAATCTAAAATTACCCTGATGCATCCAGTAATAACAAGAATGAAAAAGATTTATACAACTCCCATTCAAAATAAAAAACCCAACAAAAGCAGCATCTGCTAGCTAAGAAAGCACTTTTTAATGTCTTACCAGTATTCTGTCAAAAGAACAGAATTATTATATCTTTTCTATGATTTCCATTTTCTGATTAACACAAAGCTTCTTTGCTGTTTTTTGGTTATTCACTTTCAACTAATAATGGTATTATAGATAATGCTAGGGGAAAAAAATATCACTCCTTCAGATCCCCAACAGAAGGCAATTATGCTAAGGCATTGTATCTGCAATTCCCTTAATCTAACGTGTTTAAAAAAAAAAAAATCATCAAAAAGAGTTGTTTTTCACACAGATGAGTCTGAGAATCAAAATTCCTTTTTCAGTATTTTCCAGATACTTCTTACACTAAATTCAAGAGCATAGAGAGTCAAGTATAAGTCAACTTCTGTGGAAAATGATCCACAGACATCCAGACTACAAAGGATTAAATCAGCCACAACAGAAGAAAATCCAACCCAACAACAACAGCAGGACAAAGACAACAGAGACATTGACTACTCGGATAGAACAGAAATGCTCTGCCACTGTAACTCTCTCTTCAGCAGAAGACACTAATTCATCACATATCCAACATTCAATATAATTTTATTTTTTTCTGCTATTTCCAATCCTTCCTTTGGTTCTTTTCCTCTTCAGCACCCTTCCCATAAGCTCCCTGTAATTCCAACCCAGTTTGTGTCGCAGCACACAGGCAAATCTTTTTGCCTTCTCAGATTCTGCTTCCACAAACCCTTTCATTCATATCCGCATTAGCATCTTTACTTGCAAATCCACTTTTTAATTGCCATCCCTTCACCTGAAACAGCTTCCATCTATTCCCCATCTGTCTCAGAAAGCTTTCACCATATCCATTCAGCTGAAAAACTTCTTTTTTTTCCCCATGAATCACTCTTATATGGATTTGCATCTGTATTCTCTCTGTACTGGATTCCAAGTATGTTTTATACTAGAGAAGTAGAAGTATCTGAAAGGTGTTGAAAATGCTAGCTGTCCACATACGTAACATTACATTATGTGGAGTGATAACCAGATGGCGTTACGTAACACAGAGTTACCCAGAGGGTTAAAGAAAACCCTAGAAAAATATTACATCATTGTGAGCTTTTTTACAGTCATTTTCCAGGACCCCCAAACGAAACAGAATAATTTTTTTCTCCACTGAAAAACATTTTTACTTTTACCAACCTAAAATTATTTTATATGAGAAAAATCTCCCGTACCACTCAACCTCAGGGTTTACAGGAATAGCAGTCAGCTACCTGTCATGGTGTTTTTCATCCCCTTCAGGAGAGAAAAGCATCTGATGTACACCAAAATAATTCAACTCACCAATAAATGGAATTGAAGCCAAAGAGTCACCAGGTGGGCTGGAACTTGATGCTTTCCTTTCCTCTATTCTTTTTATGTGGACTTCTCTCCGAGCATCATTAGGTAACCAACAGGTAGTGTCTGAGGCTGCCTCTTGGTCATTTACAGCAAGGATGTAGGACTGATGCCTCAAAGGCTGGGGAGTTTGGAGGCCAGAGGGTGATTTGTCCCGCATGACCACTGTGTCTTTGTCATTTCCCTGAACATCCGTTTGCAGACTTTCAGACTCACCAACATCTTCCCTTTCAAAACCATGAATCTTTTGTCTGATGGAACCATCTACATTATCAGAGGTAGTTAAACACTCACTTATTGGCTGAACAAGTTTGGCAGAAGCTGGAGCCAGAGAGGAGGGCTGGATGGTTTTACCACTTTCTGTTTTGTGATCTGGGGCACCTTCAGCTCGGATCCTTGACTGTTGGTTTAACAGACTACTTTGATGCAAGTGATTTACTGCTCTTTGGTCTTTGCTGGCAATAGCATCCAGGCCCTGGTTAAGAGGAATCGATGGTTGTGCTGCACAGGGAGCTGAGTTCTTAAGAGAGCTACTTTTAGAACTTCTGGCTGGTGTGAGAGACAACCTCTCTTGTGAAACACCTGCAGATTTTGAAACTCCCCCAGGAGTTTGCAAATCACGAGAAGGCTGTAATATTTTAATATCTGGTGAAACTTTCTGAAAGTGAGAACCAGGCAGAGAAGCTCTACTACCTGTTCTCCTGTTGTCTGAAATGTAAGTATTCGGAGCAACCGGAAAATTTTGACCTCGAAGGGACATATGAAATGCATGTTGTCTAGATCTATCATAAATACCCCGCCGATCATCTTGTTCAGTAAACCCTGTCCATTTGTAAGTCTTTCTTCTATCTCCATTTGCATCTGCAATCATATTCTCAGAATGAAAATTTTCTAGCACTTCACCCTGCTTGCTGAGGTAATCCCATGACCGAGCCCTGTGATTTTTAGCATGGACTGAAGGTGAAGTTAGAGTATCTTGTGAAGCACTTCGCGGCCATTCCTTCATCAACACGGGATCTTCAAGCCTTTCCTGGGATACACTTCTCTGCCGGATCTGGACAGACTGTGGAACCCTGTCGTGAGAGGTGCTCCTGCGCCGTACCTGAGAAGCAGTGCGATTTGGCACCACCTGACTATACTCAGTCGTGTTCTGAGAAGCTGCCCTTAAGCTATCTAACCTTTCCTGTATTGTTCGGGAGCCATACATGTGCATGCGCCTATTATCGATGTACTCCTTGTACGTTTTGTAGGTCTTCCAGTCTATATGCTGATGGGAGGTTGGAGAACTGTAGTGATTAGTAGAGACTGAGGATGAGTCTGTGGCTTGAGCAGAAGGTCTAGTGCTTGGGATGCCTTCTGGACATACTACATAATTTGAAGCTTTACTTCCACTTGCATCAACTGGTCTTGTTATTGGAGTCTGGGGAAGTACAATGGCAGTGGACACTAAAGATGGTGGTGATGTGGTTCGTGCTTTTAGACTGGTTTGATCTTTTAAGCCGTATCTTACTTCCTCTGTCCTGTGTGATGGACCAGCATGGTTATTTCTGCAAGATGGCAAATCTACAGCCTTCTCAGAAGGCACAATAACAGTCCTTACAGTTTCATTGCAAACGCACACGGCTGTATTTGACTTTGCAATGTCTGTTGGTGATGGAGGCACTTGTATTTCCATTCTGTAGGCCCTCTCTGGCTGTGTCAATGCCCGGACTGGTCTACTGACTTGCTGTTTCCCCAGCGAGAAGTCAGAAGGGAGCTTGTCTCCAGCTTGTGCCTTAACAGAGGCTGTGTTTGTCAGGCGTGGATAACATATTGGTGGTGGTTCGGGTATGTTGTGGGCATTACCGCTGTAGGCTTCGTTGCCTTTCAGGTAGGCATCTTGGGAATATGCCTGCGGAGAGAAGATTGAGTGAGTATTCAGTAGTGAGGGAGATGGAAAAGTTCACCATCTAGTATTTGCACGATCAAGCTTCAAGGGAGGGGAGCACAGGTTCAAAATCCACACTCTAGTTTTAGACAAAATGTTAGTTCAAAAGATAAAACCAGCATTCCATCCCCTTAGTGAGCAGAAACAGAACAAGCAAAATCATGACCCTCCCTCAACTATTAAAAAACTGATGACCAATTCTAGGAAATACTGTGAGTAGGGCACTGAGTCAGGTTTCTCAAAATCCATAAGCACACAACACAGTATTTTTTCTCCCCTTTAATTCTGCTTTCTAACATGGTACTTCACACATTTTTCTCACTTAAGCCTCCCATTGCTGGAAACTGGAAATTCACAACAATCAATAGGTTAAAATGCTGCATAATAAATTCAACTAACATTAGAAAATTCTCTATACACTTAGGGCATAAAACAATTCTGCTCACTTAATGCAGTACATACGAAAAGTACAGACAAATAAATATATATACACACACGTTCCTCTAAGATGCTTTCTACATAAAAGCTACTGTTCCTAAATGTACAATGAATAAACTGAAGCAGGAACATATTGTTATGAGCCAACACCCTATAAGTCATCTTATATTTTACAGGAGACAGCAAGCACATGATTTTACTGCAAAAAATATTAATGGTACTTAGCATCTTTAACTTTGAGGTACAAATGGTATGAAAATTCATACATATTCACCACTGTTCATGCACTATTGAAATCCAAACTGAAATCTCTAATTTCCTTAATGCACTTTGCATCTTCATGCATAACAACCTGACTCCTAAGGAAAAAAATCGTTATATTACACTTAGTACGTTTCTGCAGCATTTCTGAAAGCAGCCTCTGTCATTGTGAAATTAACGGAACGTTCAAAATAAATCAATGAGAAGCATACAGCATACTTAAACAATATTCCATTACTGAAAAACTTCAGCATGACTTTGTTCAGGTTCAACATATTGAAATAAAGAGCCAATGCAGAGCCTCCCAATGTAACAGAAGATTAAAATAATTTCTGAGGGCTTTTATGCACTTAGGAGTGCTATCATATCATAGCATTTCCTGTTCAAATCATAACATGCTCAATTCCAGTATATCAATGAGCTCTGTCTTAACAGTAGACAGTTATAAAAGCCCAAGCGCAGCCATAAAATCAACACAGAGCAAAGTAGAGAGGAGGGCGAGGCATTTACAATACTGCTGCAATGTTACACTGAGCATTAGTGAAGAGCAAAATATTAAAGCACACTGAGAGAAAACAGACCAAGTAACACAGGCAAAAACCACAAATCAAGAGATCAGCATTATGAAGAAAATTCAGCTCAGACTATCTAGTTCATTTCCAAACTTGCTATTTCATATTCTTGCTTCTCACAAATCATTAAGAAAAACATGCCTTACAAAACCATCAGAGAAATGGCTACTGTACATTTCTTACCAGTGCTGTGACATCCTTTGTAAACTGCAGCTGGCAGAAAACAGGAAAACACAGTAAAAACTGCTTACAGATGTAAAGACAGAATTATCTTGTCATATTGATGTTGACTATAGCAAGCTAAAAATACATCTACACTGATTTCACTGGAAGGTACCAACAGACATAAAGGGCAGTAGAGCATAAAAAATAACTTCACCCTCCTAGTGAGCATGTCCATCTCAAGGCTTTTATCTGCTCCTTACGTTTATCCCGTACAGAAAGCAAAAATACGTTTGTGCCATTTTGCCTTGGTGCATCCCTACAGCTGCCTGCAGAGAGCTCCGGCTCCGTGCGATGTGATTTCCCTCCACTACAGCAACATTACTGTCTCTCATTTCCCTGGGCTGCTACCATCCATCCCTGCTTCCTGGTGACGAAACAACAGCTCTATTATGCATTTAAAACAGCACGCCCCTTCCTCACATATATCCGAACAGGACCATGAGCTGTCAGCTGACTGCAGCTGCTTTCATGCTGTACATCTGAAATTAGAGGAATGATGCTGCAGAAACACTCTCCTCATGTGACTTGTAATTTTTTTCCCTCCACTTATAGTAAAAATCAGGACAGGCTTCCACTGACACATTTAATGGGGGAAGGACTGTACGAAGATAAACATTTCTAAACCTTTAAATAAATGGCTATTTAAGATCTTGGGGGGCTGAAGAATTTAAAAAAAAACTGGAAGAGATGCTGAAGACTCAAAAAACAGACTGAGCAAGATCCTTCCAGCATGCAAGACAAACAAAACCCATCATACACTGCCCCCTAACCAGAAAATAATTATCAATTTATACAGCTGATATCCTACCTTCTCTGGGATTTGCATACATTACACCAACAATGTTTGTAAAACATTCCCCTGACAAACAATGCTTCATCGACTTTGATAGCAGAAAAGCTAAATTCCAAAGCTGGTGTGATCTGATTGTAGCCCAAGACTACAGGTGAGTATAAAAGTAAGTTCTCAGCTCTTGACAAAATTTATCACAGGTATTAAAATATCACCTTCAGAAGACAGCATTCCCACAGGGTCTAAAATGAGATCATTTAGGTGTTCTCCTCCCCCCAAAAAAGTACATTTCCATGACTGCAGGTATATCCAGACAGACTGCCAGCTCTGTGTAAGACAGTTACTGGAAAGTGTACTTCTCCTCTCAACCTCATTTCACCCACTACCCAAGAAAGCACTGAAACAAAGCAGAACATTCTTCCACAAAAGAGAAAGTTTACAGCTGGGACTGTGATATTTCCACAAAGAATATTTGATATCTTTGTTTCATAACTCTGATTAAGGGCATACAGAAAATAATGCAAATTACAAAGAAACTGATGGATCTGTCCTGCAAACGTCACGCTGAAGGATGCATTATCTGCCTTTTTATTAATGAAATATTTTAACTGCTTTAAGTACAAAGTGATGGGATTTTTAGAAGAGGTTTAGGGACTAAGAAATGTGAAACACACCAACATATTTATTAGTTCATACTGTTTTGATATTTTACATATTCTGTAACCACATAAAACAGCTTAATTATTACTCTCTCTCTTTGGTTTCTCTAACAATAAAACACATGAAAAATGCTACCTTAATCTCTCTGATTGCAGCAGGATACATTCATAAGAATGTCATTAGGGTATGGCAGAATTTTAAGTGTTTATAGGCTTAAACAAAAAATCAAATCAACCAACCAAACAAAGAAAGGCTCGCAACTTCGAGAACAAAAATGGATTTTACTATCCAGGTTAGTGATACTCCTGATTCAGACACCATCCAATTTCCAGAACTGGATACTATGTATTTATTCAGAAGTCCCAACATGATCCAAAAATTAGTCTAGATGTTTTATGAGCTCTTTTTCACCTTCTCAAAAAAACACCATTTTTAAAAGACTACCATACAAATGCAGCAATTTAGAGTGACATTAACTGCCCTGATGGATAACAGCTCTGCGACAATTACTAGAAGAAAATTGCTGCTCTTACAGTAGGAACTCAGTGTGTTTCTAGTTACTGGGTAACCATTTCTTCCCACCTTGCAATCTGGTTTTGTTTGCACAAAGTTTGCAAACTCCTATGGTAAAGTATTAATTTCTTACTGCGAATTTGTAGAACCATTAAGGGTTTAACTTCTAAGGTAATACATTCATGCCATATGATAGGAAATAAACATTTTAAGCAAATAAGCCATTTTCCATTTAATTAACTACCTAAAATTCTACTGAAGGGGTTTGGCCCCACTTTTAGCCCCTTGATTTTATGCTATTAGATGCTAGAACAATAACAGCCAAATGCATGAGGATTCCTCTGGGTAAGAATCACGGTGAAACCCTGTACTTTCAAGACCTCAAACCAACCATATCCTATACCCATCAGCCCAAATCCATGAAAACATGCAGCCCTGTGTTTCACTGACGGGTGTGCTTCACTACAGGATGAATAACAACTCCAATTTCAACAGAACTATTCACTAAATTGGTGATAAGCATTTTGATGAATCAGAAGCTAATGTGCCCAACTCCTTGCAAGACTGAGCTTGAGGCATTCTTCTTTCCTTCTCCAACGGGTTTGGCGTCAGATTTTATTTCTTCACTACTAAATTGTTCTCTTCCCCAGTCTTTACTTAATCTCACAGTCATCATGGGTATGGAAACTGCACATCAGAAAAGGTTTACAGCTCTCTTAAAAGGAAAGAAACACTTTCTAGTTACAGTTTGTCCCGGCAAGAATGTTAGTAATACAGCTCAAGTGCTTTCATTTTACTCTGAGACACCCAAACACTACAGTCAGATAATGTTATTTGAAAAAAAAAAACCAAAAGAATGCATACCCTTTCTTCCTAAAGGCAGTGCATTTTTAGTATACAAAATTTAATGCCTTAGGCCAAATAAATTTTATTTACAAATACAAGCTGTGTAAGAGACTTTGCTATAAAGTCTAAATTGTGGTTAGGAGGGTTGATGCAAATGCAGTGCTCAAAACCAAAATTTAAGTCTTTTCTTCTAGGTCACAGTGTCTTCACACCACACCCTGCCTTCCACTGTACTTGCTGCTACAGCTTTAGTATTAACCTCTGCGCACATCAGTAACTGTCAGCACAAAATCTGGATGTAAAAAAGTGCTCCAAGTCTCTGGACTAAATACAGCTACTTAGAAAAACATCTCTATCTTTATTAAAAGATAAAGCAAATGAAAATATTCACAGTTTGCCATGTTGCTCCACTAGGTCTGATGCAACTGAATGGTTGCAGGAAGAAAAACAAAATTAAAGTGGTATGTCGCCCTGATTTTTCCAGCCTTCTCTTCTGTTGCATGTTTTGGGTTCTTTCTCCCGCTCTGGTCTGTAAACACTGGCCAATGTTATTGTAGTTTCAAGATAGTTTACATTCTTTGTCTTAGAGATATGGACAGCTGATGGACAGTTGTCCTGACCAATGGGATGGGGAGAGGTGTCAACCTTCTCCCCCAATCCCTGGCCTTTTGTAGATACGATATATATTGGAGTCACACTTTCAAATAAAGTGGAGTTTTTAGTTCATGCCTTCTGATCAAAGTGTGAGTGCGTGTTTGTGTGTGTGTGACGAATCGCGTTAGTGGTAGTCTTCAACACTGAAGCCAACTGTGGGCAGACCTGTAGTCAGAGACATGAGGTTACTGTGGCATGTAAAAGTCTAGGATACATGTCCTCATTTAAGTTATTTTTCTTTTTGCTGTTGCTGGGGGGAGGGGGGGGTCCTTCCCTTTTTTTTTAATTATATGTGCACGACTGGCAATTTCAGGGCATTACAAGGCCTTGAGAGCCACCAAATCCCACAAAAATTTTAAGTTCAGAAATCATAATGCAGCAAACTCTTCTCTGCAGTACAGATATTCCAATATACTGAAGATTTCCATATCACCTGACTAGAAAGAAGGAAAAACAAAAAAAGAAAATCTGTGCTTCAGTTGACTTTTACTCATTTTCCTGGTCATTCCCATCTAGGACTTTTGGTTCCCTTACTATCTATGACAAGAGAACCATTTCTGTTCAAATGTGGTCGACTTTCAGTTACTGATCTGCAGCTTCATTGGTCTCTGAGGAAAGATTAGGCTTTAACTAAAATTATCAAAAACATACTAGTAAACAGCCCCTTTTATTTCTATCTTTACCATTATTCATAGAATGCTCAATAACATCTTTCTGTAAATAAACTGCAAAGTTCTTTCTGGAAGTCTAAGGCACACTTTGACAGATCTGGACACTAACAAAATTTAATGGTGACAACCCCTAAGACCAGAAGTAACCTCTTACATTTTGGGGCAATTCTTGTAAGAAAATGGTTTTTTAGAAATTAAACAATTGGAGGGAGGCTAAAAGTTAGGTAAGACAAACTTTTGAGTGAGTGTGTAATGAGAAAAGTGCTAGAAAATGAATAGTGAAAAAAAAGGATACCTTACTTATAGTATGCATGTTTTATACACAACATTGTTATATACATGTACAAAATAATATCTACATTTATTTACCTATAATAAGCACCATATATAATGATTAATGTGCTACATTACCATTACAAATAACCTTCCAAATAAGCAGCTCCAATGCAGATCATATTAAAGATACCATTTTTCAAAGAGTGGTATTTTCAAGTGCCTGGTACTTAGAAATTCAATGCCTTGTAGGCTGTATTCTTTTTTACATAGACAAGGAACAATTACCAAGTACATTCCAGCATGAAACATTCCCAGAAAAAATGGTCCAAAACCCCTGCATATGGAGGACACACTAACATACATGTGTTAGACACAACAAAGCCTAATGAAAACACCCATAATATTGCTCACCTGCAAAAAGGCTTAGAAAATTCAATTTACTCTACGGAGAACCTTTACATTCAGTATTTTCCACATAGCACAAAAAGCTTTTGAACAACTGGAAAGTTGTCAAAATTTAAACACTATTTTAGTATTAAACTTGTTAGCTAAAGACTACAAAACAGCAACAATTTAATTAGATACACTTGAGAAAAATGAACTATTTGTAGTTGACTGAAATGCGTCTTCCTGTCTGCATGAAGCCCGTGGTACTAAAGCCTACAAGATGCCAAAATTCTGTCAAAAAGGGTTGAGAATGCTACAGAAGCTACAGAAATAGACACATCAAATTTGAAACACTGAGGATAACATGACAAAAACAGTCCTCCTCTTCCTACTTTAAAAATGGTCATATACCTAGACATGTTTCAAAATAATCTCTTTTGATAGATTTATGTAAATTTATCACAAATTTGAGGAGGAGCATGAAAAAAACCAACACATACACAGACGGTCAAGAGTTCAAGATTTTGTTATGCATATAGATATTTTAAATATCCTTCTCCCCATCCAAAAAGTGACATTTTCAACATCACACCAGTGAACAAACACAACTGACATTGTTTCACTAATGGCAGGATTTTGCATGTAATTCCCTTCCAAGTAAGCACTGTTCACATGCCACAGAGGGCAATGGCCTGTGGATTGGACCACTTCATTGTTACTATTGATGAATGGATTTGAAGCCCTGTTTTCAGGAACTTCAATATTGAACCAAGAGGTTCACAGACATATATGGATATTTCTGAAGACTAAACTCAAGGTTTATAAATAGCAAACTAAGGATAGAAACAAGCAACTGTGTTTCTAGCCCTCAGTAATGAGCACATGGAGTAGACTGCCAAGTACTATAAAATTTAGCACAAACAGCATCGTTCCTGAACATAATGAAACTATTCCATCCTCACGGTGCTAGATATGCCATTTATTAGCTCATCCTACGATATCCAGTAGTGCTTGGAGTTTTGCTATTTTTACAGTGTACCAGTATTTAACATCAGTTTACAATGAGTGACACTATTTGAAGACATTTACAGTGACATATGTCACAGGAAACAACTAAGTCATTCAACATTCTGTAATCACTTACATAACAACTTCAGGTGTAAGTTCTTCCTCAATTATAATTCAGAGGAATTGCACAGATTCTTCATTTTAATGAAGTTACTGAGAATGCATTGTCTCAGAAGACTGCAAATTATTTTAGAAGTGTTAAAAATCTTTTCTCCTGTGTGGTGGGCTAAAACAGATACAATTACAGGCCACAACGGCCAGAATCTGTTTTAAGAAGCAATTCATTTTTATCAGCTGTTTCTTCACAAGTTGCAGCTCAGCCATCAAAGAGTGACACTTGGAAACACATACACTGAAGTGTTCCATGACAGGACTGAATGAACAAACTGCTGCTACCAGAAGTCATTTCCAATCAGCCCAAGTACACCCAGCGCTCAGCCTTATGGACACAGGAAACACCTGTGCCTCCATGGCTTTCCTCTGGAAAATGCCACGTGGAGCTGGAAGCCCTCAAGAGCAGTTCACTGTAGCCCAAACAAATACATCTTAGCAAACAGTAGCATAAAATCCTTCTGGTAGCATGACCCAACCCAACAGCGAACAACTGAAGGAACTGACACAACCTATAGGGTCAATGTAAAGCATTTTTTGTAAAATGATGACTTCATCTGTGAAACCTAATCCTCCTCTATCTTCAACAGAGCAACCTCACATAAAAAGTTCACAACTCTTATCACATCTTAAAACTCAGAAGGAATTTTTGCATAATGACACTTGAAGATTTTTCATATATCCAGTCTTTTCCTAGAACTTCCACAAGCAGGTATTTTTTCTTTTTTCTTTACCCCTCAGTCTTCTCAAGGAGAACAATCTTGTTTTCTTTTTGTTAATATATCCTTTCCTAACCCCTAATGGCAACAATAATCTTTTTTTTGCCCTTTGCTCCCATCTCACCTGTTGCTATAACAAGTTATATACAACCAATTATTTCTCATCTCTACTTCACCTATAGTTTGCACTTGGTGTTTCACCAGCAGAGGATGATGTGCCTAAGACCTTTTCATCCAGATAAATACAAATATTTAACTTTAAAACTACAAATCCTGCCTCGTCTTACACTATTCTTATGCCATTATGGATACAAGACTGCATCAGATGCATCTGGCATTCAGATTATTTAAATGTTAGCATCATTCAGGCCTTTATACATATTCACAGTTCCAATTTCAAAAAAAAAACCAAAACCAAAACCAAACAAACAACAAAAAAACAACCAACCACCCAAAAACACCCCAACAGCTTTTCTCTCCCACTTATTCATGCAATCAAACCTCACACCCTGCCCCGAACATTTGCTGTGTTGGATTACCGAAACACATCTTCATCAAATGTTCTCAAAAATCACTTCTGTTCTAATAATCTTGGCTTGCTGTCCTAGCTGGAGAGTTCCTGTACTAGCTTCTACCTTCACTTTAATGCAAAACCAAGGGTTTTGGTTTCTTTCTTTACCCATTAATTTGGTCTGTAATAACAGAAAGCAGCTACTGAAACCCATAGGTTTTTCTTAACACAAAGTCATCTTGCTACTTCTATGTGGATTAGAAATTACACTTTTCTAACTACTAACAAGAAAATCAACCCGGCTTGTCATCATCTGCTGTCCTTTGCTTCCATTTAAAAATAAACTAGAGCATATCAATATACTAGGTGGTTTTTTTGATTCTTCATGTATGTATGAGCTTACACATCCTGTATTAATCAAGACTATTTTGGACTTACAGACACTAAGTGGGAGATGAATTATCTTACGACACATTCAGGACCTCAAAATCAAGAACAAATAGGCACTAGTGCAACAAAACATTTACAGCATTCACAATTTAAAAAATTGGTAATAACCTTTGGCCCATTTATCACACTTCTTAGTCCATTCACAATTACTGCGTTATTAGCAAAGGCTTCATATGCTAGTTTTTGAATTCAAATTCTTTAGAACTGGACAACCTAGTTAAAGGAAGCAATCCAATTCATAAATTCTAACATAATGAAATTAATCCAAATTACAGTAAAAATATGAACAAGATGTATTTTTTAACATGCTTGAAATATCACGTGAAGACAGTACTCCCTATATTTGGATTCCCCTGAAATTTCAGGCATGGCAAAGAGGTAGGAAAATATCTAAGGAGTTACAAAGATTAATGATTTGCTGATATCACACTTCAAAGACTTTGTAACCAACAACAGAACATTTTTGATTAGGTAATATACTCTCTGAACAGAAGCTTCATAAACATACCAATTGAAGGATGTCCTCATCTTTTGGCATAACACTAAGTTCCAATACGCTGTCACTGAAAGAAACAGAAAAAAAAATATTATAGATGAACTTCTGGAGATTTTGAATTCTTGTTACAAAGATAATAATTTACTTCCAGAGATGAAAACTGTTCAAAAACTCCAACACTCAGCTATTATGACAAATATGTTTCACAACAAAACTAAATATTGATTTCCGCTAGAATCTTAGGAAGTAAGAGCAGAAGAGAAATCTGACTGAGCTAGTTTATTGAGCCAACACACTGGTTTAGGCAGTTTTATTTCCTTTTTTTTTCCTCAAGTCCTAAGGCACACTACTCGTTTGGAGCTTCTTGGACAAAACAATGTGACAAATCTGTGAATAAAAGCTAAAACTTTCCTCTTTCTTCAATTTAAAACTGAAGTCTCTTAGCACTCTTTAAAATTGCTATAGTGACATCATAATCACCGCATCATATGAAAAGAGCAACACCAAGGCAAGTATTGACCTACACCTTTCCACTCCAATCACCTCCCAGCGGAATCAACTTAAACAGTCATTCGGAAGACATATGAAATATGGGTGAAAAACGCTTGCTGTTTGTAAGTGCTGCATTTATCAGTCTGAGCTGCTGAAACCAAAAGCAGCAGCAGCATCAAAATCCAGGAATCTGAATAGTTCAGTGTGACTCAAACACAAGCAAAATCAGGACACCGAATGTACACTGTACCAGCTAGCCAGTCGAGTATTTTAAAAACAGTGAAATCCACAGCTGACATCTACCAGAAAGAAGGTATTTCCACAAGCAAGAGAGAGGCATATGCCTGTAACATTGGATACAGAAGAGATGAATGTATTATTTCATCTGACATAATGGAATAAGCTGTTCACATTCATTAAATGTGAAGTGGAACAGGTACAGAGAAGGGCTACAAAAGACTAATGTACAGTCTATTATAATGCAGCCAAAAAAACAAAATGAAGTTACTGTGACCGTTACTTAGAAATCGCACATGTCAGAATTAAAAAACAATATTTTAAAAAACCTGACCAGTATCAGTGTAAGAAAAAAAGGCATCCAACCTAACTGGGTATCTCAGAAATCAGCTCATCTGTACTGGTTAGTACAACACATTAGACGAGGAAAGACAAAACCAGCACAAAGACTGGCCCAACTACAGGGCGCACCCATCAGCCTGTGAAAGCACTGAGAAGGATCTCAGTTTATTTCTGCAGAAAAAAAAAGCCATCCTCTCAAAATGTAATGTGTGATTTATTACGCCTTCTTATATGAAAAATTTTTCTATTTTGTGGTTCCTTTTTCATTTTCTAGCAACCACAGACATAAGGCTGAATTCCAAAACAGCAGAGTAAGGGTATTTGGTTTCACAGTCTTTTTAAACCATTATTCATTTTGGAAGAGTGTTCTCCAAGCAGCGTAAAACTTACTTTAGTCTTAAAACTGAAGATCAGCAGTGATTTAGGTTTTTGTTTTTAAGTCCACACACATTTAGGTAAGTCTTCAAAAGCCTAGTGAAGATTACTTTAAAATACTGAATTATAAGAAAAAAGGGAGTATTGACTTTATGTGCACTTACAATAGCATTCCCCCTATTGACTGGATGCATAAACAGCTTGAGGCATTTTTAACAAAGTGTTCAGATAGCAGTTCTACCCATACATGGGTAGCATGTATGTATAAATCATATCAGGCAACTGCTTACTTGCAGCATGAAGACTTTGGATGTCAAAAATATGATAGTATTGCTCCTCTTGAAGTACTTTTTATATAAAGAAATGTAATTTGACACAGAAGAAACCACACTCATTCAAGTATTTTGCAGTTTCCCCTCCTCTCCCTTTTTAAGAAAGTGATTAAATCCATTGACACAATTAACATCTTTTTAGAAGACATTCAGAAGATTAAAGGGTTCCATTCAGAAACAATGCTTTACACATAATTCAAATAACTACTTAACTGTTCCATTGCTGTTTGCCTGAAGAAGCTTTTCGAGACAATTTGATATTCTTACTTTATATTTTGCGACATGCTCTCAGGATTTTTTTAAATTCTCATATCAGGAAGGAAGACTTCTGGTTTATTGCACAGTATGATGTAAATGCAAATTATGAACTAGAAAGTGTTAGTAAGAACCACCACACAGAAAGTGATAGTCTACACTGGAACTCCAGACACAGTAGTACTCAGAACTCTCAAAGGTATTTATCATTCCAGTTACTTTCATTACACATTCTGAGAGTTAAATTCAAATGTCTTGATTCCAAGTCATCAAACTAAAGGACTAATCATAAAGTCTATCTTCTGATGTATTATTTTGTATTAATGAAACAGATTCAGTAGCTAAACTCTGCACATTTCTTAGTAATACAAACACTTTCAAGAAGAGTTTGAAAAAAAAAACACGCAGAATAGACAATCATTCAAATTCCCCAGTTTAAGAAAAAAAAGCGGGGGGAAATAGAAGTTGCCAATCAGAATCTGTTTCTTCTTTTATTTGGAATCATAAATAATTAACAGAGTTTATGTCAGCAATCAACATATCTCCAAACTGATTATATATGTAAACAGATAAGAACAGATTCTTAGTGGACCAAACCAGCAACTGTTGGCAAAAAGTA
Source organism: Donacobius atricapilla (assembly GCA_013397315.1). Lineage (NCBI taxonomy): Eukaryota > Metazoa > Chordata > Aves > Passeriformes > Mimidae > Donacobius > Donacobius atricapilla. Next base: position 258,166 of record WBMY01009132.1, read on the forward strand.
GGAAACATAGAGTTTAAAGTGTAGTCATATTGCTCCTGCAGGACTGTAGTTAATTCTAGCAACTCTTCTGAGGTGTGCCTTTCATCTCCCAGAGGAAATAATCAGTGCAACTTTAGTTTTGCTATCTCCAAGCAGAGGAAAACAGAAAACATTCTAAACACAGCTTGAAACTTTTCTGGGAACAGTACAGAGCATGGCTAAATCATATCCCATCCTTAAGTCTCACTGAAAGATACAGGTATCATTTCATCTAAAGCAGCTAAGTTCTGATGTCTGCAGCATTATATAATGAAGACAAGCAGCTAAAATTGAACACCTTTTCAGAAAAATAATAAGCTGCTATAAAAACGGAGACACAGAAGTAATCAAAAAAAAAAAAAACACCCTGCCAGCCTGCACTGTTTTATTTCAAACAGCTGAACAGAGAGCAGTGGGGAAGCCCTCTCTTTAGAGAAAAGAGAGGATGAAATGTGTAGTAACCTTAAAAATTGCTCTGAAGATGAGTAAAATGACAAAAGAATAAGCATTTATGTTCATCAATATGTGTGAATGAGTAATTAAAAACAGTAATAGTACAGCAACTGAAATGTCTAGAAAACCAACATACAACATATTAAGACTGTGAAGGAAACTGTCTTTAGTCATAAAAAATATTTCAGCTGACAACTCAGCCTTTCAAAAGGCCTTTCAGCAAGCTGCTTTCACAAGGCCAACTAAAGAAGCCAAGGTGCACTGGATGAAAGATCAGTTAAGACACAAAACACAGCAAAAAAACTGTGTCACTGGATGCTTCTAATGTGAAGAGTGTAAGTACATTCAAGAGTGAATTTGTGCAAGGCCAACCTATCAAGAATTATTAAATCAAGCAATGAAGATAAAACCTGTGGTTTAGCAACTTCCTGAAACCGAGGATTTATAGAAGGTGGGCTGGTATTATCTGACCACTCAATCACTGAGTGATTTCATGTTCCAGGGTTTTCATAGACTTCAAAGATATCTTTACTGGATTTTATCATAGAGGATAATGGCATAACAGACCATCAGTCTGACCCAGGTGGCACTGCTAATGCAAGAGCAGCATGCACCATAATGCAATTTTATTTGCCAGAAATGGCAGCATAAGAATTAAAAAGCTTATGTTCAGACCAAACTGCTCTGAGCTCAAAAATGCTGTTTTCAAGCAAAGAATGAAAGACAGCTCTTTCTTCAGTCGCACCGGCAGTGTAAGCTACAAGATACACCTGATGTGGAGTCCGAGCTCTCTTTATTGATCAGAATTAATATTTATCTGTTTATCCTAAGCGGTTCAGCTGTAGACTTCCTGATGGTTGTATATGCTGTATAAAATGCTCAAGGATACACATGACCTTTTGTTACAGTCCTCTGTGATGTACACATCTGGCTCGAGAAAACAAACTGTTCTCTCCAAATAAACAATAGCATCCCTTCATCCTCCCTGCCCCCATGGAAATCAGGGGGACAGACGCAGCAGTGTCCTCCACCCTGCCTGGCTGCACTAGACAATCACTGCGAAGGCCTTGCTCAGGTGTCCCCAGTTTATCCACAGTAGGCAAGGGCTCAGTTCTATCGAATAGTTCACTACCTACACTCACTGAAAATAAATTCAATTGACAGGCACACCTAGAGTTGAGAATCACTGACCACACAGGCCACTCAAAGATGTGACTGGTCTCTTTCATGGATTAAGAGAGTTAATTGACTGATCTACATAATTGGGCATACGCTGTATCTTGGGGTATACACTGTAGAACAGTGCTGCTTGTAAAAATAAAGAAGCAATGCATGGCTAGTGTTATGTCCAGTGAAGGAAATAAAAAAGCCCATCTGTCCAGCTCTTGTACAGACAGCATTAATGACACAAAACACGTTTCAGTCTACCTTGTCCATCACATCTCTGAATACAGTTTTGTTGTTTATAAAAAAAAACAAAACAGCAAACATCCAAAACAAAACCACAGAAACACAAACCACCCAAGATCACATCTTGAACAAAACCTTGAATAACGACATCACTGAAATAGGAAGATGAGAGTCTGATTTTTCCTTCTTCAAACAGTAAGCATATTTAAATTTTAACATGTGTGGAGCCTCTAAAAATATGACATGTGAGATGTACTTAGAAAACATTCTTTTAGGCTGATCATCACACATCTTTTTCCACATAACTCAGTATTATATTGGAAACTTGTTGCTATCAAACAAATCGACATCAAGAATAGTATAAAAATGGGGGCAGACATGAGACATGAAAGAGTACCTCGACTCATGCATAGTCATGATTTCACAAGTGCTTGTGAGTTGCAGGAGCAGTAAATATTAGTATTTTCTCAACTCTAAGCCAGGTTCATAATTTGCTGCAAAACAGAGGAAAGCGAAGACTTCCTGCAGATATTCTGCAGGTGTGCACTAGCATAATTTTTTTCCTTCCCCAGATATGCTGAGTTCTAGTTCTTAGATCTCATAAGCAAGGTGGATTTTATAATCCTCTTCTCCAACTGACATATGTATGTACACCTAATCTACTTCCAGTTCAAACCTCCTCTGTAACACTTGGTGTTATTTGCTAACAAGGGTCAAGTACTGATAATAAATGGACTGTGGTACAGTTCAGCACACCTATTCTCAAACTTTTCTCAGCAATCAGCAAATATATGAAAAAAGAAATAATAAAATTGAGTGCATATGAATGAAAATTTAATAATAGAATGACTTTTCAAAACTCCCATAAGTGGCCATTTCACGCTCACTATACAAGAAGCGTGTCACATGATGATAATACTATTATCTTACCTATTCTGTATTAAAGCAATGACTTGAGAATATGTCTTCCCAATAACACTTTCTCCATTGACTTTTATAATTCTGTCACCTGTAGAGGGAAAAGTTATAACTCAGATTAGTTTGTCTAGATGTTTTTTAAACAGCTTTTTATTTTGTTTTTCTACACCTAACAATAGTCAAGAATACCCATATGTCAAATTCAAAGTTGTTAGTCTTCCTCAAAAAAATAAAAAAAGATTTTTCCAAATATTTTGTTACTTCTTCCTCATTAAGAGTTTCATATACTCTCATAAATTATCAAATATATTGTGTACAGCTATATTTAGCCTGTGATGAAAAACCTATCCTGTTCTTTTGACCAAATGGTACTTAAGATATCTCTGATCAGAAGAGCAGAAAGGTATCCTGAATTTCCTAATGAGGAGAAAACAGTCTGAAGGATTACAGGTAGGGCACTTCAAAAGCTACTGGAGGAAGAAGGGCTGAACGGACGGACCTGAGCGAAGCGACGCCAAGGGAATGGCTTTTTCAACACTGCTTTAGAAACTGAAAGCCCTTTTTGTCTTTCTGGCATGATCAAATCAAAGCAAGGAAAAAGCTGTTCACTCTGACTACTCAGCCTGTCTTGGGGACAATAATGCTTTAAATGGTTGTGCTCTGTGGAGGTTCCCCATACAGACCCCACGGATTAACAAACTACACAGATCTGACTTTTTAATTTTGGCTGCACACAAAGTAAACATCATGCCAATAGATTGGTGTAATGTCTTCAACTTTATAAAAGTTAACCTATTCCCCTTCATCCAGTGATTATCACCCTTCTTCTTGCCTGAAAGAACTTTGTCTCCTGCTTCCTAAGCAATGAAAGAAACCTTGGTGGTAACAAGCTCTGAACCCTGTCCTGGCTAGGTCGTACTGCAAAACTTGCCCAGATCACACCAGATCCTTCTCTGGGACTTTAACTGTCTCTTTTCCAGGTTGTTTAAGAACAGCCTGTAAGGTGGGTCACATGGCCACAGATCTTTACCCAGTATACCCACTAAAATCTGTAATTAAAACTATCATTAGAGTAGGTCATAAAATTTTATCTACACTTGTGCAGCTTTTATTTCTCACAGAAACAGACCAGATTACACACTGCAGTGACATGAGTCTACTCGAAATACGCATCCCATGGATCTGCCAAAAGATCTGATGGGGACACACTGCAGAACTGGGGACATAAATGACACGAGCACAGACAACTCTGCAAGTACAACGTTGTTCTGTTTCAGATACACAGGGAGGGGAAGTCAATGCCTGTCCTGCAAGAAGGGATACAGAAACATGAAGTCTTTTTCTAACAGCCCTCCATCAGTCTGGTGGCCTGCTACACATTTTGATCAAAGTACAAATTAATCAGAATGCCCTTTCCACACACATTTTAGTTCTTTATATTCTTGCATACAGATAAATGACAGCACAAAGATCAAGGCACAAGAAATACAGATCTGTTTTGGCTCTCTGTATTTCAATATTTCTCGTATTTATGAACACCCATATATTTTATTTTTTAATGAAATGCCTTAGAGGTTAAATATGGGAGAAGTATTACCTTTCTAACTCTTAACCAAAATGATTTTACAGGAATATTCAAAAATACTTCAGAATACTTATATTTAAGAAACCTTTCTCTATTGCTCAAATTTGCAAGAATATTTCAGGTTTTCTGGTGAGAAGCAGACAAGTAAGCTCCTGAAACAGAGTTCATTTATCATGGGTGATGAAACTTACACTGAAACTTTTAGTATTACAAAGGACCCTGCAGCACTGAAATAAGAACTGACAAACATAACTTCCTAAACTCATACTGAATATTCAAGTATTTTCATTTGTGCAACTACTAAACAGAGCAAAGCTACATTAGGAAAAAAAAATTACAGTTGATTCTACAAAATAAGAAATGCATACAGTGTCTGCATGAGAGGTTAAGCAACCTACCTGACTGATTATTCCCTGAGTGTTTTATAATACCAAGGTAGAGATATAGTAATATATTTCACCCTAAAATTCATAAACAAGAAATACTGGTACGACCTAATTAGATGTAACTGCTATAAGCAGTGTGTTTAAGAAGCATCTTCTATTTAATAAAATTGTCTTCTCTCATTTATTTTCTGCCTTTTATTCTGGGCTCCTAAAAATCTCTTCGATAACTAAAAATAAAATATTCTCTAGAGATTTCATCTCACTCAATTTGGCAGACACTGAACAGAGTAGAAATTAACATGGTTCCTCTGTACAAATTCAACATATGCTCTGTTTTATCAAGCCAAAAACATCTTTATATAATAGCAACCAAATTTTGTCAAAGTAGCCCTTCTCTAAATAACTATGTAAGGAGGAGTTAAAAAAAACCAACAACACCCTTATGGCATACAAATAGGATCTAGAACTGTTTTTAAACTAATCAACCTAGAAACTTTGTATTTCTTTAGGAAGAACATACAAAACTCATGCTATTCCAGTCAAATTGAGGTACACAACTCTTTCAAAAATATTATCAAGATCCCAGTATTGACACAAGCACAAGCCTTTCATAGACTACAAGTTTTGCCATATTTTTAGGAAACCTGTGTTCATTGTGGCAACCATCTACGTATGTAACTTTACTACCTGTAAGATTTTCGATTCTAATACAGCTTTTTTCTTCTTTCAGCACTTAAGTAAAGGCATGACACAGTTCACAAAACACTTCCACGCTTCCTGCTCTCCAGTTTGATTAAATGAGCAATTGAACAGAATTCTGTAAGAGAGATTTGGACTGTTCCTATTTGATTTAAAGGAGGTAGAGTAGAAAGAATTTATTTAACGTACAAAAGACCTGAATGTTTTCAGGTTATCAATCTGTCCCAAACCAAAGGAATAGAAACTTACAGGCATTATTTTCCTTTTTTGTCTCTTCTTCGCATATTTTATTACTCTCTTTAAGACAGCAAATCGGGAGACTGCGACTTTAATGCCTTAATAAGCAAAACAGTGCCTCCAAGGTGAAAAACACTGGAGGACAACTTAAAAGCTTCTAAAGGAAAGAACAAGGTTTAAATGGAAGATAGAACTGTGTAGTAGCAACTTAAATCATATGTATTTTACATCATGTACATAAACATGCTATTGAACAGTACCTGTGCACAGCCCAGCTTCAAAGGCAGGTCCACCCTCTTTAACTTGCTTAACGAATATGGTATCCATTGGCTCCAGTCTATTTCTTTGTTTTCCTGAGAAAGAAAGAATACCTCTTAATAGCATTTCACTATACTTCATTATAACGTTTTCGCTTTCAAAATATTTTGGGATGCAATCCTGCTGCATTCACAGAGACATACAAAGAAACAGTAATGTAGTGGAAAATGAAAAATAGAAATCTAAAATCTTCCCTTAGAAGGAAAAAATGTAACATTGATTTACAGTTCTCATGGACCACAAAAGTGATTTTCCCCGAAGTGTTTTTCAGAAACTCCAAGATGAAGTCTAAGGTTTTCTTGATGATTTACCAAGGTTCAAAAAGAAATTTAGGATTCAAATTATATGCACAGCATATGCCTGCACATGCTGTACATATCTGTACATATATAACTTCAAGTTAATCTACAGTAGTTAGAAACAATATACAGCTATATTTTCTTGCTTTCTCAATGGACACTTAATTTCTGTACTTCCAGAAACACAGGTACTTTTTGGTTTTACGTGCCTGTCACCAAAGCTAAGTAATTCTTTCTTACATAGCCATAGCTTCTGAAAATCAAGATAGGAGAAGGGCTGTGTGTACAGTAAAACAAACAAAAACACCAACTAAGAGCTCCACCATTATACAGCAGGCTAAAATACAGTGTTGCTGTCCTACATTTGCACACAGCTGGAGTAACCCATTTTACAGCATACACACAGCTTCACTCATGGAATTATTATGCCAGTGAAGTTAAAAAACCAAAACCAAACGCCCCCAAAACCCCAAATATTCAACACACCCACAAAGAAAACCACCCAGAAATAATGAAAAATCAATCAATAAATACATCCATAATGGCCCTGTATGGTCCAGTGCTCACAGAACCAGCGGCAGAACCTGAAAGGCTACAGCCAGATACGCACAGTCTTACAGTGCCAGAGCTGGCTTTGATAGCCTCGGTCACTCCAACTCCTGGCTCCAGTACCTCTCCCTGTTGCACATTCCCAGCTCAGGAAGTGCCACCTTTGGAGGTTACGTGATGAGCCAGGTCAGGGAACTGACACGGCACAAAAATAGGCTGGGTCTGCGTTCCAGTTTAGCAGGAAACCCTGGAATAGTGGAGAGAGCAAGGCTTAAACTGTAGGAAACGAAGGAACAACATGAAAGAATAAACGAATTACTTAAAATTGGCACTGCTGATAAAACAAACTCCGTAAAACTGGCATTATTAGGTTCTAACCATTTCTGAAATGACTGACTTTTGACTTAGGCACAAAAGGCCCTGCTTTTACTTTCCCCACAGTGTGAGATGTCCCACCTAAAACGTTAAATAAATCACAGTAGTATTTATGGAATTTAGATAAGGTGTCCCCTTAACCTCTTTTTTTAGTTCAGTTTCCATGTGGGCAAAGTTCATTTGAAAAACTTCAATAAACTGCAAAAAACCAGATCATCCTCTGACTCCGAGTCATGTTTTTCAGATCCTAGTTTTAGCCTAGTGCCTTTGTTGTGCAGATCCTCAGTGTCCTGCCATTTTACTGCAGAACAGTTCAACAAAATGGCTCACTCATATGGCTGTAAATGGCCTTCTCAAAATAGTTCCAGATTGGGAGCAAATAATCAAAAAGTTTATTTGATAGAATCAGATAAATACTATATAGAAAGCAACTGAATTACAAATCAAGAAACTCCAGCTGGCAGCTCAGTCCCCAAATACTTAAAATTTGATTAGCGGAATACAGCTACAAGACATACAAAATGCTCTTTGTGAGCCAAAGTTAATATCTGTCATTTTTAATCCGCAGATTTAAATAGACACTGAACATATGATGGGTCTTGTCCTTTAAAAAGCCAGTAACATTTCAGCAAGTTTAGAGAAGCTCCAAGATTAATCTACCCAGATGCCATGAACAAAAGGTTGCTTCAACCGCTTACAAGAATGAAGTTAAAATATGACCTTTTATAGGACCACCAAACATCCTTCCCAGCGCTGCCACTTATCTTTTCCTGAAAACACATACATTTCCAAAAGTGGTAAGAAAAATAAAAATAATACAGCTCCCATAGTACATTTAATTCGTCACACCTCAGCTTCCTTTATAAAATACTCTTAAAAAAAATGTTAGCAGCCAACAGCTAGTTTGCTTAACACTCAAGTGCTGCTTTATGCCTTCTCCATACCTGAACATGCAAATCAAGAGGTCAGGCAGATAGTTACTCCCATTCAGTATGCAACACAGAACTCCTTTAACATACTTCCTACTTCTGAGTAAGAGGGGAAACTTGCCACAATTTATGGAGAGCAGAAACTGCAGGCTTCCATGACATCTGACTTCTGACCTGCCTGTCAGCTACACCGAGACATCATGGGCACTCACTTCCCATTTTCACAGCTACTTTATCAATCAATTCAGAAAGCTAATTGCACATTAAACTTGGTTCTTTATCCTATTTGCAGAAGGAGGCTTTATTAAACAGTCACTCTTACTTCCTGAATAAGGTCAACTATCACACTAAAAATCGACTTAAGGGCAAAAAATCAGGATGAAAGGTTCAAAATGTTGATTAAATTTGCATGTTCATTTTACTGTTCAGCGCTGTCCAAATACAAGTAGAAACATGAAGAAATCTTAGAACTCTCAAGCTCTGGTAGATAAATGCTCTTCATTTCTCCTTGATCTTCTACATACTTGGAAACAAACCAAATCTTTTTAAATCGGTAATATATAAATGAACTTCCTTGAATACATAACCTCAAAACGCACATTTATACTTTGAGTTTGAAACTCAAACAGAGCTAAGCAATATTTTTTGACAGTAGACGCTAACAGTACTTTCTTCAGACCAGCTGAGGGGAATAAATCTCGAAGATGTGCACTCAATCATTATAGAAAAAAATCTCAAGTAAAATGGATTATCTAATAACTCACCTCATGTCTCAAAATTTAACATTCACTACACTCTGATTTAATTATGCCTAAATCTCCACGTGGTCCTATCTGCACCCAATTATCAGGCAAAAGCAAGATGCTGTCTAGAAATGAGAGCTTAAACTTCTCTCCTAAATGCAACAATCTAGAACAGGATAGCACAGCCAAGTGTTTTACATTAAGTTCTCTAACCCTGCACTGCATACTGTCAGAATTCATGATTTTTGTTTCTAATATTGAAAAGACCAAGTTTTTGGAGCATGCCAGCAATTCTTGACAAGGTGATACAACAAGGAACAACAGTAAAAGCACGTCAGACCTCTAGCTTCTAACACATATAAGCCTTACTTGTGCTTTTCCAGTGCTCATTACTGCATTTGATTTTGCCTCCTTCCTCCTTCTCCATACTTTTGTAAACAAAACAACACACTTTGTTACTGAGCATTACATTTCAGGGTACCAGCAAATACAAGAATTTCTCCCAAATCTTCAACTGCAAATGAAAAATGAGACATCATGCACACACAAAGAACGAAGTGTGAGCTGCCAGTAACACGTTCACCTATGCAAAGAAACAGCACAGATGAAAAGCACAACTTCTGTAAAATAACTTCATTTGTACTTCATTCCCCCTTAAATGTAGCTATAGAGACAGATGTAATCTTACATTAGGCCCATAAAAAGAAAAAAGCAAATGAAGTTAGTAAGCGCACAACTCAGCTGATCAGAAAATGAAAAGCCCATCAAGTTGTCCTTTCCTGTATTAGTTTTGTAAGCATACAAAATTTTCCAGCATGAGTTAAATGGTCATCAGCCAGTATAAATTCAAAACCAAGATTTTGTCCAGGCAGTTGTATAGTTTTGCTAACAGAAAAACTAAAATACGCCTTGCAGTGCAATGATGTTGCAAACTCCCTTCAATGTTATCCAAATGAAAATATAACTTGAGAGTAAGCAAACTGGTGTCTGAACTTTTAATTCAGAGATTCAGGATCATTAGAAATAAGGAAATAAAAATAAATCCCCAAGTATATAGATGGCTCAAGACAAAAATTCATTGGTTGAAACAAGGATAGTATGGAAACAAGAGAGTTTTAATAATCAGGTCCTTAGTCTAGCCAAACAAAGTTCAGGAAAACTAGCCTGAAGAAGCACAAACCCCTGTAAATGAAATGCAAGACAAATACAGAAAACTAGCTTATCACAACAAGGTTTTTCCAAGCCAATATGTTTTTCATAATTCTATATAAATCTTTGAGTCAGAGATTACATGCCACCTAGAATAACCACGGAGATCACAGTAAAATCTGGAAACTAAAATTAGTGTCTTAACTCTTGTTCAAATGACTGCAAAATTTAGACTTCATTCATAACACATATCATGGCATCATTTATGATCTAACCCTCGTCCTACCAGGAGCTGAGACTTCAAGTCAATAATGTCTTCACAGTCTGACAGGAGAAAGGAAGTCTCCCATTGCAAGTTACAAGGAAGCTTTCCTGACAAATGTTTAAGAGGCCATGTCCTAGAGTGACTTTATGATGCCTGTATCCCCAATCGTCTGTTCTGTTTATTGTGTTCTGCACCTTTAAGGTGATTCTTAGAGTGCAATTTGTTTTGAAAACTATGTTATTTCTCCTCCACATTCCTCTCTGGGACTCTCGGTTCAGCAGAGGCTCGGACGGACTGCTGCGGGACAGAGATCTCCTGTGCTTTTTAGTTAGTTTTAGCTAGCTAGGGCAGAGAACTGTTTTTTTTCCTTTTTTTTTTTTTCTTGGGACTGTTTAAACCTGCTCCGGATTGAAAAACCCAGAGGAGAACTGGAAGATTTCCCCCGCCCCGTGTCCCTTCTGGGGCTCAGGAACAGCATTTTTCTCCAGCACCAGAGGAACTGATAAGAGACAGAGAGAGAGAAAGAGAGAGACAAACTGCATCTACAGCAAGGACTCTTCTCAATTTGCCATCTCACTTCAACTAAAGGTTTCATTGTTTCATATTATTGATCCTGTGAGCTTGTGAGAATTTTTTTCCCCCCTTTTTTTCTTTTTTTAAATAAATAGCTTTTTCCACTTTTCTCCAAGGAAGTTTTCCTGGACCAGTTGTAGGGGAGGGGCCGTTTGGGTTTGTTTTTCTCAGAGGAACCCCATACGGAGGTTTCCTCCCAAAATTTGCCCTAAACCAGGACAGGCTGCAAGTGGCAGCGGGGAATATGTTGCACTAACAACCATCACATTTACTAAGTAGTAGAATTCAAGCATCGACTCCCTGATAAAAGGGAATATTAAAAAAAGATATTACTACTTTTAAACAAAACAGCAGAATTAAGACTAGGTAACATTTCAAACTGACTTACATCTGGGGGTGGTATTCAGCAAAGCTTCTCCTAAGTCCCTCAAATTTGACATAGAAATTTATTTTATGTAGGTGCCAATTCTCGCTTAATCCTCTAAAAATCTAGTTTGAAATACAGGTGCTACAAGAAACATAAGCAGTGTTGTATCAAATGAAGTAACCATGACTTAGTTTTTAAACTACTCTCTGCAGACCCGACAGTATTACTGTACTGCTCTATGATTCACCTGGAAAACAAAATGACATGGCAGAAGTTACGCTATCAGATCTACCAACACACTACAACATAGCAACAAGAACTTCATTTCTCTGAAGTCATTGATATAAAACACAGATTAAAACATCTGAGTCATAAAGACCAGGAAAAGGACAACCTTTACATTCTAAATAGGAAAGGAAAAAAGAAAAAAAAAGTCTTATCCCGAAGTGCTATTGCTGACAGAGTTCTTCCTTTCTTTTGGCCTGCAGAGCACAAACCAGCAAGCACTGGGACACAATACAGTCCATATTTTCTTATACAGCCTCTCCAATTAGCCACTACTTAAAAACATCTCATTTCTCCTCTTCCTCAAGGGGAGGAAAAAAAATCTTCTGCTCAGGACAGCTGAACTGTGCTTAGAAATCCTCATAAAATAGGGATTCAATGAAGTCAACAGAGGTTTGTAAAATAATTTTTTGTAGAACATTTTTACTCCCAGCACTATGCTCAGCAGATAGCAAAAGGATGACTTTTACTTTTACACTGAAGAAACCAGCCTCATGAAACACCTCAGATTAATCAATTAAGACAGGCTTTTATGCACATCTTTCTCTGACCCAAGGAGGAGGAACATTCCTCTTGAGCATGAAGATCTACAAGTATGCTTTTGGGTATCCAAGGCATTTGAGCTCCACTGGTTCAACAATGCTGAGTGGCACTGATTCTTGGGAGGCCTTTCGGGCAAAGGGAGGGGAACAGATACAGCAGGGCAAATGCTTCAGATTGATTACTCAATCAAAAACCTGTTAATCATTCCCAAACTACTCAAAAAAGGTTGCTGAAAGTACAGCAGAACTTACACTTATTAACTGAGATTTCATTTCATTAAATATAAATCACAAACCTGTCAGGATTACATCCAACTGACGGAGTCTAACTACAGATCATTCAGCATATAATAATCTGCAAACTGAATTTCATACATAGTAAGCGTTTATCCAGTAACAATCCACTCAAGCAAGCCCAAAGGTCCCACCCCTGTCCCAACAGAGCTTCTTTCACTCACTGTCAAGCTCAAAGCAACTCAACTGAAAAACACTCACTGAAATACAGGGCCAGGGATGAACCTCTGAAAGAACCTAAGTAAATCAGTGCTGTTGAGTCATATAGCAGAGAAACACCTGGCATTCAACTCTCTAACACAGAAAAATACATTGTTATTTCTCAAAAAACCTCTGGTATTTTGATTAGGCAACTCCAAAATGGTATTTCTTCTTTTGCTTACTTTTCTGTTAAACCATTTGACTAATACAATCTCAACCCTATCTACATGCCAAGGTAGGGGGAGAGGATAACAAAAATAATTTGGCAATGTTATGGAAAATATATAACACCGTTTCAGCTAAGTTACAAACTCTCCAAAACTGCGGTTTCTCATTGCATTATCGGCCATTACTATGATTTCATTCAATTTTCTGAAATGAAACCTTTTCAAGTTTAAAATTTAATCTATGATTAGTCTAGAGGATTTGCTATAGTACTTAGAGAAGCATAGAGCAACACAATTTTTATCTACAGTAGAGAATCTATGGACTCTCCCTTAAATCATCGGAAATTACACTTCATGTTTTTATTCAAAGATGATTTGACCTCAACAGAAACCACTGAGAAACATTATACGTGGGATAAGCTGGAAGACAAATCCTCTAGACATTCTGGATGTACTATAAGGGAACAAATAATCACCTAGTGGAAAAGTAAGTGAGTTGCCCTCTTTCAGCATTCTCAATGTTTAGGTGTTAAAAAATTAACTGGGATCAAAAATACACAAAAAAGGGGCAATTTACTGTCCCACTGTCCTGAAGCATCACTGTTACACATCTCTTGCCTTTTAGTCCAAATTCTACTCTCATATACCTTGGACCATATCAACCCAGCCATCTACAACCTTTCCAAATATTTGCTTTCACATTCATCCTCTTGTTCTTATCTACCTTGTTCCCATCATCACAGGCACAATGTTTATTTCATAACAGACTGAGCCAATAGATCATGATTGTTAAAAACCATGGGATTAAATTAAATCCTGGGAGAACACAAGCTACATTACAGAAATCAACAGTCTGTCAAAAGAAATGAAATATTAAAAGCTCCAGGCCTTATGTAAGCAGCATAAAAATGCAGGAAAAAGCTTTTCCTGCATTTTTTCCACCCTTCCCTCAAAGGCTCTACCCAGTCAAAGCAAATTTGCACACAGCTGAAGAAGGCCAGGTAATAAATTTCAACTATTTAGCCCAGACAATTGAAGGGTAAAAACTTTCGTACATAAGCCCATTAAAAAAAAAAAAAAAAAAAGGCAAACAAACAAAAAAACCACCCCCAAAATAAAACCAAACCTGGTATAAAGTTTAACATTCTGTATTTCTCAGTGAAAACATGGCTTAAGTCTCATTAACAAGTGCACACTGAGTCTCTACAGAAAAATACACTGAATAATAATATACTTAAGTTGACTTTAATTTTTATGGGAAAAGGGTCTCCTAGTTGCTGCAGGTACTTCTACATAGAAAGAGATAAAAGTACAAAAAACAAAAACATCATATTAAAAAAAAAAGATACTGGATTATAATGATACCAGATTCCCACTGTGTTAGACACAAAATAGCTTACTTCTATTGAAAGATAAAATTTCTTGCAGTCTACTTCTTTATGCTTATCACTGTTCACTTTAATCATGATCACCAAGCCAAACCTTTTTAAAGGAAAACATGTTTTAGGACAATATACAAGAAACTATCTTCACACATACAAAACCTGTATTTTTGCATTTAGCTTTAAGTAATGTCTGATGGACAACAAGATATAGAATCATACTAAATGGACAATCAAATGGCATTAAGTTTTCCTCCAGCTCCACTCATCACATCCTGACAGTGCAAGTTTTTATAAGAATGCTAGATTTTTAATAAGTATAGATATTTTTCAGTCTGGCTCCAAATACTCCTAATATGCTCTCCTGAAAGACTTCTACCTGTGAGATACCAACTAAATAAATATCTGACTATAAAATAGGGCAACTCCAGAAAATAGGAAGAATGTCAAACTGATGGCAAGCCATCCTCAAAACACATGAAATCAATAGTCCAAGTTATTAACTAGAAGAAATACGTAATACAGGCTGGTAAGTATAACAGGGATTCTCTGGAAAGCAGTAGAAGCTGATAAAAGTTTCCAATCAGTGACCAAATAATCCACTGTGGAAAATCTGTATCTTCTGATAAAATGCCCCTGGTTAGAGAAGCATTTCAATGACTGGGCTTAAGATCAACAACCTGGAGCAGCAAAAGTAGGAAAATAACTGAAAAACTTAGTAACTACAAAATATTTAGGGTAAATCTGTTGTGATGCCCTTCCAGCGCAAAACAGGGTGCCAAAGTGTCCCACAAGAAGCAGCACGTGCATTTGTGAAGCCTTCACCGCTTGTCTGAAGAAAGCCTTGGCTACTTCTTCCATGAGAGGGCAGCAGCAGACACCCACCAAAACACTGCCTGATCCTGATCCCAGGCTCTAAGCCAGCTCCTTATCCATCCCAAGCCAGAGCTGCACGCAAACCTGCTGTTCCCACAACTGGACCACAAAGGCAACTCGACCCCCATGGCCTCCCAGCCTGTTCTTCCCCACATGCCTCTCCTCACCCACTGCAGCAGGCCGGCCCTCTCCCGTGAGATCCCACCACCCTCTGTGGGAGCGTGCGGGGGCTCCCGCGAGCTCCTGAAAAAGGCGTGAGAGCTCCATGCTCTTGTCCTGTAGGCTCTCTCTTGTTCCTGTGCATACAGCTGAGATAGTCCCCTTCTGTCCCTGCTGTTGACCAGGAGGTATTTCCTGGTCACAGCATCCTAACTCCTTTGCCTGACAACCCAATCTTGCTTTTGGGCCAACATCTCCCTCTGGTGTCATTTCTAGTTAAGAGGTCTCCTGGACAAATTTGCATTACCTTCCATTATAAATGCTTTAAAACTTTACTACTTACCAAAAGGAAGATTAATGCAAGCCAGGAGCTTGATCTAACTATATACTAAAATTCTGTACCAGAATGTAAAATATATAAAAATAATAATTTTATGTAATTATAAAAATATTTCTTTCACTGTTAGACTACATCAAACAGGGCACATGCTTTTATCTTCTGCACTCTAGACTTAATTAGGTGCTCTGATCCTTTGGAAAAATATTCAAGTGCTCTCAACGAAAGGTAACAGCAATAGAGATGCTTTTATCCACACTCATCTAATCAAATATATAAACGCTGAATTTGATACGAAACCCTCATTTTTAAAAGGTAAACTTAAGCTATGACAAGGGCAAAGGTAATTATAAATTTTCACTTAAAACTGATACAAAAAAAGACACTTCTGCACTGGCACACACTGCTTCACAAAACCGAAATTCTTGTATCTCCTTAGCTGAATCTTTCAGAGAGGAAAGAACAAGCGAATGAAGTGAATTCTCATGTACAAACAGCAAAAGAAAAGCGTTTCTCAGCAGGGCGCTCTCAGCTCCTTTCGGCAGGGCTCCGCAGAGGGCTGCAGCGCAGGGGCCGCAGCAGGCGGCTGCAGTGCCCGGCCCCACGGCGGGGGCTCTCCGGCAGTCCCGGGGTACCGGGGCATGGAACTATCCCGCTGCTGCTGCTGCTGCTGGGCGAAAACGCCTTGGCCAACATGCTAAACGAGACGCGCGTCTTTCCTCGTTTTCTCCTCGCAAGCTGCCTGCTCCCCTTGTTTGGGAACAGGAACAACCTGCAGCAATGTAAATAAAGACAGTTTCATCCCCTCCATGCCCCCAAAGATCATGTCAAATGCTGGAAAAAACTGTCTAACACACTTAGTCCCATCTTGCTGTTTTTAAAGGTTTAATATACAAAATTGGCAGGTTAAGTTTTACTGACATCTACATCTTCTGCCTCACAGTCGTTTCTTCTCTTTCCAGGAGGCCAAGTCCAACCTTCTCTCCTTCATGAGAATGCTGTTAACTTTCAGGGCATTTATGCCCTCTGATCTGTATTTCAAGGCACACAACATTCTATGGTGCTATAAATAAGCAAGAGTTGAGCTATGATTCATAGGTTTAGAAGCTACACTGAAATTTCCAGAAAGTAATCTTGTTTCCACCTTCACAGGTCTTATCGTGAGCCAAATAAATATTTGTTCACTGCTGCTTGTCTCCTGAAAAACAGCTCTTAGATAACATTTTAGATAAACAGACCTACATTGCATCCCCGTGAGAACAAGAACACCATGGGACTTTTTTCTCTAGACCACAAGTGGTGTCTTCCATACTGGTTTGGCACAGAAGATCAACTCCCTTCCCTTCCTAAAGGAATCTACCTTTTCTTTTTGTATGTCAAAACAGATAGAGGATGCTCCAAGTCTCTGGAGTGATAAGAAGTAGGAAGAGATTAACTTTTCGCTGTTTAACATGCAGGTGATGACAGCTGAGTAAAACTAGGTGGATGAAATGGATGAATCCATCTGCTTCCAAGAGAAAAGTTAGAAAGTTCAAATAAATTCGTATTTCCCAGAATGCTTCTACTATATCACAGCTACACAAAGTAAATGGAAACAGAGTTCAGACATATTCTTCATCTTCCAGCTAAAGGAGGTACGTAAAGGTATCCTGAAAGCAGGTCTCGGGCTTTGCTACAAATGAGAAGCCACCCCCAGAAGCAGTGCTCAGCCCTGGGCAGCACCGTCCCCAGGCAGCGGCGCTGCCCTGCAGGCAGGCAGAGCACCAGGGGAATGGCACAGGGCACTCACAAAGCACAGATCCCACTGCCCCCGTACCTCACCATCGGGACAGACTGGGGAAACAAAGTGGGACTGGGCTCCCAATCTGAAAACCAGCTTCCTTAAATCAACATGTTTTAAGGGAACAGTAAGATATCAGCAAAAAGAAAAGACTGGATGAGAAAATAGCTGAATACCAAAGAGAAACTTCAATTAACTGGGATGGAAACTTATCATAAATTTAAAAAAAATAAGTTCACGTGTGAATTAAGAGAGAAAGCACACAAAGGCAGTATGAGAGGGAGAAAGCTACTAAAATGAAGGAAAACTCAGTGGCATAACGTAGAATTAAGTGACTGATCAATGAGCCTGATGCTCACATGGAAGTGATTCTACATTTCAAGCTCCTAGGTAGCAATTCAAGTCTATTACACAGCTGAAGCATTCAATATACTGGATCTATAAGAGAGTAAAAATAAGACATACCTTGTCTATTCCCATTCTCTTCATCCTAAAGAGGAAGAAAGAGTGCATATTAAAAATTCAATAAATGGAAAAAATGCATAGGCATCTCTAAGGTACAAAGACTGGAAGTGAACTGGTAAAGTTAAGTCTGTATTTTGGTACCTCCTACTTTCTCCACAACTATTCAACTTAGAGAGTTAAGGCTTTTATTCTGAGTATGTAGTGCAATAGCTATTTTAAAAACAACAACTAAGCACAATCCTATGAAACATTCCCACAGAAACAGCATGAACAGGATTATGTTAAAACAAACATACCAAACCCCATGAAACACTACCATGAAGCCTCCTACTGCACTGTGTGCCATTGCAAGCATGTTTCACCCTGAAAGCCAGGCAGGAAAGGTTACACTTTAATCACCTCACGACTCAAAGCTACATATACAAGAGATATAAAACATTTTGTAAGCAATGTCTGAATATGCTTCCTGAAATTTGAACCAAGTTTGTTTTTCTTTCAATACTACTACTAGCAGAATATATGTATCCCCAACACTATTTAGTAACAACTTTGAAGAGTCTCCTGCGCACTGATCCCAAAAGTCACACAACTGGAAAGTACTGGGGGGAAAGGGCATGCTTAAACAAAATAAATAAATAAATAAATAAAACGAATGTTACTTTCTTGTCAATATTTTGGTATGAAGATCACGGTTAACCTTGTCTACAAAGTTCTACCATTTAAGAAGCAAAATTATCTAAATAGGAAAATACCGGCTTGCTCTCATAGAGTAGAAAATACTTCAACAAATCGAATTTCTGAGACTAACAGGTAGTATTTGAAAAATATTTTTAACTATTCACCTCAGCTAATTAGAACAGCTTTGTCCTAAAGGAAAGAAGGGGCAAGGAAATGACCACAGAAATAACTATCACCTGGGTATTTCCTCCTACTTTGAGATGGATTAACTCAAAATTTCCAGGCATTTTGTATTTAAAGGAAAATCACTATATTTTTTCAAATTAAATAAGCTCAAAGCAACTACACACTGACCTGAGCAATCCCATTTAAGAGAGAAAGACTTGAAGAAAGAGAGGAAATAAGACCTGGATATGAATACTGTATAATGGTGAGGAAGAGACAAGTCTGTCCTAGCCGCAATTAATTTCTTACAAGGCATACAGAAGTTCTGCTGGATCTTTGGAAGATATTACAGAAAGATAACTTTAAGGAACAAAGAAATAAAGAAGAACTCCCCCAAACCCAAAATACTGAGTTAACAAAAGTCTAGCATATATTCTACTTTTAAAAAGCCATGATAATTGTCATTGCTGCCCAAACAAGTGTATATCTAAGTTGGACAGTCCTATCTGCTCTACACTTTAGTAAAAATGGCACACTAGGAGGTAAGTACCATGACTGCTTACTCTTGAAGCCCTCTAACAGTTAGTTGGCTTTGAACTACAATCAGCAGCCCTGAATCAGGCATGGGTAACTTCGGCATGTTTTGAGTTGTGGCCTATCTGTCAAGTGAAAAAACATCTTCAGGACTTGAAATACTACAACTCCTAAACTGAAAAATCTGGGTTACTGCATGGGAGCTTACTTGGTTTGATGCTATATAACAAACATTTTTGCAATGAAAATTTAGCTAATGTAAAAATGCCATAATTTATGAAATAGTGCAGTGGATTTTGTCAGTTTTGTCACTGGTCATGCAAAGTTCTGTTACCAAAGACAGCTGCAAAACATTAGTTTTTCATGGTATCAAGCCAGTGAGATCAGGCTTTAAAAAATGGAATTAATGTTTTATAACACAAGTGTTTGGTAAACAGGTTTCTCTCCTACATTCAGCCCTTATACGTGACAAAATGTCAGTATATGCTGCATCCATACCTGGAGAGAAGATTTGAACACTTACTTGCTTCTCAGACAAATGAATTTGGGAGCACAAACATCACATGTAAAAATAGTGTGTTTCTAATAAATCCTAATAAAGATTTGATGTTAAAGGCATTATGCCACACTTGCTTTTTGCGATGCTAGCTTAAGAAATCTTCCACACATTCCTTATTGACTTTCTTAAGGGAAAGGAGGCATGGGAAGCAACAAAATACATAAACGGGTTATTCCTAAATGTGCAGTTATTCCTTGTTTGGTGTGTGTCCCCACAGAAGCACAGTCAAGTACTTCTGCCAAAATGAAATGTGTCAAACCACATTCTCAATTTCTAAGGTCGTCTTTCACACAGGGCTGTCTCTGCCAAGAGACTGACCAGACAACAGTTTTTTCCATAACCTATCACAGTGTTTAACTATAAGTTAGTTTAACTCAGTGTTTATCACAGTGTTTAAGTTAGTTAATTAAGGCCAAATACAATGAGAAAGAGACCCTTGATTTGTACTTAAATAGCTTTTTTATGGAGGAACCATGAAAAGATAGTAGAACTTAGCAAAATACCCTGAATTTGACCTAGACCTGCACTACTACGTACATACGGAATGTTAAATGAATTAGATACAAAAGCATTATATGTATATATAGTAAAATATAAATTATCTAAATACAACATACTAGCATTCCATTTTAAAATATGCACAGACACTTCCCTGAATTGATCATAACCAATCATTTTCACATGGGGAAAGCGTGTCACAAAAAAAAAATTCACCTGAAGTACTATTACGAGTTTATGCAACAAGTGTGTTTTGGGACTCAGAGCAATCAGCCAGGGCTTGGAGGCAGATCTGCCTAGATCTCCTTCTTTGCAGCAAGTTCCTCAGGACAATAAACAAAAGGGCTTTTCCAACTGAACAAAGGTTTTATTAGACTAATAGAACGCTGAACTTCTCAAAATTTAAAAGCTCAACACCTCAAACACACCTAAGCAGAGAACAGGTTATTATACATTTTATAAAGTAGTGCCCATTCTTCTCCACTCAATACATCCTGTGGCGTGCAGTTCTTTGCTTCCAAGAAAATTCACCACAGTGGCTCTCCAAGCAGCAGCATCCTCCAGCATACAGAAAGCTTATCTTCCAATTTTCACAGAATATGCAGCTGTGGTACCATCTTTACCACATCCTGCAGGCTAAAATATTATGCTCGATGTCCTAGAGATGCCACTGTTCCCCCTTGTGAAGAATCTTGTCATCCTCTTCCCAGAGGATTCCACCCGACCCATTAACAGCTTCTTCAAACATGCAAAACACAAGCAACAGGACCAGAACTTTGAATTGAGACATTTTCATCAATATTTCTGAATTGGAACCTACAGTAGGTATTAAAAAAATCAAAAACATACATATCTACAAAAATGTGGAAAGACTGCTCAAAGGAAAGCACCTTTAGACATTTTTCTTTCTCTTCACTACCTCTACTAGTTTATGCTGATTTGTAGTAAAATCTAAGAGATCGTAGGGCCAAGCTTACCTTGACGGGGGTGAGGAAGAATTAAAAACCAATAAAATTAAAGGAGCTAGAATGCTTTTTTACCCTAGGGTAAACAAAAGGGACTTCTGCACTGATCTAGAGGGAAAGCACCAGCATCACATTGACATTTGTGGTAACGAAAGGGTTGTGGCTCTGAGAAACAGGTCAAGGATTGAGTGACTGCAGCTCTTATGTCAAGGGCATCTTCAACATCCAGCTGTAATCTTACATCAGCAGTGGCTGCATCCTCAGGTGCGAAGGAGAGACAAGGCTACTACAAGATTAAAAACAGTCAGAAAACCAAATCATATTCACCATTATTATACTCCCTCTGAGGAGTGCAAAATGAAATATCTGTGACTTCTGAGGCACTTACAATTTGGATCAATGAGGAAAGAGAGAGGAATGATACTTGAGTTTACAATCAATGACAGACTGTAATTAGCTGGTAACCTTATCTGATCAAAGATTCTATTGAACAGCTGAGAAATCAGATTTGCCTCATATTAGGATCAGGCTGCTAATAGATGAATTTCATTCTTTTGTACCATAACTTTATGAAGACTCGTAACTAGTAATTTGGAAGATCTGTTCTTTTTTTTGCTTCACCTCATGGACATTAAAAGGAAGAAAAGAGAATATAACAACCATTCAGGTTAATTAGTATAACCGTTCAGGACAAGGGCTCTGTCCAAATGAACCTTACCATCTTTATATGGAACTGAATCCAAGAATAAATCATGGATTTATCATCTCATTATTTCCTTTTCAAAATCAGACAGAAATAGGAAGGAATGAACCAGATTCTAACATGTCAGGGAAGAAACAGAGAAAAAAAAATAAGAAGGCATGAAGATCTCTCTTGCAGAAAAAGGAGTTAAGAGCTTCAAGACAAGTGGTGAGATTTACAGGTGTTGGGCTCACTACTGCTTGGGTCTCTCAGAAACCAAAAGATATGAATGAGAGAGGAAGGACTGACATTTCTTTTTTATAATGCCCCTCCCCTTGCGCCTGTCTCCTTTTGCATGTAAAAAACATACTGCCTCCCTCAAGAGACATCTAGTGATGGCTTTTTTCCAGAACATATCCAGTCACTTCTTAGTTAAGGAGGCTAATCCTGCTCATGCTGTTTATTTTCTCCCTCAGCACGAATAGGGGCTCTTGTTGAGAGATGCTAACAAGTGGATGTCATTTATTCTGCTCTAAGCTAAAGGCTTCCCCGCCCTCCTTCCTCCGTTTCACACTGAATTTGACCAGAGACCGCTAATACCTGTGCTCAACAACAGAAATGCTGGATCTGAATCACGTTAGATACTGCTAATAGTTTCACTTCCATTTAACTTCAGTCACTCCTTGTCGAGGAAAAAATTTGGGCACTCAGGTGAAAGCTGAATAGCTGCAGTAAACTGGAAAAATGTGCCAACTTTCTTCCACAAAACTTTTTCTACTTCAAAAGAAATCTTACGGCCACCAAGGGCAGGCAAAGACAGACAACTTTACTGAAAGACACCTGCAGAGATACCAGAGTCAATTAACTTCATGCTCTTTCCAAAAAGCTTCAACACCCATTCCCCAGCTTGGTAAGAATTTATTCCTCTGCTTAACTGGAAAAGTAAAAGCAAAACTGAGGGGTAGCATGGCTCATGAAAACTATTACATTTGATGCCTTTAAAATGAGCAAATGTTATTTGAACTCACTAGGAAACAGCCTCTCTCAGTTTTCAAATTCCTCTCATTATTAAAAGGACTTTTTCTCAACACCCCATATTACAGCAATTTTTTCAGTCACAACAGAGAACATATATGTATGTGCTTTGAGCAAGGAAGCTCAAGTAGCTACTTAACGTTCAGATATTGTTTTAAATTTAAAAAAAAGTAAAATACTTTAAGAAAGTTGTCTTTTAATGTAGGCCTGTATATATGTGTCACTTGACTAACAGAGAACTGCAGATCCTTATTTCAGCAGAAAGAATGTAACAGAGAAACACAATCTGTCTTTCTAATGTACACTGAGTTTAGGATACTCAATTAGAAACTGAGGCGAACACTCTTCTTCATCTCTTAATGTGATGGTGTGACAAAGTTCAGCTGGGGAGGGGAGAGGACAACAACAACAACGAAACCCAAACATCATACCCTTCAATCCCACACTTCAGAAGAGGTATAGACTAATTAATGACACTGGCTTTGGATAAAAGAAGAATCTGTACAGAGAATTACTTTCCTGTTCTGCAATGATCACTGTTCTTACCATGATACAAATATTTTTAACTGACTGACACAGTCAATTCCACTTCATTGAAACAGATCAGGAAACAGCTATTAAACAATGCCACGAGCCCACTCACCTTACACGGGATTTTTCATCTGTGTAAGACAGATCTATAAACACATTTATTTTCAAGTAAGTTGGATTTTTAACCCTAAAGGGTACAAGGCTTTATATAAAGTGCTTCATTATTAATTCCACTTACTTTAAAAGAAAACTGAACCGCAGATTCCGGAGGGTAAACTATGAAGTGTCTTAAGGTGAAGCCAAAACCCTGAGATGTCCTCCTTAGCACGACAGTTTTAGGACCAGGCCAAGAGAAAGTTTCTTCCTCCTCCAATGGTGATACAGCTTCACTCTGCTCTTTTCCATCTTTATTTTTTGATGTCTAAAACAGAAAAAGATATCCAGAGGAGTTTTAATTTGGATCATTGAAAAATAAAAAGAACACAAGAGTAAAAATTCCTAGACATTTCTGTACATTTGAAAATAGAATTTCTCCCCTCCAACCAAAATAACTTGATGATCACTAGTACTTTCAAATGTGTACACTAAAGCAGCACCCCTTACATCATTGCACCTCTCGTCACACTGCACATAGAATAACATAATTAACTCTAAATTTTAAATGAGGTTAGATATTAAAAAAATCAACATTCAACAATGAACGACTTGAAGGAACCACAAGAAATGCGTACAGCTTCCATGTTTTATTTGCTTTCTGTTAGAAATAAACATGTGACTTCCGGGACCCCATTTCTGGCTGTACTTACCCCACATGCACAACAAAGTTCTCCTTCCCACACAATTCAGGGATGATTTTCTTGACTAGTACCTCCTCACTTAATACAAGTAAAACAGAACATGCAATTGGTTCTACTTCTCCAGTAAGACTTTTTTTTTCTAGTCTTATCTATGACTTCACCTTTGCTTTTTCCACCCTTAGCCATCTTCTCTGAACATTTCAGTATGCAAATTGCAAACACAAAAGTAAAAGTCTTATTTCTTTTTACAGTCCAACTGCAATCCTTCCTCTCTTGCAGAAATAAGCCATCTTGGGTGAGTTTTTTCCTTATGGGTAGTTTTATATACCTATGACTCAAGCAACATATTAAAGTTTTAACCTTCTCAGCCTTATATAAAATCTTCCATTTCAAAGTGAGTGCCACACCAGCACTCAAAGGCAGGAGACACAAAGAAAGCATGCAAAATCCTATGACCCTCCTCTAAAGATTCTAGTTCAACGATGCGTGAAACAAATTTAGATACCAGAGCCTATAGCCTATTCAAAGGGTATTCAAACAGAAATAATAGTCTTCTTGTCTTCCAGTAGCTCTGCTGCTGTGGCTCAGCAACTGGCTGATCCGTGTCAGAATTTACTGCTTGGTTTTCTCCCTGTCCTACTCCAAAATAATCTCATTTGCTTCAGTCTTAGAGCTGGAATCTCAAACTGCAGTGCTACTTGGCAAGGTGGGCTCAGCCAACTCCAACCAACACCTCCAGAGAAGACAGAGCATTTCCACTCTAACCACAACGAGAGCAACACATATGACTACAGGCAAAATACTGCAGCTGAGAGTTAATCTGCCAGAACAATGTTTTGCATTCGGGTATGTAAAACACGATGCATTTGTCCACAGATGCTAGAGTCTGTCCTCAGAAACCCACATCTTGCTTACGTCCAAAGGGAGAACCAGCAAATACTAGCAAGTGCTCCAAGGACCAGCCTCTCTACCTCCAACAATCCTGTTTTCAGCAAGAAAAAAACCTACAAGTGGACACTAAACCAAGCCAAGCAATGGAGCTGCTCCAGGAACAAGAAAATTTGGAGAATCCATCCTGACAGCCTGCTCTTCCAAACAGCCTGGAAGAATTAACAGCAGATTTTGGAAAGAACAGCTATAAATATCAAGGACTGTATCTCAGCCTAGTCTGTCCTCATCTATCATCTTCATTCATGTTTTAAAGAGTTAGTGTGAAACCAAGAAGACACTGCAATTAGATGACTAATGAACAAAAAATTAGTGAGCACTGTGGAACTGCCAAGATGAGAGGCTTGAGTTTAAAGTTCAAACAATGCAAAGATTAGGGCAAAATTTACATAATCCTTTAGCCTAAGGATGGAGTTTGTTATTGAGGTGTTCCTAACCATTTTGTTCAGCTTCTGAACACAAGAGCATTTTATCAGTTCTGCACAAATAAATGTCGTTTTTCAGGCTTTCCATCTCAGGACACAAGCAGAAACTGGAGCCAGTAAGAACATTTTGATCCTAGTAAACTGGCAAAAGAAATAGCTCCTAGTAAAAAAAAAAAATATCACTGGCCTCTAAAAAATGACAGTGATTTCCTCCATGAAGTGACTCACAGCAACCCATCTATTTAATATTCCCTTGCTAGCTTTTGTTTCTCCTCTCAGATTTTTATACACAATGCATGATGCAAAGTTGCAAATGATACAACAACCTCAGATATTGAAAAATGTTCATCAGCAAATATCCATAGTTAGAAAATAGGTAAACAGCAAGCTTAAATGTAGCACTGAAAAAAATCTCAGTCTTCAATATACCTCCATTCTTTTCAAACAAAACCCACCTTATTTAGCCAGAAGGTAGTTATAATGTGTAACAACTGATGACTATAACTTACATACAGAAGTACTATAACCTCAGCTCAAAATACAGCCATACTGAGAACATCACTAGCTTTTAGAAACAGGAGTTTCAGCATTTCTATGTAGCAAGAGAATCTCTAATTTCCCTGTAATTTCATGTAAACTTCTAGCATTCACAAGGTACAGCTAAAAAAAAAAGATACTCATAAACCCACAGTCAAATAATTATTTCTTGAAAGAGCACACCAAAAGGGAAAGATAAACTTCATGCCAACCTTGGACTCCTGCAAGGTCCGCCAACAAGGTAACAGAAAAAAAGCCAGTATCAGTAATAAATGTGAGACATGTTCAGTAATAGCAACTTTCAGCCATCACTATGAACAATCAAGAATCTGATGTATAAAGAGAGTCAACATCTGTTGAGTAACCCTGTGACACTTCCAACCACAGCACACACACCAGAATATCCCTTGCCAGAAAAAGCTTTAAAAAGGAACAATAAAAGCTCTCAAAAACATAAACAAGGATGCAAGACAGCAAGCAAGAAACATATCATGTTTAGCACAGGCAAGGACACACTACTGAAGGCAAAGTCCCTACAAGTTTTCCTTGCAAATCAAGTATCAAGTTACAAATACCTAAGTATTTCATATCCATAAGAGAATCTGTCTTTTGAGTAGAGCCATTTGCATTACAACAGATGAAAAATGAATGTTTAATTTTCACATAAGATCTAACAAACCAAAGATTATTGTGCCATAGTCTTACTGAATATCTGTATGTTTATTTCTCTATAGACACAGTCCTCTAAATCAAAGTCAGAATACATACAATCAAGTTCAAGGACTGAAGAATCCCAGGCTACTAAAAATGATTTTTTATTTATTAGCATCATTTCCCTGGGGACTTTTTCATACAAGGTTTCTGCACAAAGCATCTCAAAGCATCATTTCCTGTTCTATGCAATTGCAAGGACATACAGCAGATGCTTAAGTGCACTGTAAAATGCATATCTTGTTTTTAGTATTGTATTTAACCCTTCTTTCTGAGCAATAAAAATATCCATGAAAAATCAGATGGCACTATAAAAAACTACATGAATCACTGGCAGCTTAACATGCAGTAATAGCATTAGTAAAATCAATAAGTAGCATTAACATTTGTAAATAACATTACTTCCAATTAAGTCTCACAGCAAGAATTTCCCATTATATCAGTCTAAAATAACAACTAAAAAAGCTAGCACATCCAGCCTGCACACTCTCTAAAGCCCCTCTAATTTTTAATCTTCTGATCAATTTACAGACCTGTACCGTACAAGCTAAAAATCCTTACATGACAGTTGTAGGCAATTGAAGCTATAAATAAAGAATAGTTGTCTTGACTACATAAACAGATAAATAGGTATGGTCTAAGTTCTGAACACTGTCTTCACAGGTGAAAAATTGTGAACACAAGAAATCATTGATATATTGTACATCTATTCTGGAAAAATCATTCAAGTCCTCTTAACGCTGGTATGAGCAATCAATTTCTATCTTTATTTTGTGTTCAGTACCCATATTCAAAATTATTTCTAAAGAAATGGGGCATGGGACTGGCATTGAGACGTGCTATCTTTTTAAACTGTTTTGGTTTATGTGTTTTTTACCATCCAGAATGCTTTACAAATCGATTATGTAAATAGAAGTCTCACTGTAAATGTAAGGATTTCCCACACTACATTTTTCAGAGCCTACATCTGTATTTAAAAACCAAACTAAAAGAAACAAACATAAAAAACCCAATTCCCAAACCAACCAGCCAGCCTCCTGTACCAGCAGACCATCCAGGGGACTTATCTATCAGTAGCTCAGTCACAACACAGACACTGCCTGTGCTAAGCGGCACCTGCTTCAGCTGCATTTAGCAAATGTTCAACTTTTAGCTCGTCTACCAAGAAAAGTGATACCTGATAGAGCAGTTCAGCTAGACAGATATATGCTGAATAGAAAATTAGCTGATGTTACCCGATTTTACTGATTCAACAGCCATTGTATGATTTTTAGGGCTTTTCAGCAACTACTCACATAAGCCAAGGTAAAAAAAAACTGTTATTGATCCCTAAAATCTTCCTGAGACACTGACAGGATATCCTAGATGCTCTAATCATAGCTGGACACACTTGAAAACAGGGATCTTTGTCATATAAGGTCATCTAATTTCCCCAGTTTTTGTACCCAGTCGCTATTACTTAGCTAACTGCCCTGTTAAATATCTGCTATTGCAGAGAAAAAGGCTTTTCTAGAACAGTCTGGCCTTATTTTAATGTGACAACAAAAGAGGCTCTTTAAAAAGCTAACAAAGAAGAAATAAAAAGGTCTTTTCTGGCTAAGACTACAGAATGTGTAGGAAAACACCTGCCTATAAGGCAGCCATATAAAAGATTATACAACCTTTTCTGAGATACATTATCTCCATCTCATTTGCAGCATAGGAAAGCATATCCAGCACGCAAAGACAGTATTTTATCTTAGTAGCACCTGAGAAGCAGGATCACTCACACAAGGTGTAAATTAAGTATTTTTCTTTCAGTTCTCAAGCTAATAACCCAAAATTTCAAGGGAAATTAATTTCAGATTTATAAAGCTAAATAAATACCATGATCATGCACTGAAACAGTCTAAAGATGTAGTGACATAATTTCTAATGTGTCTTTAAATCAAACTGGAATGCACGAACAGCATCTTATATAGAAGTTATTTCCCAGTTGAAGAAAACTAATTACTGACACAAAGGTGACATTTTTAGTAGATCTATCTTCCAGCTATTCAGAATACAGCCTTCTTCTCAAAACAAATAAATTAGTTCCATCACTTTTAGCCTCAAGAAATATAGTTTTTTCTTATGGAAAAAAAATCACTGCAAAGAGACCAGCAGGAAAACTGGAACACAGAAAACCCCAAAGCCAAATCATTTTAGGCCTCTGCATCCAATATGCACTTGTCCAAACTTCTGACTGACTTTTATGTTCACCAGAATTTGTAATCTTGCCCCGAATAGGTAAGATGTTGACAGAGACAGGTTATATTTCCTGCCTGAATTTCTGTCTGTTTATATACTGACACTGTCCTTTCCTCAAAGTAGTGTTTCACCATTTTATGTCCTTGAAAGATGGCTACAGAGTGTAATCAACAGTGTTCTCCAAACCCACATGGATGGTCAGAAATCAGTCTGCCAAATTGGTGAGATATGAGGAAATCTATAAAAATCCTCGATGTCAGATTGTGGATAGTAACTGCAACCATAAAAAAGTAATCTAGAATTTGCAGAAAGCAAGCGAGGCAAAAAAAAAAAAAAAAAAGGAAAAAAAAACCCCTGAGAAAAACACCAACTACATATTTAACAGCTGTACGTGCTAGACTTGTTAAAAAACTCTCAGCTGAATTCCAAAGATGCATGCAGCAGTGCATGCATAATACCAAAGCTGTCCTGTCTTTACTAACATCAAAACTAGTGTACACAGTTAATAAATATCCCAAATGTTTCAGTATTTTTAGTGTCAAACTGGAGCATTCATTTTTGCATGCTACTCCAGTGTCACCTGTCACACTAAACAAGGTTAAAAAAAAAAAATTAATAATGTTTACTTTATGTATAGATTTCAGCTGATGGCAGATAAATAATAAGCAATAATTAACTGCTCCTACCTACATGCTCTACCTACTTCAGTCCAAAAGTACATCCTTTTTCTTGTCTACCTTTTAGAAATACAAACTTTACTTGGGCGTGGCTGAATGTCATCAATGCCCGTCCAAATGAACTTTGCCAAAATTAGTTCACTCCACTGAGAAAGCTTTTATCTACAGAGTGATACTGTAAAAGTGTTCCCCAAGCAGAAAAATCAGACAGTTCTGAGACAGCAATGTACTGAAGAGCAGAAGTTTCCCACCCCAGAATATATCTAAGGAGTCCTCTTTGCAGAATGGGCCACAAAGAAATGGATCCTACTCAACAGATCTCTGACAGGCAGCAAGACCCCAGAGCAGGAGACAGAAGGTATCTGTCTCCATCCTGGCCACTTCAGTGCTATATATTTAAGAAAGCTGCAAGAAGGACTTGGTTGCTCAGTGCTTGTAACTGCTGAGTAAGTTTTCAGTAGTTACCAAGAAGAGGCTGCCTTGTCATGAAGCATCTGAAACTGGAAATGCAGATGTAAACAAACCCTCAAAGCTCTAAAGATCAAACAGCTACAGAACCACACTCACCACAAGACAAGATGTGTAGATAAACACAGCCTGAGTCCACACACATAAAACCATCAGTAGGACAGCATTAACAGAGACAGATAAAGCTGGTCTAGTCAGGGCCCTCACTCTGGGGTCACTCCAGGGTCTGGTTTTGGAACTGGGGACGCAGCTCTTCTTCCATGCTATGGTTCTTTGTTGGGGGGAGAGGGAAGAAAAGTACAAGAGTTTCCAGAGGAAGGCTTCAACTCCCAAACTCAGAGAAATCATCAGCACTCAGAATTACCAGGGTCTCCCTTCATCTCTTATCAGGCAAGTGTAATGCATGCATCAAGCACAGGATATTTGCTGGGACACCCCAACACTAACACTTCCCTTGTATGGCAGCTGAATGGGATACACTAACTGGAAAAGATAATAAAGGCAAACGAATTGAAGAACTCAACTACCACTATAACAGGATGCAAATTCTTTATGAATACAAGTGGAGACTTTTATTACAGTTAATGGCTAACTATCACAGTATGACTAACGGGAAGATAGACAATGCCATTCCTCCTGTTTGCTGCTCACCTGGGTTGGAGAGGTGGGACTCAAGCAG
Organism: Donacobius atricapilla; assembly: GCA_013397315.1. Taxonomy (NCBI): domain Eukaryota; kingdom Metazoa; phylum Chordata; class Aves; order Passeriformes; family Mimidae; genus Donacobius; species Donacobius atricapilla. The sequence continues at coordinate 289,045 of WBMY01009132.1, forward strand.
CCACCAGCAACAGCAAGGTTGCTCTCCCTCTCTTAGCCCGTTCATGGGTTTTGCAGAGACCCACAATGAGACAATTCAGAGCAAAGGAAGGCAATAAAGATGTGAGCATAACTTGATGGAGTGACCACAGGTCTAGGTGTGTCCCTCACAGGAGCTCACCTCTTATGACTTCAATACACCATTATGGCACTAAGCCTGGGTCCTTTTGGGTGGACTAACGAAACTGAATTCAGGCATGTGTTAGGACATAATCCTGGGAGCAAACCTCCCTGTTTTTTAGGACTGTGAATCTCACCGAGATGGAACAGAAGCCAGTATAGCTCAATAACAAAGGCAGCAGCTGCCTGCCTGCAGCAGGGATTACTGAGGACACCGAACTTTCAATCCTGCATCTCCGGACTGAATACTCTAATTCAATAAAATTCCTAAATCATATCCTCAAACCAAGACCAGGTAAGGAGAAAGGCAACTAAGGTGGCAATATGTGACTACTCCCAGTGGATGAAGTAAGTGGGAAATCTGCGACCTTTCATAACCAAAGCATCTGTGCCAGCATGGCAGATGGCTGGGAGGCACAGGGAAGGAAACAAAATTCTGTCAAGCACCATGCAGGCTACAGAGCTGGCTTGGGCTTGGAAACAGGACAGAGGGTTACATGTTTCTATGTACTTTCTGTCTACTTCTGTACTACTAGCATTGTAGTAAACACAGTCATTCAAAGGAGAAACAGTATTTTCAAGATAAAGGATTTCAGTTCTCATAAAGGTCAAGACATACACAGAAAACAAACAGTAAAAACCTCCATGTGTGCATGTTATTACACAGCTCAAACTTGCCTTACTGCACTCTACTGTTAATGAAAGGCAGCTCTGTAAAGCAGTTGGCGCTCATGTCAGTCTCATCACTACTCCACAAGACCTAAAAAGCAAAGTTGAAGACTATCTACAGCAAGGATTATCTCAAAAACATCCCCTCTGTGTGTCTGGTCAACTGAAAATCTTTCAGTTTACTTGGTTCTGGATTAAAAACAGTAACACCCTAAGTGGTTCTGCAAACTGAGCCTAGCTAGACATACTCGCTTGTAGGAAAGCAGCTTTCAGCTTCCCAGGCCAGGTGAGACTGGGAAAGAGTTCTTCTACTTCAAAGTAAGATAAATTCCAACTTACCAAGCCTGCCTAGACTTAAAGTACCTTTTGTCTTCTTCTACACAGCAACAAGCCCTGGTTTTCTCATACTATAGTTCTGATAGCTGGAGCTTTCCAACAATGCTCTTAACTTCACCAAAATCAAGATCATGTCTGGTATGAGTAGTGCTCCACCACTTTTTGAAGGGTTTCTCCACACTTAGCCTCTAATCCCTGAATTATCCACAAACAAACAAACTAGCTTCTCAGATCTCCCTTTAAACTCTGGATACTACCCAGTTTACCATATTTTAATTCATTAATCTACCATATGTCTATTTTAGTTTTATACACATAAAAAAGTATACCATGTTGTGTGTGTACATATATATACATGTATTTGTAGTAGCTTGTACACATCCAAAATGTATACTATTTGACTGGAATTCTTTGCAAAGCTAATTAAGTGTACTTCAGATAATAATTTAGACTGTCACAGAGTATCAGCCCATTTCAAACAACAGCACTAAGACACGGAGTAAAAAGTACATAATGAAAAACTTCACAGGACAGAGATGCAAACTCTTTTTATGATGTGTTTTGTTTGTATCTTGAATTTTGTTATTCATAACAACAAACATGGAGTTCATAATATTAAATTTAGTCAGAAAAACATTAACAAAGAGAAAATGAGAGCTTCCTGGTTTTCTTATAGACCCATTAGCAAAAGCCTCCCCTCTTAACAGCTACATCCTTAAACTGGAAAGAAAGGAAACATCTGCAGGGCTGGTAGTTAGCACAGCAGCAAAATATCATGTGATCTTAATTTAGCTAAATTGAAAATCTTCCTTCTCTGCTTGTCCTGTCATTGCTTGTTAAGAATAGGAAATTCTGTGTCCTCACCTCACAGTGTAATCTGGAAATATCAGAGACAGGAGACAAAGACAGCATGCTTCTGCTCCTCCGCATTGAAGAAATGTTTGAGGTTATTCCATGCAAGATAAAAGAATCTTCTCAGCAGTCTGACAGAACTGGTCAGAGCACCTTGCACAGTCGCCAGCTGTGAAAAGCTGTCCTATACTGCCTCTTTCAACCTTTAAGAATTTTTCCAGATCCAAGACTGTGAGCTGCCCCATGACCCATGACAAACAGAGACAAAAAAATAAGAAATGCCACCTCTGTCCCCAGCTAAGTACACTACCGCAAAAATAGGAATTAAGTTTCAATGAAGTTTGTACTCCTTTTGCTTTCTAGAATGACCCAGGCTTTACCAAACACACAAGATACCAGATAGTTTCCACTACACTTCCACCACAGCACAACCACAAATGTATTTGCACGTGAAACAGTTTTGCAGAAGCCTTCAAGAAAACCAAAACCGCTGCACAATATAAAATGACCAAAATCACCGGCACAGACTCCATCTCAATAACCTGATGCTCCACATTTGAAACTATTACCAGCCCTGAAACTACCTAGAGATTTCCTTCCTTTCGTAGTGTTTTTCTCCACTGTAGCCAGAGGCAATAGTGCGTCTTGGATTAAAAAATTATTAACTCTACAAGGGACACAGTTAAAGATGACCAAACCACCCAGAGAACAACCACTTTTCCACAGCTCCTTTGTCCCTGTGGCAAACCTGTGTGTAGACTAGGCTACTCCAGGATGCAGCTACAATACTAAAGGCTTTTGGGCTGAGCAGTGGGACAGTGCATCCCTACACCTGCTCTCTACTGAATGGAAGCACGAGGCTGACCTTCTCTTACTGAAACTACCGAACTTTTCAACAGAAACAGAATATGCTCATTCGTGTTCTAAAAACAAGAAAATGAGGTCATTGAGAGACTAGACACATCACTTCATCTGCATAAGCACATCACAGTACCTGCTGGTAATTCAAGCTGTTAAGGCTTAAGCTCATTCAATACTGCACTACGGCAGCTCTACTTGGGATTTTATTTCATGAAAAGAAAAGTCTCTCGACCTGCCCAAAGCCAAACAGAAGGCTTTGGAAGATATCAAGAATTTGATTCTTCAATGTCACACCTAAACAGTAACCTTAAAAACACGGTTACTGCACATGAGTTGTTATTCCAGAATTTGACTCCATTTGCAGAAGAACTACCTAGCCATATGGGGGGAGTTTTAAGAACAACTGTGCGGATCAAGGCTAAAAAACATCACAGGAATTTTAACACCGAGAACATGGCTTAAAACACCACCAAAAAAAAAAAAAAAAGACTAGTGTGTCCAGATTGTTTACCTCCCCACACACACAGCCTCCCTCCTCAAAAATAACCTCCAAATAAATCTACATATAGGTTGAGGTGAGTCACTGTATTAGAAAGCTTTAACAGCAAGTATTAATGAAATCCTGCAAACTCACCACTTAAAAACAATCCCAGTCCTGTGTTTCAAGACATTTAACTTCAACAGTCTTTATAATGTGCAAATCAACACACTCTTATGTTTCAAAGCCCTAAACTTGGAAGTGAAAAAGCCTGTCCATTGTAAAGCAAAATAAAATAGGATTAGCACACACAGACGCAAAGCAACATATCTAAACACCCAAATTAAGTTATGACCGACCCCTAAATTTGTGATCAATTGTGCATATACTACAGAGGAAAAAAAGCAGCATTTTCAGTGAATAACTTATTTTACAAAGATACAATGCGCAGGAAAATGTGTAAAAAGGGAATGTGAAATCATTAACCCGAAAAAATCTCTATGCCTAGAGATATCACTAGGAGGGTAAAGAGGAGAAAGTTGTCCACAGGATTTTCAGTTTAACTGCAAATCCAAAAGCTTCTGAATGCTGACTTATGACATGATCATAGGTGACCTGCATATATTTTCTCACAGTTTGCACTGCATATGTCAGTAAGAAGGGTTGATACAGGTAACTAAACCTAAATTTGTTTTGCTGTCTGGAGGTTGGAGTGAGGAGAGAGCAGAAATCTATTTTAACACTTGCTTATTTAAGACCTACTTGTCTTCGCATGCCTGTTATTGTGGCTTGAATTGCTCACTGTTGCCAAGTTATTTCCCTGTACTTCTGGACATTACGAAGTGTTTCTCCAGCAATGTGAATTTCCACAATGAGTTAAGTCACCAGCTGTTTCATGAAATGATTTTACACTTTTTGCTTAAACTGAAAACAGCAAACCTTGCACTGCTACCAGACAGATTTTTATCATATTGCCTCCCTCTCTCTCCGAGGCAGCAGATCAACAGAAGAGCACAGTAAGATAACAAATATCACATTTCAAAACCATTATCAGCTGCAAATATCTCAGAAGAAATGCAGACACCTTTGTTATTTCATCCTCCAAGTGACACATTTTGAAGATCGAGAAGCATTTTTAATATTAATTGAGATTCTCTGGAGGAAGGGAAATAGCTGCAGTGCAGCAGCTGCTGCAGTACTGCTGCATTCTAGGGCTTGAACGAAGGTGAGAAAGGCAAGAGCCGGGCTTGCACCACAACATCACATTCTCACACACTGCCTGCAATAATGAACTCCAGCTAAAAGAACAGAAATCGGACACCTTGGCTGCTAGGTCACCACATAACAACAAACCTTCATCTACATCAAAATAGCCTTTGATGAGGTTTCTCCAAGACCAACAACTGCAATGATGAAGCTCACCCTGTGCAGTGAAATTGGACCTACTGGAAGTTTACAGAACTTGCCAAATACTTACGCCTGTCTGAAAAACCCAACATTTAAGTATTTACATGGTTGAAAGAATATTATCATTATTTTCAGAGGCTAGGGTGCAGCAATATGATAAAAAAAAAAATGAAGCCTGATGCAGTTCATCAAAAAAAAACAATGATAACAGACATGAGAAGATCTGATCTGCTCTCTTCAAACTAACAGAAGTCTGCCCAGAGCACAGCACTGACCTATGCTCTGTGCTGGCAAGAAGACAACCTACATTCAGTTTGCAGTCTACTCTTACCCATCTAACACATGAAAGAAAGGCGTTTGTGATAAAAAGAAGGAAAAAACCACAAACCACTGTATCACCTACTTTATATTACCTACCAGTGCTTCTTACAACCATCTGAAGCAGTGGTATTTATTGGTTTAGGCATACTTGCTCTACTGCATCTCATCATGGCCACAAGGTCAATTGACATACCAGGCATCTCCAGCCCCTGCTCACACGTTGGAAGCTCACAAAGGACATCCTTACAAGGACAGAAGGAGTAGTTCCTATTACATCTTATCAAGGATGAGCCTAGTTCGTATGTTACTGAGGAAAAATATTACCTAGTTCATCCATACATTAATTGAGGAACTCCTCTTGGACCACAGCTAGCCTGCTAAGTTATGATTCCAAGACTACAGCTCCATAAACATCAGACTATCATAAAAAAAAAAAAAAAGCCTTAACTTTTCAAGGCACTCTCGCCTTCCTTTTTCCTTTTTAAGAAAAAATACTAACAATTCCTTGTTTACTAAGACCAGACTTTATTAAAAATAGGATTAATTATCTATGATACTGTCAGGGCAGTCTAGATAAGTCTAGATAAATTTGGACATAAAGCTGCATTTAATGAGGTCCTCCATAGCATACAAATGTTTTACCTACTACTCTGCTTCACTAATTCTACATTTCCAGTAATGCTGAAGTTCTGAATTCCCAGTAAGACTATCACATTTGAATCTACCCCCCATGTCCCACAACACACCTGTCACAGACAACATATGCAAGAAGCAAGGTATTCTGGTACTTTGTAGTAACTCATTTTAAGAAATATTTTTAACACAGGTAATGCAGTTCTCCCATGAACAAAAATTAAAGGATGAAAAACTGCAAGCAATCAAGTTTATTGTCACTGAAGGCTTCCGAGTACCTATTTATGGATCACCATGTGATAGTCATCAGTCCCATCCAATGTTTGGATTGAAAGCTGTAATTCACTGACGCCAACAAAACTTCACTGATTTTCAATCACAGAATGATTTTATTTTAAGGGTTTTCATTTCAGTATCAAACACTGCATATCCCTTGAAAACATTCTAAAACACATAACAGCTTGCTGTATCAGAGTGTGAAGGGCAACTGTGCCCTGCCATAGTAACTTTTTTGTCACACTATGAAAATACTTTTTCTAAAATTTAAACCACCATGATAGACAGAAGAAAATATCCCTGCCACTTCATACTTCCTGTTTTAAAAAATAAACTTTGGGAAATATATGCTGCAGAGCTAAGGGAGCAGGTGGTGAACAAGAAAAACAAAAAGAAATTCTTAGAATAACTGCAACCTAATTTGAGGTATTATCAGTGACAGGGACTTCAGAGGTGACCCATGCGCTTTGTCACCAACAGCCTGCTTGGGCACTGTGAGGTGGGAAGGGTGGAGAGCAGCACTGAAATGTGGAGCACAGTGCATCCCTCCTCACAGGCCAGGCAGCTTCCACTTCTGCCACGTCATTTCAGTGCAGCAGGAACAGAGTAGCTGCACTGTAATAACCCATAAATGAACTTCCACCTTCATTGCAAAGCAAAGTAGCAGCAGCAGTTCATTAAGTTGTATAGTCTACAGAGACTGGACTTCAGTCAAAGTAAACGAAACAACCCCAAACACCCATAACAACTGCGCAGTCTATATAAAATCTAGCAAGATCAAACAGTTCTGCAACATTACTACTTCAAGCATGCAATTAATTCAGAGTATACCGATCTAAGCTTGTTTCCTCTTTCCACACTGGTAAGAAACAGTTTTAAGATTATTTGAACCCTGTTCTGCATTGGGGTGAGGGGTTTTTCACTGTGTTTGTGTTTTTGTTGTTTGGATCTTGTTGGAGGGGTTTTTTTTGGAGGTGTAAGTGTTCGGGGTTTGGTTTTGGAGTGGGGGGGGTAGTGTTTTGGGTTTTTTTAAACTTTTCACTTCAATTTGCTCAAAAAACAGTTCTCTTTTCCCTTCCTTCTAGTTATATCAAATGCACTTTAAAACTCTGCCCATATCTTAAGCCTTTGCTTATTTCTTCTTGATTCCTGTGAAGCATGGGAAGCAATTGTCATATTGCATTTGACTGGACAGGTGAATTCTTATGCACATGTAAACAAACTAGATCAAACAGTTGGAAATCTGTAAAAATTTAAAGTTCAAGAGAATGTATCATGTCTCCTCTGTTTTTTAAAGTTCAACAGAAGATACTTTTTACCTGTCATATTAACCAGATTACTTAAAAAACGCAGGCATCATTGATCAGGTTTTGCATCATTAACAAAAGAGCTACTACAGTACCCACAAACAAACCAAAACCAAACCACACCACCATCACCTAGCAGGGTATTTTCCTGATTAAGAAGCCTCAGTACAGATGTGGCATACAGGGGTCATAGGCATTTTTAAATGGCAGATTATTTCAAAGGACCTCTATGTACAATAGAAAAAAATTCTGAATCACCTGTCTCTAGTAACTGTACTGAAACTGCAATTTTTTGTAAGGAGTGCTTACCTTCCCCTTACACCAAATAAAAATTAAACAAGTTTTCTTCAGTGACTGGCTGAATGTTATATGAGAAATACAGGCAACATCTAGAGTAACTTTTAAGTGGTATAACAACTGCATAACATATTTTAAAACCTTTACTAAGTGGATCCTATTTTAAAACATTTTCATTCAAAATCCAGGCAATTTTGTTTGGGTTTTGCTCCCTCTGGTTCTACAGCAAGGTAGTAAATTAGCATTTTATCTGTCTATATTAAGAACTGAATAGCACCCTGTGATTTACTTAATCTGTATATTAAAAAAAAGTAACAACTTCCCCCTCACAGTTTTTTAAATCCTATTCATTATCAGGTATTTTGAAATAGCCAAGATGCTCAGTCATTTTAAAGCAGGAAAACAAATCAGCTTTATATTTATTAACAACTTCATTTATCTTGGCATATCTCCCCCTTCCTGTATGTGATATTTACCTTTTTGTGCAATTCATTAAACAAAACCCATCAAAGCGTAAGACTCTAAAGAGAACAAATTAAAGTACTCAAAGTGTTAAAAAAGCAATTATATAGTCAAACCATGCTTCGTATGCTTACTAACTCTAGAAAACTCAGTAATAGCAGCATTACTGATAGTTCATTCTCAGTAAGACTGGGGGTGGGGAGAAGAGATGAACCGGAGCCTTTTTGTTCTCCCCTTACACTAAATTATATAATCATCTTGCATGTAAGGATAAGCAAACAACAAACCTGATCGCTCCAGGCACAGTACAGGTTACAGATGAAACTCCAGTTGTGATTGATCATGCAATCCAAAATCCTGAACTGGGCCATTGCTGTAGTGCAGAGTGCAGCTGTGCTCTGACTCAGCTTTTGTCCGGGTGATCCTCGAGGATATGAGAGCTATGCAGCAACGACATTCAGGAACAAGGACTTTCCTTCCTGTTCAGCCTCCCTTCCCACCCCAATTCTGTGTCAAGCCAACAAGATAAATTGACAGAATTGCGTAACAGTCTTCAAAATAAGACTTCCGAAGCTGACAAATTATGCATTCTTGGGAATATATGGGAAATAAGAACATCCTAAGAAACCACACTAAAGCAAACAGAAAGGCACTGGCAAACTGTGCTTGTTTTTTTCCTTACCCCCTTCATTGCTGCTCCTGCTGAAATCACTCAAAATATAAACAATTTAGTGTCATAATTCATATCATATGAATGTTAAAACTTCCTTATGCACAATTGTGATGATGGCTCCCCATGTTGTACATAAGATTCAAAAGCTTAGGATGCCTCTTTTTAAACAGCACAATACAAGCAACTTTTCAAAGTTAGGAGAATGTCCCAGTGTTCATAGAAATCACATAGGTTTATCTACTTTGTACTCTTAAACAGCAGACTTCTCTTTAAACCAGTAAAAGTACTGTTAGCATTGCACAGAAACACTGGCAGCCTTCTGTAATGAAGGATGACAATCCTATAGGTCAGGCCTGCACCCCCAGAGGGATCCTGAGAAACTGAAGAAATATTGGAAAAGTTCCTTCCTTCCTTTGTGTATTCCTTTTTTGCAATCTGCAAATAACAATCCTATTTTAGCAAGAACTTCACTTACTGTATCTTGACTGCTTACCTAATATTCCCATTCCAAAGTGAGATTCAGAAATACAGGAAATGTGTTTCTGCAGAAACATACACATTTTATCTGGTGACTACATGAACCATTAGACCAGTCACAGAACCAACTCAGAATAACCTGCAGTTTAAATTATGTAATTATCTAACAACATTTGTGAGACGCAAGAGACAGAAAAGATCTTGGGAAAAGACAGAGGAAAGGCTACGGGAACAAGTGGCCAATTCACCCTTTGGTTCAGTAATGGCCAAATGACTGAAAAGCACTTCAAATGTCAAAGAAACTGTGCTATAAAAGCAGTCTGGAATAAAACAAACTCGTACATGAGAGTCCAACAAATGGTGTGGTCAAAGAGCAGCTCTAACTTTGAGACAGTTATACAAATAAGGCCTCATCTGTTCTAACCAAACCAAATAAAAAAATCTTGTTCCAATTTCTCATCCGAAGAACCCTGGAAATTAATACCAGAGTCCAAGCCAACCTCTTCCCTTCTTGCCAGCGTGAATACTCTGAAAATTTCCAGGACCCTGTTATGTACAAAAAAAAATCTATTCTGGTTCATTTTAAGATACATATGGCATGAGATTCTCTATTATCTTTACAACACCCAATTGTGTAAAAGGGAGAACAGCAGTACCAGTGCAACACAGCATAAAATGGATGTGTTCTCAGGTGAAAAAAAAAATATAGAACAAGAGCATCTCAAGTTAGATGGTCTGTAATGAAGCAGGCAGGGCTGACATGACATGTGGCTAGAAGAAATGTCCTGCTTAGCAACTATTACTAGGTGGAACAGATACACTTCCTCACAAGAGACACCATTAACTATCCAGGCCTGAGAAATCTTGGAGAGGATGTCTGGGAAGGTTTTACGGAGCGGGGAGTTACTGCAGAGTTCCCAGAGCAGACTGAGGCAGTGAAGTCCCCAGGACAGCAATGCTGGAACAAGGAAGGACCTGGCACCCCACAGGACAGGCAGGAGGGATGCTGGCAGAGCATGTGGGGCAGCCGACACAGGGCTGGAAAAGCCGCCAGCTGCACATTTGTTGGACTGTGGAAAAATGCTGTCACCAACTAAATAAGGGAGAGGGAATGCAGATCTGGAAAATTAAGAGAAGACTGCTGTTGTATACTAAAATCAACATCAACCAAGTTCTTCTTAAACAGTATTTTAGGACAATTTTGCAGTGATTGATTCTACTATCAATTATCTACTTTCAGATTCATCAAATATCACTCCATATTTATTTCCTATGAAGTACTTAACCTCCTAATAAAGTATTCAACACATTATATTAGGTATCTCTTGCCATATAGTTATTATTCAAAGAACAGCAGTTACAACTCTGAACCAAATTTATGTAACTCGTCCCATAAAGTCAGCAGCCATTATTTACCCATTACTTTCCATTCAATTTCAAATCTGTTTCAAGGAAATCCTAAATCCATTTTTTATCTCCTACAATCTGGACAGTGCTTATATTATTGCAGTTCATGCAAAAGTGTTTAAATACTGCAGATAAAAACAAACAACAATACAGGGCAGTAGGAGAACATTTTCAGAAAGTCAGTCTTGGCCTGTCAGGTGCTGGCAAAGGTTAATATCGAAATGCTTGTAAATTCCAGTAGGCACAAGAATGAGCTGAGGACAAAAGTTGTTTCAAGACTGAGTCTTTACTGAGGAGCCTCAGGTAAAAGGAGTTCACAAACTGCAACAAGAGCAGCACCTTCAACAGTAAATTGCAGTTATTGCTTAAAATGGACTGTCTCAAAGTGCTTCTCAAAGTCAGTCTTTATACTTGTAAATTTGAATGTGCTGTTACTGAAAACTGCTCCTGATCATCATCAGCCAGCTTGACAATTTCCCCCATTTACAAGAGAGAAATCTCCTTCCTGGCATGATGTTAAATCAAATTCCACTAGTTCAGCACTCCCCTGCTCTAACATTATTTTCTTTACTGTTAACATGTTTTCTGGAAGACTGTGTTTACTCCTCCTAAGCAAAGTTACTATGTAGGAAACTTCCTCAAAACAGGCATAAAATCAAGAGAAGGCTTTCCTTTTTGCCTTCAACATTCAATTTACCAATGCCTTTCTTCAAAAAGTTTAATGCAGAAGCGAAACTGAAATAATTTTTGTTGCAAACATTAAACTTTTTAAAAGTTTTGCTCAAAATATGAAAGCAAAGCTTACACACTGAATTATTAATTTGGAGATCAAGAGAGCATTTAAAGATGCACCCATGGTGTTAACTAGAGAATGACAATGACATATATCAACATTAGTAGGTACCAAAGGACGCTCAGTCCAGAGACAATGTGAGTCCAGCACTCAAACTGCTCAGAGAGCTCGTCATCATACACTGAGCTTTGGCTGAAAAATAGATGATGATGACATCCAGGTTTTGAAGTTCTACTGCTGGTCAGCTTTCTGCCTCTTTAAATAATGAAGAGACCACGTAGAATTCCGAGAACACAATGAAACTGAGCCTCAATTATGCAATTCGTTAAAAAAAAAAAATCAAGATCCTATCCAGCGTCCTTTCACATCTGTTGCTAAGTCCAGTGCTCTCTCCTGCTGTTAAAAACCAGTTTTAAGATCTCAATATTTTGAGGTAACTAAACTAAAAACAGCTCAGAAACAACTTCCTCAACTCTTTCAGAACTCTCCATCTTTGTATGCAGATTCTAGAGGGTTAAAAAGGAACACCAGAAAAGATGCACAATTTCTCTAAAATTGTGCCCATCAGGTGTCTAGACTTTTTTCTGAGAACTGCAGTGAGCTGTCCGAAACAGAAGCAGCTCATACTCACAGATAGGAAGGGCTTCCATTTCCCTAAAACTCCAGATACTCTTTCTACACGAGTATATACACAAACCATACACAAGGGTCAGCACATTGGCAGCACGTGGTGAAGCAGAAAGATGCTGTTTAGAACTTGCAACAGTTCTTTGAAAGGGTAAATCCTCTACCAATGAAGTATAGACTGACAATTATGCTGTTGAAGCTCTGGTGGAAATCTGAGGGTGGGGGGGGAGAGCAGTTGAGAAGTGTACATAAACAAAAGAGGAAAAATGTATCTGAAGAAAAGGTGTTTTCATTGCTCAGGTCACAAAAACTGACAAGGAAAAATGTTCCTACAAACCAAGTCAACAGCAGGAAGAGGCTGAAGTATGATTCCATTCTGAGTTCTTTCCTATCATTGAAGTTGTTACAAAAACCTATGAACATTAAAAAAAAAAAGGAAGAAACAGTAAATACAAAATCCATCTCTCCATAGTGGAAAAAAAAATATCTGGAGTGTTCCCTTCCCTCTGGAACAACTCCTTTTTAAGATGTAACACAGCTCACAGAATTAGAAACATAAGAGAACCTTAGGGGGAAAAATGCAGGATACAACAGGTGGCACAGTACCATTTCAGGCTGTTTAACACATGCTTACCCGTCTGCTACAATTCTATTTGTATTTTAGTCCAAAACCCGAGAAGTAAGAGAGTACAGAAGACACATCACCTTTCCTTCAGAAACCAAGGGCAAAAGAAAATAACTGAGATTAGCATAACTGTCATTTTGCTTCTGCATAAATGCAACCTTTATTTTATCAATGTGTAAGTTCATTAGATGAATTCAACAATGTATTTTATGATGCATTTTGTAAACACATCATTCTATCACCCTGCAAACAAATTCACAATATCCAAATCATATTAAGGGAGTTGTTCTAGTAATTGTTTTAAAAACTCATGCAGTGAGATACTCATCATTTTGGTTGCCTAATTCTTCAAAAATTCTCCTGCATCCGCTCTCAAGACAACTTCACCATCATGTCTGCTCCAAGGACATGCGATAGCAGGATTGATCTGTCAAGTGCCAGTTTGAGTCACAACATAGTAAAGTCCTTTTCTCCTGAGCAACCAATTCAGTTCACCAGTTAAGCTCAAGTAGTGCCTACTTCTTTAGATTTTAGCTGTAGTTATTTTCACAGACTAATTCTGTGTTTCCTTTCTTCAACCAACTTTTAGTATTTCCTTTTCTTTATCTGACATAGCCAGCCACAGATCTCAGTGTTTCAGAGAAAAATCAACATCCAAACAAAACCAGACTTTTTACTAGCTTTAGCTATAGGAAAGTATCATTTTATATCTCACCCCATAAAAATGAATATACTGGATATAAAACAAGATCTGACTCCTCAGATTGCATTCTAGTAAAGCAGCTGGCAATCATGAGAAACTGGAAGCAAGCTTCTAACACTGTTCTATTTAAGAAATGCACAGCCAAGCTTAGTGGAGACTGAGTAAGAAATAAAAGCCATATGTACTCTTATGCAAAGTATACTTCTGTTACATCATTAAGCACTTGGTAACATTTACAGCGTTAATGAGACCAAACTCTGGAGAACATATAAGTTTACTGAAGCTACCATCACTGCTGCCTACAAGCGCCATGTCTCCCAAGAGCAGATTGCTTGCCCTCCACCTGCACGTTCCTGGATGGCAAATGTACTGCTTCTGTGGAAATTCCTGTTTGTCTAACCCACTGTCCACACAAATACACCAATATTGTTTCAGTGTGCACTTGCTCTCACTAACTTTAGTTTTTTATGTCAGGAGAGGATGAAAATAGCAAAATCTAGCAAAAAATTTACAAAAGTCTATTTGTTAAATGCATTTTAAATCACATTAGTACTATTCACCTGGTTATTTTACATCACCTCCAGTCTAAGACAAAATGCAACATGACTTAATTTGAAATTTCTCTACATGGTAACTTTTCATGTCCAAGTAAAACATAGAAAAAAAATACTGCAATGTTTATTCCTACCAGAATGCACCACCCATCACCACTTACTTGTCTCCATGAAAACAACAACTGTAAGATATGTTACTAATTGTTTCTAGGTTATGTCTGAATCTCTAGAAGACAGTGTACACACCAGCAATGATGCAGGCTAGATCAGATTAGAAAGTAGGCAGGTCCTCTTTCCTTCTTTTTTTTTCCCCCCCCCGGGAATGATGGTAAAAGCATCTAAATTAAATAATATCAAATGTAATCGCTTTGGTATCAACAGCACACACATTTTCTTTTACAGAAGACTTTTCACTTACAGTAATGATCCTGTCTGAACAAACATGGGCTCACAATTGGCTTGAGCACCACTACAGGAAGAACTCTAACAGGGACTTCCTGTTGTCTTCCCATTCTTCACTACACTGCAGTGCCACGCGATGAGCTTGGCTATTTTCTGATCCCAGCACAAAGCCAGAACTAAGTTACTTGCATGCTCTAAGATTGGGCTTCAGAATCCTAAAATTTCCATTGTAATAAAATAGATTCCCTACATACTTTAATGCCTACAGAAACCCATAGGAAAATACAGTGTTAGCTCTGGTGATCACAGAGAAAATCTGTTCAATTTATTGGGACATTTATTTAGACAGCAAATCTATTATAATACAGTTAAGTCTTCTCAATAATCTAGCAATCTCTAAATACAAGGCTAGGCTAAAGCTAATCAGCAATTGTGACCACACTGAGGCACCTTCACTTACAATCAAATACCCTCTTATTGAGAGCAGGGGATGTTCAGAAAGCTGAACCGTTTGTGTACAGAGAACTGCGCTCCTGAAAGACGATCCCAGAAAGCAAACCCGTATCACTCCAGACACAGTGCCAGCCTGATCAGAACACAGACATACTCCTGCTTCTCCACATTCAGACTGCAAGAAGAGAACCAGAATTAAAGATTATTACTGTTGGTAAACACACGACCTATTGAAATATTAAGACCTTTTCAATCAAATCCTATTTCTGTTAGAACTGTAGGTTCTCAGTACTTGACTTGACTACGTGGTCTGCTTTAAAGCACCACTCATATAGAGGATAACAGCAGAACTGTCTTTCAACACCGAGTTCAAATTTTGAAGTTAGCACAGCCTCACCGAACTGGCAATCAGAACAGTTGAGCTCTTCCTGAAGCCAGCTAAAATGAGAAAATAAAACCTTCATTACAATAAAATTACTAGAGCATGTGTGAAGCAACTCGAGTTTATCAGCTAGCAAAATAACCACACTTGCTTTCCCTGCCTTCCTTTTCCCTCAGCTGGAGGCAGTCTACCAGTGGAACAAGCAAGGGACTGTACCGAGCTCTCAGAAAGGTAAGCTCCAACTTCAGAAAGCAGAAGTCTAATCTCAACTACAATAAAAAATTTCCTAACATTTCTTTCACTTAACTAGTTCATTGACTGAACTGAAAACCAAAAAATAAACCCAGAAAATCAGTTTTGGCATGCTGGAAAACAAATCACATAGTATTACTGATCTTACAGAACATCTTTACTTTGCTATTCTTAACATTTTTTTCCATGAATAACAAAAATATATTTTTATTAAATGATAACATACCCTTACAGATTGGTAATCTCTATAATTTTAAACTTTACCATCTCCACTATCAGTCAAAAAGCTCCCAACTCGGCACTAGTTCTTCAAGGAGTTAGACTTCAGAACAACAACGTGAGTTTCTTTTAGAACTGCTCTCTCAAAATTCAAGTAATGACCAGTCATTGTACATATATCCTAAAGACCCTAGAAAAAAAACTTGAAAGTGAACATTATATTCCTTACTAGCTCCCTGTAGGTTTCCCACAGCAGCAAGAACCCTAAGCTCTTAGAGCAAACTTGTTTAAGGCTGTTGCACTCTGGCTGGCGAGGCTCGTGATGCTCAACATCCTCCTTGGCACTTCACAGCAAGAGAGATCCCAAAGTACCTTTCAGAGGAGCCTTTCCAAAAGCCTTTCCCCTGTTCCCACTCGTTATCTCAGATGTAAAACTTGAGTAGTCAAGTTTTGTCAGTGTCACGCAAATGCTACAGAGGAAGGTGCCATGTAAAAACATTATTTACACTGAATTACTCGCGCAGTCTGAAGCCCTTTGTCAGCACATTTTTTCCTGGAGATACAAGGGCAGGGGACACAGACTCTAAGATATTGGATTACTAATGAGCAATGTTCTTCACACCTGCACTTCTACTTTCCTTTTGTAGGATAATGTGGAAATATACCAGCTAACATATGCTACAAATAAAGCTACTCCGGGTTAGGTTTTCAAATCGGTCAGGCAATTTGTTGTATTGATTACAAGCAACATAATGCAGTACAGAGAAGTCCTGTCACACTCAAGCTACAGAACCCAGCAGAGAAACAAGTATCACCACTCGTCAACTCCCAAGTGAAGAAGACTTAAATAAAAACAGCTTGTTAACTAATACAGTTTGGTGACTTATGCCTAGCTTTCTCTTCTGACTGTCCACAAATTTTATTAATTTGCACAGTGCCAGAGGCTTGTCTAGAACTTTGATGACGCTTTTGTTCCTTTTAATGAAGATGAGGTACTTCAAACAAACAACAAAATCAAACACCCCTGTTCCCTGCACATCAAGTTCACAAATAAAATTTTAGTTTATACCGTGTAATATAGTTCCATATGCTGCGTTTTCAGAGGCTTAAACTCTGCTCTTCTTAAAAAAACCTCAAAGATTAATCTCCATAATATCTAGTAATCTCTCTAGGCAATTTACGTAACTGGAAGAGATTCAAAAATTCAGATTTTACTTCAGTTTTTCCATAATTTTTTCTATTAGGAACAAGCCCAGTTTTGCGTGAACAGTGTTATCAGATCAGCCATGTGACACAATCTGAAACTAACTTTCATGACTTCTGCTCTTTTTTGTTCTATAAAATATGTGGACTTGATCAAAGCTCTTCCCCACTACTGTGCAAATTTTCATCTCTTCTCTATAGTCTTAATTCATCCAAAGGTTGATTTACTTGAAAGAAAATACCCTTTAAAAGCAGTTAATTTTCCAGGGAGCTGTGGAATTCTAAGGCAGTTTAAGATTTATTTCAGAAACAAACTAAACATATCAAGTTGCTACATGAGTACTAGAACTGACTTCAGTCTCACAGAACTTCAGAACCATAGAACATGGGTCCTCTCAGCATCTTTCATCCTGTCAGATGCCCTGTAAGGCAAAGAATGGTTTTTTGGCAGTCACACATGAGCTGACTGGCCACAACAGCTCCCCCATCTCACCTTCAGTGCCAGGCGTAACAGGGGCTTGTCTTCCATCTACCTACTGAGTGGCTCTGAATTTCCAGGCATTTCATCATCTCTGAGACTTTCTTCCTACCTTGAAATTTGACTAAAATTGACCAGGGACCTCAAGAGTAACTGCAGAGCAACTAGCAGATGGGCACACTGATGAACAAAATAAATCAGATTCAAGAATTTTTACTTCTTCACATCATCACTTGCTTCTGACGCTATCTTTTGCCTGACAGAAATGAGCCTTGCATTTTCACCTGTACTGCCTTCTGCTACTTCAGCATGCAATTATGCTACAGAAATGCAGACATTGTGATCTTCTCATCAACAGTAAAAGAAGAAACTTGCAGAACCGTAAGGTAGTGCTTTTAGTACATTTCAATCTTATAATGCTTATATACATTCTTTACGAAAAAATGTCATAACTGAAAATTATGAAATCAGCCATATCCTTGGCAAAAAAAGATGTATGAGTATAGGTGGAACAATATTTTTTTTTCTTATCAACATACATTTTCCAATAGATTAAACTGTACTTTCCTCATTTTCTGTATGTCTGTAGAGCTAAAGATAATTTTTTTCCTAGGGAGCAAGAGTTCAAATTCACAAAACACAGGCAGAGCAAAGGTAGTGTTGCACTTCTCTTTATGGGGTACAGCTCCAGGTCTAAGCATCTAGTTAGGAAATTCAAAGCAGTCCCATACAGACCAGGTAGATGTTGAAAGCAGCATTACGTTGAAGAAAGGAGTACATCCAAAATCCCACTTATTTTTACAGTTCAGACAACGGAATACATTTTCAGATGCAATGTCAAAAGCACTATGTAAAATTACTGCAATGCATGTCTAAATGATCAAAGGGGCAGAGAAGCCAGGTGTCTGGATTTGTCTGTATGTAACAGGCAAATTACCTGTGGCATGAAAGAGACTTGACACAATACTTAATAATTCTTCCCTACAACAGAATTTAAAACCTTTTTATTTCTTAACCACAGGATAAAAGGAACTTTTATGACAAAAACACACAGTATGCAAAACACTACTGTGGCAGGGGCAAGGACCTGTTTTTTGTCAACTAGAAGCACTGCCCCATTACATTTACAGAGGAAGTCAATAGCTTCACCCTCTGGCCTCAAAATTTCAATTACACTGTGAACCCAGGGTAATTTTTAGTGCTTACCACTAAAGGGAAATACACTGATTGCAAAAAACCACAGAACTCAACACATGTAGTTCCGCGGGGGATGGTATCTAAGTAGATCTTAGTAATGATGTATCGCTTAGAATTATAGTCCAAAACCTCACTATGCTGGTGGCACAATTCATCATTCCAAAACTCTTAGAAAAGAAAGTCAGGGTATCCTCTGAAAGGTTAAGTCAATGTTTGCTCCCCTAAATGCAGAAAGTATCTTAAAAAACAGAAGTTTGCTCATATTAGCACATTACCATTCACCAGCACAAAAAATACAGGAAATAATAAGTTCCACTTTCCAAATAATCTCTGAAGCCTATATACCATTTCTAGAAGCGATGCGCTTGGCCAGCCGAACAGCTTA
Organism: Donacobius atricapilla; assembly: GCA_013397315.1. NCBI lineage: Eukaryota > Metazoa > Chordata > Aves > Passeriformes > Mimidae > Donacobius > Donacobius atricapilla. Next base: position 307,932 of record WBMY01009132.1, read on the forward strand.
CTGCTTGTCCCTTCAGTGAACCACTTCAGCTAAAGATTACTAAGAATGCCACCAGAAGTGCAGCCAGGCCTCAGAGAAGATTGGAGAAAAAACTTCCTATGAACTAGAAGGAACTGGTTCCTGAGAAATACCATCTTTTCTCAATTTGTAACAGAAAATGAATAAATAAAATGCCTTATCTGAAGCTAGTTCTAGAAGCAAGGACTTATTTTGATTTAGTCAGTAGGGAATGGAGATATATTCCCTTAATTTCTAACCCAATAAAATAAATCTGTTTTCCTTTCAGCTTTCTATATAGGAGAAAGCTGCACAAAATCACTTTTATTTTTAGCTTACACTTAACTATATACCTGTCCAGGCAGGCACTTCAGGCCCTCTCTCCAGTTTGTCATGTCCTGCAGCAAGGGCCAAACACTGGGCATGGTCTTCTGGGAGGAGTACAACAACCAGCAGATTGGGAATGACACCAACGTGTTCCGAGATTACGGAGCACAAATGTCTACAAACGTTGTGAGCAGTACACACAACCACAGCAGCAACAATTACACCACCAGCAGCACTACTCATACTGATATTAACTTTTTCCCCTCACTGAAGTGTTTGAACAATGACCACCAGAGCTGGAAAATCAGCATGTAATTCCCTGGCCTTTCTCAACTCTTCTTCTCATTAAAGGAGAAAGTCTTGCCACACACTAAATAATGGAGAGAAGCCCCAGCAACGGAGGAAGTAACAGCTCAGTAGAAAGAGAGGATGAGAAGGGAGGAGAGAGGGCATAAAGTGGTCCTCACTTTTAAGATGCATGGCAGGTGTGACTGACAACATACAAAGGCACACTAAGACTTAATTGAACATAAATAATCGGTCATACATTAAAAACTTACCTCTATAGTGAGTACCAAGCAAAAAGTACATTAACGAGCAATAGATTCCCTGTCTAACAAAGCTGGATAGAATAAAGGGTCAAGGATTTTTTTTTTTAACTGAAAAGTTCCAGGCTGCAGTGCAGAACTAATTAAAAACGTAAAAAAATCCCACTCTAAAGACTCCTAGTAAATACGCAATAAATGTACTTAAAATCTCAAATAAACTTTTAATAACTAAAGACTGATACAAACAACCTGAGACAGAAATTCAGGTGCACAAACCCAGGATATGCTATATAAACCCACCTGAGCCAGGGTATTCCAAAAGACTGGAAAACTGTTCACCCACCAACACATTTTCTGTATGTAAAAGGACACACTACACAAAATGTCATCAATAAGATCAAGACACTCTGTGACAGCTACAATCAAAGTCTGAAATTAATGTGCCACTGAAACCTAATGGAATTACCATTCCAAGAAAAACATACCATTTTAACAAGCAAGTCCTAAATCAATCATAACATCTCAGGTATCAGACTTCTGCCAGTACTCAGGGGAGCACTAATACTACAGCCAAAAAATCCTAGGAAACAAGTTACAGAAAACTACATCATTCAAGAAGAAATTAAAGAAAAACAAGCATAGTTGAATGTGTGGAATAGAGGGAAAAGTAACACACTAGCAGAAACTCCGAAACAAGCAGGAGGTTTATCAGTGGAACACTACAGGTTGACTATTGACTATATAACAAAGTCACATGAATTAAGTTCAGAGTTGCTTATACTTCAGAAAGTCTGCCTTGTGTCACCACAACCTTCCTTCAGCCAGCAGCAGGTCTTGATCCTTAAAAAAAATTTCACGTAACATCATATCAAGCTCACAGTGTATCTTAGGAATGTATTTACCAGTCTTGTCCCACGTGTGAGTACACACACTGTAACCCAATCACGAACTACTACACACGTGCCAAGCTCCTCATTACATAAGTGACAGCAATCGGCCTGTGCAAAAACATTTGGCTCTCTTCTGGAAGCTTTTGCTTTCATTTTTTACTACGTCTGTAAAAGGACAATGTATTTCCTAACCTTGTCTTTCAAGTCAGGAATTATTTTTTAAAAAAATCACCATTCAGTAACTTCAGGTCAAATGGCAGAAGTTCCACAACCTGGGTGTGTCTGCACAAAATATCATGTGTCAAATGACAGTAGGAGACCTGCACTCCACTAAGATGCAGCAAGACACGAAGACAGCGCAACTGACCAAAACACTTTCAACCAGATTTCAAAAATGAAACTGCCATCAGCAATAAGTGAAAATTACTTAACTGTAGGAATGCAAGCTTTTGTTTCAGTTTTATTTAACAGTCTTTTTCCAAACCTCTTCACAGCTTTTCTTATCAAATTTATATTCTGGCTTTCAAATTACATCATATGACAAAACAGATTAATCTTCTAATGAAACTTCCTCTTCTCTGCATTTAATTCCCCTGTACAAGTTCCTGGCCAACAGCCTGTAAGGGCTTTATCTTGTACAAGACCAGTTCAGGAGGTATTCACAAAAACACATGCAATAAAATACGTATTATTTTTAGTACTTCACCTAACATCACAGCAGAACACAAGCAATCCAGCAGGTTTCCAAAATATGCTAACAGCTCCTTTCTGACACAGGCGACTGAGATTCCAAAAAGGAACAGGCAACCTACTAAACCTCGTATTTACAGAAAAGGAAGAATTCTTGGGAGCATGAAGTTCAAGGGCTGCCTTGGCCACAGTGACGCTGAACAACGAGGTTCAGGAGCCTGAGAGCAGAGCCATATAACAGACTCACAGCCCTGGACTTGCACAGAACGGGACTGTTCAGTGATCAGCTTGGAAGAATTTCAAAGGGGGCTGTCCTGGAGGGGAGTCCAGGGGAGTTGGCTGATTTTCATGGATCTCCTCCTGCAAACTCAAGAATGGTCCTTACTGACATGCAAAGAATCAAGCAAAGGCACCAGGAGGCCTGTGTGGACAAACAAGAAGATTCTGGCAGAGCTCAAATATAAAAGGAGTGTACAAGGATCACAAGCATGATCCAGGTGAATCAGAAGAAACAAGGACACTGTCTGAGCATGCAGTGATAGGGTTAGGAAAGCCAAAACCCACTTTGATTTCCATCTGGTACCGGACATGAAGGGCAGCAAGAAAGGCTTCCAAACACACAAAGGACAAGAAGATAGATTTATCAAGAATAAAACATAATTAATCAGCCTGATGGCCATTTGTAAAGAGTTGACTGGCTTGGTAGATGAGAGAAGAGCAGCAGGTATTTTTTACCCTGACATCAAGAGGGTTTTTGACACTGTCTCCTGTTATGTTCTTATACACAAATTAATGAAGTAGGGGCCAGATAAAAATAAACAGTAAACTGAACTGGAAATTGAAGAAGTTATGAACAACAGGAAGAGGCCCAGCTGGAGGCTAAGTATGAAATTAAAAGAAACAAACTGAAAAAGAGGAAAACCCATATAAACATCACTACCAAACACTGAAACACATTGCCAGAAAAACTGCTGAGTCTCCATACTCGTGGTCAAAACCAGCCCGGACAACAACCTGGGCAGACTGCTCCAGTTTTACTGAACTGAATGATCTTCAGAGAAGTGCCCTTCAACCTCAATGATTCACTGATAGTGTGAAAACTGGTTTTAGATCTGTGCCATACTTTCAGTAATGAGAAAGTATTTTACAGCAGATACACAAATGGGAGCCGCAGGTAAATCAGGTTCAGACTATTTTTGGAGAAGTGCTACATTCTAGCTCAAACCCCTAACATCCCCTGCCTGCTCATGTCCAATATAACCTACAATACCTCCTGCTAACATGCACATAGGACTTCGAACCTAAGTATAAAAGTGTATCCATTCCTTCTCTGTCATTCTCATTTAATTTACTGAAACAATGCTATTTATGCAATTGCCATAATTTTCTAAAACTTCTGGCTTCAGCAACCACTTTTATGATTATAACATATGATCACGTGTATATGGAAGGAAGGAGAAAACAGAAGAACAAATTCACCTCAATATTGCCCTCAGAGGGCCAGAAACTCTCAAGTCTTAGATCTAACACCAAAGAGAGATTGCTGCAGGTACAGCAGTGGTTTCTAGGCGCCAGGTAAAATCCTGCGGTAGCTACAGAAACCAAAACCACACCAGGAAGACAAAATTATCTTACAACAGGCAAAGTCTGTTAATGCCGGAAGAAGACACTAGATGAAGTACAATTAGACTTCAGTCCCTGACTTGCTATGGAAAGATGCTCAAGAATTTCTTTCAGTTTTGCCTTTTTTTTAGATTAAATTTACATTTTTAAATTCACAACTTGTACCACTTTTACAACTACGAGTCTCATCTGCCTGGTTTTGGAGACATACCTACAACACTTTCAAGCTGCAGACATTCAAAAAAGCAGGCCTCATTCTTCACAGATTTCCTTTAAACAGACAAGCTTTCTCACCCTCTAAATTTGAGTAAGAAGAAAGGAATTGTGTAAAAAGATAAACTTCTTGTTCCTAAAATAAATGTATCTACTTCCCGTGTTTAGCTTCAATATACAGTTATTTTTACATTCTTCATATTTTCACGTTGTGACTTCATATATAACAGCATGTCAGGTTTTCTGTAGCATATATGGTCTTGCACTATACAAAGAACTAGTATTTGTAGGCTTTTTACTCTAACAGTTGAAGAAAATGTTAATTGCTTGGGATATTTTTGCTTAAACCTGACACTGATCTTCCCAAAAGAAGGTCTGAAGAAAGTACACAATACAAGTTATTTATTTATATTCTATCACATAATACAAAAAGCAGACAGCATTCAAGAACAGAAAAGGCACAACTCATTTTGAAAAGAATTAGAGATTTTTTTTCAAAGGTTCATTTATAAGAACCACTGATCCAAAGCCTCCTGAAGTCCAGAATCATGACCAGCTGAAAGGATTTATATAGCATATTTATGAAATATGAATAAATGTAATTTCTCTCCTAATTTACTATTTCAAATTAGACCAAATACCCTTTTTTCACCTATTATTAAAAAACGTTTATAACATAAAACAACACAAGTTGTCTTCTGACTTTTTGAAATCATTTCTGAAATCATCTGGCGTAAATCTGCACTTAACAAAAAATACTCTGGACTTTAATCACTTAAAACAATAAATACAATGGAACTCCTCAAAACTCACTGGAACTCATAGTACAAAACAGTAAAATGGAAAAGTAAAGCCTCTACTGCCACTTTGTAACAGCCATTTGTAAATAAGATGTAAAATCAATGTGAAACAGAGGAAAACAGGCTCGTGAAACAATGTGCAGGTAGGCCAGAAAGGCCTTATTAAGAAGTAAGAATAAATTGGAAGATCCTTCTCTATTGAGTCATTCTAAAATGCAACTAGTTGTATTTCTTTTCCAAATGAGATGTCTCTTTGCAGTAAAGAAATCAAGTTTCACAAAAAACAACTGCGCCATGGGATAAAGAATACAGAGAAAGAACAACCACTACTCCTCATGCTTTGGAAAGGTTAGCAACACTCAGCTGAGAACACATTCTTGTAATCCCAGCTTTCTCACTTACAAAAGCAGGGAAGACTAGAGGCACTTTCCAAGGAATGAAAGCTCAAGGTATCTTGGGTCCTAAGCAGGAAAGAGAAATCTGCCAGACCAGATTATCCAAGGGGAGGAAGTCACCACAGTATTAACTGAATTTAATGTCAAGTCACTCCCACAAATCCTGGTTTTAATTTCACACATAATGCCTTCCCCTTAACTCATTTGGTAGGATTAATGGTTTGAATTTTTAAAAAATACAATAATTTAAAAAAAACCCACCTCAAACTATTCACCACACAGCAACACACCACCAAAAAATGTACCCAATAACTATAAACAAACAAACAAACCCACATGCAAAAACCTCATTATTCACCTTTTTGGCAAAATAAGATGATTGTGGTGTTTGTACTTCACCTCCCTCACAGCAGACACAAAACCTAACAGAAAAAAAATTGTTTCCAAACTTCAGATTCCCATTGTGAACTGCAAAGAAGCTTACAGACAGCCATTACATCACTTACTGATGTTGCATCATCCAAAATTTACACCACTGAAAGCTGGCCATGAAATGCATAAAGGTTAACATGCGGAGGGAGTTGCAAGGGGACAATCTTTTTCCCAAACAAACTCACACCGGGATAGTGTGAAAAACAGGCATCACTGAATTCTTAACTGAATACAAGATTTTTTCCTAAGTTTATCCAAGTCCGAGATTTAAATGAAACAAGGTAAAAATGGTTCTCTACAGACAAACTTACCAGCGAGGACTGTTTACCCTGAACACGCCTTGCTGAGTAACTGTCTAATATTACCACTGTCTCTACTCACTCACATAAAGAATTTAGTTTCTCAGTCATGAATCACTGATTACAAGAGCAGAAACCATCTTAGCCACAGATGCCTTTTAACATTTTAGATCTAGCTCTAAAAATAGTTTCTGGGGGTGGAGGTTATTTGTCTACCCACCCACAAAAGACAAAAACCTCAACTCAACAAAACTATTTTTGTGGCCATCTCATTTCCCAGTTGTTAAGGTAGAAGTTTACCTTTTTTTTTTCCTTACCTTCTGGATAACTGGTTTTCAGGACCGGTGAAGGGGAGAAGTTTCATTTTGCGAGATGGAGCTCCTCCCTCCAGTTCTTTTCCTATCCATACATCCCCCAGTCCAACCCCTTCGGAACCATGTAGCTTGCTGAGAAGCCTCTGACAGTGCTATTTCCTCCCCTTAAGCTGTAGAAATGGAGCGAAAGAGGAGTAACTATTCCAGAGCAAACAGAAGTCCCAGCAGCATCATTCAACCACAAAAGAAAAATGTTTTCCACGGGATCTGAGTGGTTTACTGAGTGTGCTGCTGCAATAAGATCTGGAATCAAAAAATAAGTCCTGCAATGTAATGCAGTCCACTAAATAGGTGGCCCAGTAAACTATTCTATAGGCAAAAAAAGCACTTGCCTCACTGCAAAAAAGTAGAAAAGAAATGAAAGTGTGACAGCATATGTAACTTGTGTGTACAATCCCCAGTCACCTTGAGCTCTCCTTCATCTGGGAGGGGGCACAGAGAAGAGATGGAAGAGAGAAGTGAACACAAAAGCAGGCAATGGTGCATTTCATGTTAGCTTATTAAATCTGGAAAACATGAGACCCATATGATGCAACAACTTTAATAAAAGCAAGTAAAACCAAAGACAAAAGTTTGGTATCTTCAAGAAGCAAAAAATAGGTCAGTCGTGAATATTTGAAAAACTCCATTTCCTGTTGCTGATCACCAACAGCTGCCTTGTTTCATCAGGCTTGGTACAGAACCTCCTGAAAGCAGAAGGAATCCTGATGAGCTATTATGGAATCAGCACTGCAACATGCAAGAACATGTGTAGATCAGATCGAACAGTCAACTAGTCCAGCTCTAAAACTGACCAAATGCAGATAGCTGTGAATGATTAGGTAAGAACACAGAAACAAGCATCACTAGACCATCTTCCCAGCTTTAACTATTCACAAATCCCTCATTCAATCCACTACAAGGGTGCTGAGTAACTCAAAGTATTGCTCTTTCAAAAATATATCTGGGTTACACACATGCTTTAAGCTTCCAAAATATTAAGGTGCAGAGTAACAAGTTTAATTAATTTTTATGTAAAAGACCATCTCCTTTTGCTTGTTCTCACCCCACCATGCTCAGTTGACACCTCCAAGTTCTTGGTGTAGATAGTAAAGAGCTGATCCACAGAAACCCAAGATGAAGATGGAGAAAGCTACAACATCTCAGCATCACCTGTCTTTAGTCTGCTCTTTCCCAAACTGCCAAGTCCTACCTTCCTTTTTTTGGTTTTGATACAGAAACAACTCCATATATTCAATTATCATAAAGCCGGAAAAGTTGTGGAGAAAGGCTAACTACTATATTGTTTCTGAGATGGGGAAAAATGAAGAGAGATGGGACCTAGACACACTAGCTCCAAGTGCACTATGGATTCATATACTGAGGCATAAAACAGAGAACAATGCCTGTTCAAAATTATCGGGAAATGGATGACAATTTACTCTTTTGAAGAACACCAAGCATTAAGGTGCTGTTTAATCCTTGGAGTTACCTATCAGAACATTTAAGATTTCACCCATGAGCTCCTGGTTAATCATTAAATCTCAGTATTTTATATGTGACATAATACTTTGACATTTACACACATTTTCTATCAACTAGTGCTGAAGAAAGTCCTTCAGCATTTCTGCACAATTCATCTTCATTAATCTGAGTAACAACCAGCAACTCTCTACAAAGAAAGATAACAAAGAAGCACTTTTACCTCTCCACTGCCATTTAACTCATGAAAACAGCAGTTACCAGACCTGTTTAGATACACAGCTGAATCATAGCCTCAGTCACAGTGCAAATGGAGAGAAAATTACTCAAAACCATCTACAGTTTGGAATTCACAAAAAACAACACCTAAAGGGCACAGGCTACAAAATGCTACTTGTATTGGCCAGCTTCCATTATATAATGCTTCATAACACTTTCATACAGAAAAGCCCTTTGTTGCACAGACTCAGTTACGAGGACCATTTTGGTTTTGTATACAGTACTTTTAAAAAGTGGGAATACTACTTCTTATGTTTTTAAAAAATTAAAATGCTAACAAAAAGATGCAAGCAATGAGCTTGCAAGATCATCTCCATGACATCAGGATCAGAATACCAGCTTGCCAAACTCATTTACTGCTACTGATTTACTCAGCATCTGCCTCAAGAGGCAGAGATTGCAAGGAATACCGAAGAGTGGAACAAGTGAATATGAATGTTACTCATGTTCACTTGTTTCACTCTTTCAACTTTCATATAATTGGTAACCTGGCAAGATGGGAAACTTCAATACCCTCAGAGCAGCACACAAGCCATTCATTCTTCTTTCCTTAAGAAAAGAAAGGTCATGTTTAAATCCCACCTTAGAAGTAGCTCCAAAGCAACTTCTCCAACATATTTTAAGAAAATAACTAAAGCATACAGACAATGTGAGACTGTATTTAGACAGACCAATACAAAAACAGTCTAAGTACAGAGAATGGAACAGAAGGCCTGTAAAACTGCCATGAAAATTGATTACTCCGGGCAAAGTTAACTTACTCACCTTTTACCATGGTGATTGAGGATAATAAAATTTTAAAATGCATGCAAGAAGGAACAAGTCAGATTTCATAGCCATTGATGAATAACAATTGTTTGTGGCTATACATGGGAATACCTTTTACTGGAGTCACAGGCTCCCTATTAAAGTTGCATAGAGCTGAGAAGAAAAGCACAACAACAATAACAAAGCATGAAGCGCAGTAGAACAGCTTCTTACATTAACCAGATCTTTGTCTTACAAAAACATAGGTCAGAACCCACAGGTAAGAAGAGTCACCTGCTTGAGGACCACATACTAGACCTGCTGCTTCTTTTGCTGATCAGAAAGAACAACAAATGTTTCAGTTCTCAATTCTTACATGAAAAGGAAATTTTGATAGCTTTCCATACTCCTGCAGGCACTGACCAACCTCTAGTCCTCTTAAGAATTATGGAGCTGAGGACATACATAGACATTTAAACATGTCTAAACTACCAGAGACTTTAATGAAAGAATTGTATTGAAATATCTGTCAAGCTTCTGAAGAAATCAACCCCTACCACATTCTATTACATCAAGACAGACCTTCAACAAGTTATAATATTGTATTTTCCTCAAAAAAAATGGAACTGTGTTATGGTTTTGAAATCCACATGACTTTAGCTTCATAAACTAGTTTTTGAACATCATCTCTCCCTGTGCACTTTTCCAATATAAAACTGCAACTTAAGCAGTAGATTGGGCTCAGGTTTAGTTTTCAAAATTGATGACTTCACCTCAATGCTGTGAACGTATTCATTGAGCAGACTATCTGCCACAAGCCAAGTGATCTGTAAGGGATTCTTGAAAGTTTAAGATTCTCTTTTAGCTCACCCCACAGACAGAACAAGTTGTATCCAAGACCCCTATTCACCTTGAAGTTTTAAATCACATTAGCATTTGAATTTTAGTCTTTTCTGCCCTTGCACTTAAGACTACGACAATTACACAGAAATATTCAACACCAACACTTAAGGAAACTTAAGAAGCTTTGGTTTTTTTAAAACATACTTTATTACAGGATTGTTCACTCTATTATGTCTCAAACTTTGCAACACAAAAAGCCCCAAATATCTAAATGACAAGTTCAACTAGAAGAGAACAAAATACACCCTTTAAAGGGTATATGGTTTGCAATGAAGTTTTAATAAGAAATAGTATTTCATCAAAGTATACAAAGAGGAACACATACATACAAATAGGAGGGCACACTGTCATTTCCATTAGGTAAAAAACCCAACACTCCCCCTAAAAAACCCACAAACCTCACAAAAAAAGCCAACCAAAAAAACCCAAACACTCACAGCAAACCAACAAAAACCAAAATCCCCACACAAGTTCAGGTTTCTCTTTTCAACCTATTTGTACCAACTGCAAATGTCGCTCAAAACATTCAGTTTCTCCTCAGCACAGTTTTCTATAGGATTTCTTGTCCCAGGCCCTTCAAACAGACAAATATAAACCTCAGAAATTAAAATAAGGAAGATTATATTATCCAGCCAATCCAGTGATGCCAGTGCAAGATTATTCCCTGCAGCATATTTGCTAGTGCTTAATACAGTCCATACTGTGTGTCCTAACACATTATGCAAATGACACATACACGAAAGAAAATGTCTATCTCGGAGTGCCCCCCTCCACCAACAGACAATCTGTAATTAGCCATGTCCTCTAAGGAGGCACCTCGTTCATTCTCACCAAAGCAGCAGCTGCTGGCAAATGGAAATAAAGAAAATTAGAACAAAAATAAGCCTACTACCTACACTCCCAAAGGTGTATACTCATGGTTGCAAGCCAGATTCAAAATCTAAACAGCTGTTTGTGTTTTTTCAGAATGCCCACACAGAATCTCTAATGCCCAGCAACAAATATTTACTAACATGATTTATATCAAGCTTTCTCAAATAGGCTGGAGAGAGCTGCAGCAACAGATCGCAAGGCTTCACTAAAACACTTCTGATATACAAGTTCTCAATGCAAAAATCTAGAACAGAAAATATAAAGCAGCAACACTTTCTGCTGAACACAATTCCCAGCATAGAGAACAACAGGGTACACCAATTCAGAAAAATGCAGTAGTTCTAGCCCCCCTGCACAGGGATGCAGAGAACAAAGCATACAGTTGTACCTAATCTTTACCATCCTATTACGAAGTGATCCAATCACTAAACTCTAGTATCACCTCCCCAGAACAGTTCTCTTCAAATCCAATAGCAGTCATCAAAAGTAAATTCAGAGAACTGTTTCCCTGTTACCAAAGTAAACAACAAAACAGGGAGAAGCCAGAGCTCTCATCTAACTAAACGAAAAATGCATTTTACCATGGTCAAACAAAACCAAACCAAAAAACAAACAAAAATGAAAAACACGCCACAGAGGAAGCCTTCCCACTAAGTAACCTTTATGTACTCAAGAACTATGTATACATAAAACAGCTTAATCCCACCTTACAACTCTAAGATTCTGTACTTTCAGGTTTACAAGATCTGTCAGGCCTCAAAGCTTGCTTGATGTCACTACTCCCACCCATTATACTTCTACTGTCTGTGCCTACTACTGGCAGATGGGCAAAAAATACCATGGAGTGTCTTTGCAAAAATAATAAAAATTACATAACTTAAGAAGGATTTGGACAGCAGAAAAGCACAGCATTTACAATAATCTACATTTCTTAATAAACAGGCAAAGTGTTATGAGATTTCTGTAACAAAGAAATCAATCTGACTAGACAGCATAACTCGCATTCACTGTTATGCTTAGCATAACATATTTTTAGTATATATCCACTATCTGTGATGGCAGGCAGACAAACACTTCCTCTGTAGCAAGGCCCTAAGTTCAAGGTTTTGACGAGATCACAGGCTCTGACAGCTTCCACTATCATGGAATTGTATCTATGAGCCCACCAGACTGACTTCTGGACTAGTGTCAATTCAGACTATTTCAATGCAGTTTAGAAGCGTCAACATTTACACCAGGGCTAACTCATGCATTTTTAAAAACAATGACTCCTGTTAACCACATGAAATAAATCTTGTCTTCATTTAACATAATTTCCTAATTTTTTGTACCTGCTTCCTAGTCTATGCAATTTAACACACTGCAATTTAACTGCAGGGAAGAATAGCACACAAGCTCTGAATGGTAGAAAACATCAACTTTTTTCTTCCAGTTGTTATCAGAGAAAAAACCCCAAAACATCAGCTACAAAGCACCAATATATATTCCCTACAACTTAGCCTAACACTGCTACTTGGACTTGCTTGGAAGGATTTTTTTTTTCTTTTAGTAAGGCTCACAGGTTGCACAGGTTTATATTATAATCATCATTTACACAGCCACATGTAGTCAGAGAATTAAAGAAAAAAAAAAAAAAAGCCAGCTTTTTACTCTTTTCAGAGCCCATACTGTTCAGTTATGATTTGGTTATCCACCTACAGTAGGATTTTTTCAAAGATACAAGAGGGACAAGATGCAAATGCATATAGTGTGTGAGATGAAATAGCTCCTCTTCCCCAACTGTTCTCTCAATTGTTTTTGTGCGTAAGTCAATACAAATGACATGAAATAATATGTCTGAAGCAGCAGACATTATTTTTGCATGTTAATAAAAACCATTAAAAATAGTTTATACAGACAAAATAGTCAAGTTAATGTTTTGATATTTGTCAAACCTGTTAAAGACAAAAGTTCAGTTGTATAATGCATATACTGCATGCACTAAGAGCAGTTATTTCATGCAGACACAGTTCAAGATACTCTCAGTCCACAGCATTTCTCTTGCAAAAGTTTTGTTTTTCACACAAGTATACCAAAGTGCCACAATCAACAAAGTTGTATAACTAGGAAGCAAGAAGTCACTTTAGAAAAACACATTAAATATAGTTACATTAGAAGGCAGATACCCTCCTTTTCTTGAAGGAACTACTTCCTGCTTCATATTGCCACTTATCAAATACGTAACATTTCTTCATGAAAGAGGTCCATGTTTTGTCAAATTATCCTAGGCTTACGCTGACATAATGCAGAGCAGAAGCCAGCATTATGCTTGCATGATTAAACAAGATTTCACTCAAGCTTTTTGAACAGCTGCAACCAGAACTCCTGGTAAGGCCGGTATTTATACTGAATTTATTAAACAGAAGCTTTGTGCAGAATTCTCTATCATCCTAAGTAATGTACACTTTTAACAACCAGCATTGTGTACTATTTTACATACAAAATTTTACAAATGGATTTTTCTAATTCTGATCTTTAACATTATGATTCAACCTTCCAGCATCTGAGTAGAAGGCGTAGAAAAGCATCAATACCCAACAACAGAGAGGTCCAAAATAGTTCACATGTTTATAGGCACAATTATAGAAAGACTGACATTCTACTCTGATAGTGGAGAGATGTAACACCTGGGAGTCACCACCTGAAGTTTAGCAATGTCATCCTAACCGGGCTGTTAAAATAGTAAACGATCCATTCATTATTGTTAGCAAGAAGGCAAATGATTTTCTATTTTTAGTGCCATCACTGCCCTTCTCTGGTTCCTGACCCAGCACATGCTTCTCTTCAGTTTACGCAGTTGCACTCTCTCTGATAAGCTGTAGGAGTAAGAATGTTGTGGGGTTTTCTTCTCAGAAATTGAACAATTGTGATTAAAAAGCAAGTACTGATAAACCTCTTTTGTTTACAGAAGTCTTTGGAAAGGTATTCCTAACTTTTGACAAACACAGAAACTGTTGGGAATCACTAAAGACCGTTCACTATTCCTAAGAACTCACCTGCTAAGCAAAAAAAAAAAAGTAACAAAACCAAAAGAAAAATATCTGTCTTAATAAAATCATTTTATAACGTATTTTTAGTATTATTAAACTGAGGAAATAGTATTGTTAAGAATTAAAAATTGGCTTTTATGGCCCCACACGCTGTGCTTAATATTTTCTTCAACCTACATTTAATATTCAGAATGTACTTTTAATACAGATTAAGAGTAAACTATACCACAAAAACACAGCACTTCTTTAAATGCAAAACAGTCGTAACAAAAAATCAAAAAAAAAACCCAAAAATGAAAGCACTTTTTGTTGTGCCTTTCTAGGCAAAGGATGGGAAATAAAATTTACACTAACAAAGACACCAGCTCCAGTCTCGAATCTGGACAGGCCTGTAGGTGGGATGTTATGACTGAAGCAGTACTGCCTGTATCTCAGCAGGGCTTAAACTCCCCAACAAAATACCGCCACAAGCTGACGGAACAGAGATAGCCAATGCTTATTAATCTAAAAGCCAGAAAGAGCATGCTCTCACTTATCTGTCCTTATGAACATAAGCCCAGCAATTCTTCCATTTGTAAGCGTGTGTCAGATTTCAAACAGAATGGCAAACAGCCCTGAGAGTCCCTGGCCCTCTCTGCCAGCTCCCCCAGGAGCCCAGAATACGTGACCTGTCCCTTTGAACAGGCGCTCCATGTTCAGACGGAGCCTGCAAGCCTGAATGTGCAATCTTTGTTCGCAACAATCCTTTCAGTGAAGGGGCTCTGAGGTGAGAAAGACCACCAGGTACAGCATCAAAGGTGGGGGGGAAAAAAAGTTAAAATAAAAATAGAAAACATGGCAAGGCATGACCAAACAGAACTTAATATCAGAGTGGGCAGGCATCCAAAACAAAACACAATTATCGACCAACATACGCGGTGGTATCCAGAGGACTCAAATCACACGTCCTCTATTCTCCTACCTGTGTACACAAAGATCCACAGAAGCACCACCTCTCAGTCAGACATTCCCTTTCTTAGTCTGACCACTGATCTTGAAGCTAGAGGACAAGTTTTTCAGGTCTTGCTCAAACCTTGATGACTACAGTTGTGCATTTCCAAAACCTTAAACCGATTGAAAGTCCTAATTTCTGTTGCAACTCCCTTGACTGTGGTGAACAACTGCTATGCCTGGAGTCTTCCTCGTGACAACCTGCTGTGTGTGTAGGTCTACACTTAAATATTAAATGTATTTTACTTAATGACTGCATTATAATGCAATCACCATATGGGATCCAGTGTCCCAAAAACATAAATCATTGCCCAAAATTGCTAATACCTTGCACATCAGTATTAGAATACTATTAATTCCTGTAACTGCAGCAATTTTTTTAAAAAAAAACAAAGTCCCTTTTTATCGTAATTATTTCTCATTAAAGGTGTACTCTGATCTTTTAAGCAGACAAGCCATCCTTACTGTTCAATACCAACATGAGAGACTTCAGTTAAAGGGGTTTGTTCACATATAGCACATGAAGCACTGTACACAGAAACTATTCCATCAAACTGAGAGAGCAGATGTCAAGCCACAAATCCCCCCTCTTGGCATTCTACACCTATCTGTGAAAGTGAAGTTGCAAGAAAATAAACTGAACTTTAAGACATGCAGCAATATTACACAAAGGCAACTGAGAATGCGTTGCAACCTTGATCAGACCAGGGCCGTCTAAATTCAAGCAAAGATTACATCAGGCCAGCTGTGATTAAGGCAATCACAGGTCCCAGCACATGTTTTCTCTCAGTTATATTTTAACTCCAACATGTAGGTACCTGGCGGAACAACAGGCAGAGCAGTCCATTTTGCAATTCCACGCCTATTAGGAGTCCCCAATTAGACAGCTTAACATGATGAGCTCCAATAGTGCCACAGGCCTTGTTAAGGCTTACCGCCACAGGGAGAGGTGGATTATGACAAGGGCTAGTGCCAAAGATCAGAAGTTTCAATGTCACAAATTTAAAAAGCAGATATTAATTTTTACCCTTAGACATGCAGTTCTCTCCTTCTTCCCACACTATCTGAACAGTATTGAAGAACAGGTTCTCCAAACATGGTACTGTTTTTTATTTTATCACGAAGTTTTAACACCTGTGCTCTTCCTTAAGACCTTGATTTTATCCTCACCTAGCCCACCTGGCTTTAAAAGACTGTGGGAACCTCTTAATTGAGGTGATAGCAGAAAGGAAAATTCTACAATACCATATGTGACACTTTCAAACCAAGACAAAAGGGTGAATTCAAGATAGCAGTAAACTAAAACTCAGTGTTCTAAGTAAAAAAATAAAGAAAATCACAACCAACCAAAAACTACCCACACTTTTAAATTCAAGTTCTGTATGCCTAAAAATCACTTGATTTTATTTCAGCTTCAGCAAACAAAAGGGGGAATATCTACATAAAGAGTATTTACTTCCCAGCCCTATGCAGACTTACATCAGCTTTCTCTTCAGCACAGCATACATACTGTAACTTTGAGAAATACAAAATCGAGTTTGTCTTTGTAAGTAAAGTTTAGGATAAATCTTAAAACAAGTCTACAGAAGCCGTTATATGCGTTTTGTTGAATCTAAAGTTAATAGTTGTTTCAGAGACTTTACTACTAATAAGGAGCACAGGAGGATCAGATAGCCTTTTGTGTTAAAAACTTTGTCTTGCAAGTCAAAACACGCAACGGTGCCACCATAGGGCATGCTATTAAGTTCCTGAACTAAACACACAGAGGATCGTTCCAGCAACAAACGCTATGGATAGAAAAATCCTCAACATAAGAACCTGCGGATAGACAGGAGAGCGGCAAGCGCTGGGTACAACCAGACAGAGGCCAGACCCTTATTTCTCCTACAAATCATCACGACAGAAATATGACAGGGACGAAGCCGTCCCCCTGAGCGCCCGGCGAAGCGCTCCTCCAGGCCGGGCAGCTTGGGCGTGGGAGCGACACGCCGCGCTCTGCCCGCGGGGCCGGGGGGGCGCGGGGCCCGAGGGGCGG